>AZGZ01000014.1:340250-351182 GCA_001636715.1 Ascosphaera apis ARSEF 7405 | reverse complement strand
TGCTAAATGCGCCCATTGAAACATGAACTTTGGAACAAAGGATGTAGTAAGAAATAACGTCCGACTGCTTTAAAAAAATAATTCAATGAGGATTGTCAATCAAGGAACAGGCCCAAATTCGTGCTATCCGTTCAACGTACGTTGAATAGAGAGATTGAGCCATACGTATTGGATCAGATACTGAATCAGGCCGTGTCAGGAGAGTTGCGAGAGCGATGTAGATGGAGCATTTTTATGGAATAAGATGGTCCATGCAATAAATCAATCAGAACTCGTGCATTCAGGGAAGATCCATATAGTGCATGACAAACTATGTCTTCAAACATTTTCATTGTACCACAGTCAAACAAAACGAGGTCAGCAGTATTGTCCACCAGCGTGTTGATTCAATGCCGAACAAAACATTCCAGTCAGCGACAGAGCATCGTATACGCAATCTGCATCGTCAGACGTGGTCGACCCCTGCTTTTGAGCTGAGGTAAACTTAAGGTGAGCTTCAGGTAATCAACTCCGTTTCCGTGGAGCTATTGCAAATAGCATAGCATGACCGGAAGAAGAGCGAGTGAATTGTCGCAATTGTTATCATCGCTGATAGCAATCGTATGAGGACATTAAGTCATATCCCATTATTCAGGGATGGGTGTAAATGAGCCGCCCCTTTTTGATATAGATGTTAAGCAGAATCTATTCACAGCGCAGCAAACACGCTTTTGACGAAGATGCGATCACTGCACGCCATTGAGGACTGGACTGACCACTGAAACATGTATTAGGAGTTGAGCTAATACATGCCGTTATGCTGGTCAAGCCGCGCAGAGTAACGTTGACAAGATCTGTCAGAGTTCCCCTGGCGTTCCTGACACGAGCAATGGCATCAAGCCTTCAATATCAAGATTGTCCATAGTGACAATATAGCCAGGAACGGACCGTGTTGCGTCTTCATCCGGTTCTCGGTAATGAAATGACCGATGCCAGATCAATTCCCACGGTCAATGGGACTGCTCCACCAGATCGCAACACACGCCAGATACACCGTACAGTAGTGCTGTGGCCGTAGCATTTTGCAACCATACGGATTCCCGTTGGGCACATACATACGATGTCATATCTAGCCCAAAGTCACAAAACATTCATCCATGACGGCCCTCTTAATCAGCCCACGCGACGCGTTGTCGTTCGTCTGTGCGGTGTATATCGCGTCTCAGCCCACTCCACTCAAATCTTCCTGTAGGTGTCTTCTAAAAGATCACACCAGCCAATCAGGAGCAGCAATCCCGCCAAGCCGGAACACGCCGAGAAAAGACGCGTCGCACGTGATAGCGACCCACAAAACAAGAAGAAAAAACTGCAACAGCACTAACCGCAAGAAGTAAACTAAGCGAGGACTATCCGTGGAATAGCCTCGTAAGGCGCAGGAAACCCCCCAATGATATAAACAGGCCGAACCCAGCGGAAAAGAGAAAGTGAGAGAGACGCTGGAGAGTGTGCGTGTGTTTGTATGTGTGTGTGAGAGAGAAAGTGTGAGGCTCCGAAGACAGGCAGAAAAAAAAGGAAAAAAGAAAATAAACCCGGAAAGAGAGGGTCTTATTATCTGGCTGGCGTCACGACTAATATTTCGACGCGCTTAATCCATTGACCTCAATACACGCTGCGTTACATTACACTACACTACATTACTCTACTCTATTTTACACTACACTACACAGCACAACTGCCACTTCGGTGTGTTTCGCTTCCCGAAATATCCTTACATCACAATCAAGAACGAATTGCGACAAGCTCTGCCCCTGAAGAGAGGGAGAGATATAAGGAAGTTTGAGCATTGAGTGAAGAGTGTGAGGTTCAAAGGAACCTTTTTCCATCATTACTGAAGTAAGAAGAAAAAGACGCGAGTGCGAACTGCTTAATTGTCCGTTCCTGGCTTTTTTTTGGGGGAGCAAGGAAGAGAAAGAAAGGAAGTGTTGTTTGCTTCCTTGCGCCTCCTGCGAACATATAATTGCTCGTGCGGGCCCTGTCCTTCCTCCCCTTGCCCTTGACCTCTCTCACTTCCTTTGTTCCACTCTGCTCTACATATATACCTCAGGCCACTCCCTCGACCACGCCTGTCTTCATTTTCTTCCTTAACGATCTACCGTCGCAGCCACACCTTATCTGGGCGGACACTCCCTTCTTCTTCACATATATTACAGTTCCCCTTCGCCCTCTCACGACTTCAAACGTTTTTCATTTTCTTTATTCCCCCTTTTTCTGTTTTCATGCTTTTCACTTCCCACGTAATGCGCTTGGTTTATGATCTGCGATTACTCAATACCACGACATTACTCTTGTTGCTTTGTTGATTTACGGGAGACTATTCTCAACTTTGTTATTTCTCTACCTCTACTAATTTGACAGCATGACTTCTCGGTAAGTACACATCTCTAATTCTGCACTCATAACGAATTGGCCAATCAGAGATCAATTGTCTGTGAATACACGCTAACCTCTTTTGTTCTAGTCTCGACCGTCTAGTGACGTAAGTGTTTCGAATTGACTTCATACTAACTTAATCAGGTAACCTTCTCGTCAACATAATACTAATCTCCTTTAAACAGACTACTAGACACGGGAAGCACTTCTGTCATCAGAAACACTGCTGCACAACAGCTCGCAGATGTTCAAAAGTCTCACCCTGATGAACTACTTAATTTACTAGCGAGGATATTACCCTATCTTCGCTCAAAATCCTGGGAAACCAGGACTGCTGCTGCCAAGGCTATTGGTGGTATCGTCGGCAATGCTGACCAATTCGATCCGAATGCTGAGGACGGAGACCTCATCAAGGATGAAGTTAAGACTGAAGGGGAAGACGTTGCCATGACTGGCATGGACTCTGATATTGGTGGTGCTGGAAATGATCATGCTCAAGACCCAGAGATGCTGTCTCTTGAGACATTGAATATTACAGCCATCCTCAGCAATGGCCAGAAACTACTCGGCAGCGCCAGTAATGAGGTCGAAGCCAGTTACGCTGGTCTTGATCCAGCAGAGAGATTGGCTCGTCAAAAGCAATCCTTGTTCGCTAGACTGGGTCTTGCTGGGAAGTACATAGACATGGACCTCGGTGACGACGAAGATATGATCACACCAATTGACTCCCGTTCAAACGGCAAACGACAGAAATCTATCAGTCGGACCAGCAGTCCAGCGGTCTCAAGAAAAAACAGCACGATGTCTCCGCCAGCATCCTCCGTTACTCCTGCTGGATGTCAAGATCAGGTTCCTGAGGAATATGCCGGTCTTTCTAAGCGACAATTGAACCAACTCAAACGCAAAAATAAAATGAGCGCGAAAATGGGCGCCAATAAGATCCGCGTTGTCGATCTCGCGGCCCGCACTCGGCCTAATGAACCATCTTCTGCGATGTCGCCGTCCTTTAACGGCAATGTCAATGGCAACGGCAATGGTTGGAACAGTCCCTCAAATATCAAGAAGGAGGAAGATGATGGCAAGAATGAATACTTTTCACTAGATCGAGAAGGCCCAGATGATGTATCCAAAGTCGTCTCTGAATTTAAGGGCTCAGCTGTTCCAGAAAAGCCATTCATACAGGCCGAAACCGAAGAGCAGGGCTTAGTATGGCCATACGAGCGGATGTGCGAGTTCCTGATGATAGACCTTTTCGATCCTACATGGGAAATCCGCCATGGTGCTGCAATGGGATTACGTGAGGTGGTCCGCCTACAGGGCAAGGGAGCTGGTCGTGTCTTCGGCAAAACACGCGCACAGAATGACATGGCGAATAAAGCATGGCTCAACGATCTCGCGTGCAGATTACTGTGCATCTTTCTTCTCGACCGATTTGGTGACTTCGTTTCAGACAATGTTGTCGCGCCAATTCGTGAAACTGTTGGACAGACACTAGGTGCATTGTTATCCCACTTGCCAGATGAGAGCGTGGTCAGCGTTTACGCAATTCTATATCGCATGATTATGCAGCACGATCTTGGCCTTGGTCGGCAAGTGTGGGAGGTTTGTCACGGTGGCATGATCGGGTTAAAGTATCTCGTTGCAGTTCGCACCGATGTTCTTTTGAAGATGCCTCAATTGATGGATGGCGTTATCTCGGCAGTTATGAAGGGCTTGGGTGATGATGACGATGATGTTCGTGCCGTCAGTGCAGCGACTCTAATCCCTATCGCAGATGATTTCGTCAAACATAGAAGTGACGAGTCATTGACGATGCTGGTCAATATAGTCTGGAACTGTCTTTCAAACCTGCAAGATGACTTGAGCGCAAGCACGGGCTCGGTCATGGACTTGTTGGCCAAGTTGTGTACTTTCCCTCCAGTCTTGGAAGCGATGAAGCGGAACGCGGAACGAGATGTTGAAAGCTCATTTGAGAAGCTGGTTCCTAGGTTATTCCCCTTCTTGCGTCACACCATCACCAGTGTCCGAAGCGCTGTGCTGAGAGCATTGCTTACTTTCTTGAGACTTGATGGCCGAAACCATAATGGCTGGGTTGATGGAAAAGCCATGAGACTCATCTTTCAGAATATACTGGTGGAGCGGAACGAGGGCGTCCTAAAGCTTTCTTTACAGGTGTGGTTTGAACTGATTGGTGCGCTTGAAGCGCGAAATTCCTTTGCATCACCGGAGCTCCAAGCTTCCATCCTGCCGCTAATAAAATTGACTGTCGGTGCATTCGGTCTACCACGATTCCCAATACCTATGGACATCACATTATTCATTCGACCATCCGGAATACCATACTCACCACCTGCCCAACTTACGTCCCGACGAAAGTCATCAGTGTATAACGGGGACAATGCCCGATCAGGGGGGCGACGACGAAAGGACAAAGTCTCTCCACCGCCCATGAATCTTGCACATAATGTTGATGGTCATATGATTTCAGGAGACGTTGATCTCGTCGGCACAGACACTATCATCAGGTCACGAATACACGCTGCCATTGCCCTTGGTGGCTTGGTCGCCATCTGGGACCGCAGTGGACAAGCTAGCCTTTGGGAGTTGATTTTGCCATATCTCGGGTTGGCACAGCCCTCGACCACACAAGTACTTTGCTCAATGGTCATCGAGGAATATGTTAAGGCCTACAAATCTAAGTTCGGAGCGCCTTCACCATACGCACCGATACTTTCTCAGGCCCTACTCACCTCGATTGAGTCCGAGAGACCAAATTGGTATAGTGATATCGTCAGCTACCTGCATATTGCACGGGCACAATGTCATTCCCTCGTCAATGCTTTCCGAGACTACGCACACGTTCCACAATCGAAACTGCCGACGCCTGCAGTCGTCGTCCAGGGTGATCCAGACGCAGGTCCCAGCGCGTTTTCGCTCGCAGATGCAGAGAGAATTGTGGGACCCGATTACGACAGGATATACAAGACACTGTCTCCTGCACAGCGCATGACTGCGATGCAAATCTTGTCCGAGAGCAAGAATTCGGCTGATCATGCTGTCTCTGAAGCTCAACAGATGAAGGCATCGCGCGATGCGAGGATCAAGGCGGCTTTGGCTGCTGCGATCATTGCATTGGGGGCCATACCTAAGAAGCCTAGTGTTGTCATCAAGGGCGTGATGGAGTCTGTGAAGACGGAGGAAAATGTTGATCTGCAGTACCGTTCTTCCTCTGCTGTCGCTTCCCTGATAGAGCATTACACTCAGGCTGCTAAGCGTGGCCCGGTTGATAAGATCATCGGTAATTTGGTGACGTTCTGCTGTGTGGATACATCTGAGACACCGGAGTTTCAGCATAATGCACAGCTGGAGACTGCTATCCTGTCTCTCAGGAAGGAGGAAGATAAAAAGGATCCAGTTGATATTGCGAAGTACGAGCAAGATGTTCGTCGTGCAAGGATTATGCGGCGTGGCGCGAAGGAGGCTCTGGAGCAATTGGCGATCAGATTCGGTCCGCACTTGTTTGAGAAGGTGCCTAACCTAGCCGCCTTAATTGAGGCGCCTCTCAAGACTGTCCTCAGTGGAGATCTGCCCACTGATATCAGATCACCAGAGAACACAGCCGGTCAGGAGGTCATTGACGGATTGTCGACATTGCGCGCTCTGGTACATAGGTTTGATCCTGGTTTATACCCATGGGTTCTCGGTCTTGCGCCTCTTATCGCCAAGGCATTGCAGTCGAAGTTGTCCGTGATCAGGTACTCCTCTGCCAAATGCTTTGCTACGATATGTAGTGTCATATCCGTCGAGGCCATGACCATGTTGGTTGAGCAGGTTCTCCCCAACATCAATAATGCTTTCGAGACGCACTACAGACAAGGCGTGATTGAGTGTATCTATCACTTGATTCATGTCATGGAGGATAAGATTCTGCCATATGTAATCTTCTTGATTGTTCCTGTCCTTGGCCGAATGTCTGACTCAGATAATGACGTACGACTCCTGGCTACGACTTCTTTCGCGACGCTGGTCAAGCTTGTCCCGCTCGAGGCGGGTATCCCTGACCCACCTGGCTTGTCGCCCAAGCTGTTGGAAGGCAGGGACCGTGAACGGAAGTTCATGTCGCAAATGCTGGATATCCGCAAGATCGAGCCGTTCGAAATTCCAGTCGCGATCAAGGCTGAACTTAGATCGTACCAGCAGGAAGGTGTCAATTGGCTTGCCTTCTTGAATAGGTACCATCTCCATGGTATTCTTTGTGATGATATGGGCCTGGGCAAGACTTTGCAAACAATATGTATTGTTGCCAGTGACCATCATATACGTGCTGAGCAGTACAAGAAGACTCAGGATGCTGATTGTCGGAGATTGCCGTCGTTGATTATCTGTCCGCCTTCATTGTCTGGTCATTGGCAGCAGGAGATCAAGGAGTATGCGCCGTTCCTGACGACGGTTGCGTATGTTGGGCCACCAGTCGAGCGTTCAAAACTGAGGCCACAGATTGATAATGCCGATATCGTCATCACGTCCTACGATATCTGTCGTAACGACACGAACATCTTCACGGCTTTGTGTTGGAACTACTGCGTTCTGGATGAAGGTCACTTGATCAAGAACCCGCGCGCAAAGATTACACTGGCTGTGAAGAAACTCGTTAGCAATCACCGACTAATCCTGTCTGGAACGCCTATTCAGAACAATGTCCTTGAACTATGGTCCTTGTTCGACTTCCTTATGCCTGGGTTCTTGGGTACTGAGAAGGTTTTCCTCGATCGTTTCGCTAAACCAATTGCGGCAAGTCGATTCAGCAAGAACCCCAAGGAGCAGGAAGCAGGTGCTTTGGCTATTGAAGCGCTACATAAGCAGGTTCTTCCCTTCCTGTTGCGGAGATTGAAGGAGGAGGTGCTGAACGATTTACCGCCAAAGATCTTGCAGAATTACTACTGCGATCTCTCCGACCTCCAACGAAAACTGTTCGAGGACTTCACGAAGAAGGAACAAAAGGATCTCCAGAACAAGGTTGCGTCGGCAGACACAGCGGCTAAACAGCATATCTTCCAGGCACTACAATACATGCGCCGTCTTTGCAACTCTCCGGCTTTGGTGATGAAGGAAGGTCACAAGAATTACGAACAAATCAAGAGTTCTCTGGCCGCGAAGAATTCTTCAATCCGCGATATCGTCCATGCACCGAAGCTTACTGCGTTGCGTGATCTTCTCATCGACTGCGGAATCGGTGCGGAGCCTACTGAGTCTGCTTTGAACCCTAGTGCCAATTATGTTTCGCCTCATCGCGCCCTGGTGTTCTGTCAAATGAAGGAGATGCTGGATATTGTGCAGAATGATGTTTTCAAAAAATTGCTTCCGTCTGTGCAATATCTTCGTCTTGACGGTGGCGTTGAGGCGACCAAGAGACAGGACATTGTCAACCGATTCAACACGGACCCAAGTTATGACGTTCTGCTTCTTACTACCAGCGTCGGCGGTCTCGGGTTGAACTTGACTGGTGCCGATACAGTCATTTTCGTGGAGCATGACTGGAATCCTCAAAAGGATATCCAAGCTCTGGATCGTGCCCATCGTATTGGTCAGAAGAAGGTTGTCAATGTATACCGACTCATCACTCGCGGTACCCTCGAGGAGAAGATTCTCAATCTTCAACGGTTCAAGATCGACGTCGCTTCAACCGTTGTTAATCAACAGAATGCGGGTCTGAGTACTATGGACACGGATCAGCTACTGGATCTTTTCAACCTGGGTGAAGTTTCAGAGACAGCTGAGAAGCCAAGTGCTGATGCTGCGGCGGGTCTTAATGAAGTTGATATGGTTGACATTGACGGAGAAATCAAGGAGAAGGGCAAGAAGGGTTGGTTGAATGATATCGGAGAGCTATGGGACGACAGGCAATACGAGGAGGAATACAATCTGGATAGTTTCCTAGCGAGTATGAAAGCATGATACCCATGACGACATTCAATAAGGGATCATATCTGCTTAATTGCAAATCTTGAGGGATAGATGGTTGTTACATCTTTTGCATCGTTAAGGATCTAGTATATGGGATTTGGGATGAGGTTTGGGCGCTAGGTTTATGGGCTTTGGGTTGGGTTATCTTTATATATAATCTCTTGTCTCTTTTCGTTTTTTTTTTTTTTTTTTTTTTTCTCCTCACCTCGTCTTTGCATCTTTCTCATCAACGCTATCTTCATGTCCATCGTCAACATCATTATCATCATTGTTATCATCAATATTCTCATCATCGTCGTCATATATTATAGATAGTTTCGATTCCTCACACTCAACCTATGATTACTATCGTCTTCAATGAAGCTATTCTTCCTAACTCGCTTCCAATTCTCTATATCAAACCTTCGTAATCATATACTTCTTCGCCAACAATTACCAGTCAACATTTCCCGCCTCTCCCCTTCATCCACCCTCTCCTGTGTATGTGAAATGTCTTATCTCTGGCTGTTCAATCGGCCTTCATAAGGATTTAACCCCTGAAAGAGGTCAAACGCGGTAGACGCGCGGGTAGTGTATCAACAGCGGCTATCGCGCCTATCACCCAACCCCCCAATTGAGTATGTCCAGCCGCATCCCAGCAGACACGACAAAATGAAAAAATTGCGCCCGCTCACAGCAACATCCAATGCATACCGCGACAACAACCAATTCAAGTCTTGATATCATCCATTCTTAGTCCCAAGAACTCCTGTAAGTCTATATCAGCGGTAGTGGCCGTCCATTCCATTTGTGCTCGACTCAATCGTTGCACTCGTATGTTTCTACGTATTTCATACTGACAAGTTAGCGCATAAACAGAAGTCCAGCCATCCACTCGACCAGCCCTACCCGGTTCAATTCAATTTATCTTCAAACAATCTCTCATCATGTTCCGCTCTGCCATCCGTGCTCCCTTGGCCTCTGCCAACACTGCTGCTGCTCGCGCTTTCAGCACTTCTGCTGTTCGTCCCTACTCTCGCGTCCAGCTCATCGGCAACTTGGGCACCGACCCTGAGCTCGTCGCCACCTCCACTGGCCGTGAGCTCATCCGCTACACTCTTGCTGTTCAGCACGGCAGAGGCGAAAATGCCAAGACCAGCTGGTTTAAGATCTCCAGCTTTGCTGAGGGTGCCCAGAAGGAGTACTTGTTGAACTTGACCAAGGGGTAAGTTGGTACTGTTTTTGTTTATTTTTTTGGCGATTGAGGATTGTACATGAATTTCTGTTCATGCCGAAATTCACATCCATCAAAGTAATATGCGTCAATTACTTCATGACCGAAAGCTAACATGCCTTCCAACTACAGCTCCAGAGTTTTCCTCGACGGCGATATCAGCACCCGCACGTTTGAGGACGCCGATGGCAAGAAGGTCAACACTGTCAACATCACTCAGCGTAAGTTGCGCATCCCTAAAAATGGGGTTCTTGTATTTGAATCCTGGACTGTCGCTAATCCCTTTTAATCAGGCCAATTGGAGGTTCTCAAGCGCAAGATGCAGCCCACTGAGGGCAGCGAGAGCGCATAGATTGCGTCATCAATTCTCAATCTATAGCATCACGGATCGGTCTGGAGAAAACCAAACATCACCAAAACAAAAAAAGAAGAATTGGAAGAACATGATGGCTTCTCATGGATACGACACTCGTAGGAGCTTTTTTTCGCCACCATCGTCGTGCTAGCGGCAAGCATACATTCGCACTGGAGTCTGGTTTCTTATTTCCTTTCGCAAAACCATATGAGGATAAGACTTGGGCTGCTTCCTTCTGACTATCTTAATGTGTTCGAAAAAACAGCTTCAAAACTACTCAATTTGCATGGCGGGTGGACTTGATCATTTCCATTGTTTGTTTCATTTGTCTCCATATGTACATTATCACTCGTCATATCTCATATCTCCGATCTTGAACAAAATTTTGTGTCATTACTCTATATCATCCAGACACGTCAACTCCCATGAAAACGCTTTCAGGTGGCAGTTGCTACGTTATATCCAAAGCAATCGGTGCTGTAACATCGTTCAATTATTAGGAAGAGACTCAACTTTCATTGAAGAGATATGTTTGATTAGCCATGATTATCCTCGCTGAACCTGCTCGTGTCAAGTGGTACATGCTCCCACTGTGCTGGAGACTGTATAAGCGATGACCTCCGAGAGTTGTTCAGGTGTGTGAAACCAGAAAGATAGGGGTTATATGCCCGCATGGAACCCCCACAGTCAGAACGATCGATGGTCGTAACAGGAGACTGTGCACCGATACGGAAATCGTGCCTGAAGATGTATGAAGTTAACAACATTGTCTTTTATAACGACAGTCAATGTAATTACTGAAAATTGATAATCCTTACTTAGTGTGAGGAGGTCTTCCATATGACATGAGAGATACGTTATCACAATCATCAGATCTCCCCCGGATGGCATTTCTGCCTTCTTCAGCCGCCCTCAAGGGAGTCATTGTCTTGTCTGAATCCATGGTGCGAACTCCCGTGCTGGTGCCTTTATTTTTCTTTCGAAAACACCT
>AZGZ01000014.1:293605-312234 GCA_001636715.1 Ascosphaera apis ARSEF 7405 | reverse complement strand
ACTTGAAGCATCCACACATCTCAAGCATCGAGAACGTCTGCTCTATTATTCTTCTCGTGCGTGAAGTACTGGCGTCCCTTGATCTGATGATGTACAGTCTTCCACTTCCTCGCGTGGTGTAATTTGATGTGGAGCGGTGGTGCTTGCATGTTATTAAGGCCTTCGGACCTTGTTGTATATTTACGGTGTGCATGTTTCTAGAAAGTTAGGATGCGACAGCTACTAACTCCTGAGACAGTCCTCAAAAGCTAGACGCTCGAGGATGCAGTGGGAAGTGGATTTGAAGTCTATGCAATTCATCAATTGAGTGTGTAATGTATGTATATGAGTGTGTATGTATGTGCGCAAGAGCCATATTAATGCATGAAATCAGTCACAAAATGCCAGTCTGGACGACGGAAATGACATGAAACCGAAACAACAGGACGAGAAGGCAAAAACCGGCAAAGTTAAGCAGAGATTCGCCGTGTTTATGATAGGGTGAGCACGCCTGCTTCGAAGTATGCGCGAATACATGGGAAAGTGGGTTGTTTGTCCGTATATTCCATGTCAAATTCGAGAGCTCAAAAAACACAGAAAATGAAGGTCTGTGCTGGAAGATCCCTCCAAGAATCAAGCCATCAACCCACAATATTAACGCCATAGAGGGGTCCAACGAATCAGGCCAGGTCGTATTGCTGCTGCAGGGAAAAGTAAACGGACGTCAAGTGACAACGGAGGAATGGACGAAGTAAGTGTAGATGTTGAGATCCTTGAGCCCTGAGAAATGGGGAAATCGGCTTTTTGGCTCTTTTGGTGGCTGCAGCTAGAGAAGAACTGTGCAGCGACCGCCACTTTCTAGAGTCGATATGGAAAAGAAATAGCTCAAATATCAAGCCCTATACCATGGATGCGCAACACCATCGAACGCCATATGACATGGGGTAGGGGTCAAGAAACAGGGTGGAAGGAGAAGAAGATCCGATGGGGGTGGTAGGATCGCCATCAGCAATTTCCCTTCGAAAGACCCGCAGCTGTATTACCGAAGGCGGAAGGATGAATGGAATAACAGAGAGTAAACCCCTTTTATTTAGTCCAGAAATGCTTGTATAGCTCACTCCTCCTCACTGACCGAACTTTCATCGTCATCTCTAGGTTTACTTTCAACCTGTTCACCTTCGAACAGCGCCATCATCTCAGCCTCCAGTTCCACACCTGCATCAGGCTCAGCTTCAACGTTCTCGTCGGCGTTATTACCCTCTTCATCCCCTTCACCGTCCCCATCGTCTTCATCGCCATCATCTTCTTCTTCCTCCTCATCCATTTCGCTGTCCAATTTATTTTGGCCTTCTTTCCTCTTCGCTTGTATGATGCTAGCCACTCCTACATGCTCCAACTCCTCGTCATCATCGTCGATTTGATTGAATCCTGCGGCATGTTGGTTGAAGGATATAGGCGTGCGTTCACGTAGTGGAGAGCCCCAGTCGATTATCAAATTACTTCCATCCACAACTTCAATATTGGCTTTGTTTGAGAGATTTGGTTGTGGAGGGGTGGCTGTGAAATCATCACCTCTCTCAAACTCATCCTCATCATCGTAAGTTTCAGTGGGTTCCTTCTTGTGTTCAGCTTTCTTGTCCTTCTGTGCCGCTGCAGATTTCTTCTGAGGACCTCGTTTCTTTGGTGCAGGCTTGGTTGGGGGAATAAACGATGGAAGATCAATGATTTCACCATCCTTGTACTCATGTTCCATTTTGGGCTTATGATCATCATCGTCATCCAGTTCGTCGTCCTTCGGCATTGTCTCGGCTGATTTGACTTTTGCAGCTTGAGCCTTTGCAGCGGACGTTGACCCAGCAGGCCGACCTGGTTTCCTCTTTGGTTGATTGGCACCGGTTTTCGCTTTCGCCTTCGTCGTGCCTGCAGTCGTTCCTGCCTTGGTAGCTTTGGTTGTCGTTCCTGCCGCTGCTCTCGCAGTTGAGGCAGTTCCGGCAGCTTTACCTTTAGCTCCTGCTTTCGCAGGTTTCGGCTTTGTAGGCTCCGGTATTGGTGTAGCATTTACATTTGAGGAAGTTTGAGAAAGCTGGAAGGGCGACGGTGCCTCTAGAGCTTTCTTTTCCTCTTTTTCCTTCTGTCGTTTCCTTTCCTCTATGGCTTTCTTCGCGAAATGTCGCCAATCGTAAGGATTCCCGGAGTCTATATCATTGAACTCTGCATCCTCCTCGTCCTCGTTAGACGAGGAGACCGTCTCGGTCCCATCTGCGACTTCCAATTGCTCGTACCGTTGTGAGAGTGGTGCGTCTGGCTCCTTGGTGTTTTGTACCATGTTGAAATTTAACTTTGCGTCAACCTCTTCTAGTACGAAAGCGTTTCGTGAAGGGTCGTACATCAGGACGACGCTTTTCTCTTGCGCACTGCTGCCATTGCCATTGACATTGTCCTTGCCATTACCGCCCCCGTCGGCACTGCCTATGGCTCCCTTAGGTGACTGGCCTTGTTCACGTATTGTCTTTGGGTCATGGCTTCCGTGATATATCCATTTCTGACTAGCATTCTCCTTCTCTTGTATGGTGAGTTTGTATTTTGATCGTGATGTATGCTGCTGTGGTGTTTTAGACGAAGGGAATATTTGCACACAGTGCGTATTGAATGTTGTTTTGGGTTTTGTATTGTAGGCTATGGCGATGAGCTCCGATGCTTTTGTAGGAGAAACAGTTTCTGAAGAAGCGTCTTGCTGCTGCTGCTGCTGCTGCTGCTGTTTCTTTCTTTTTAAACGATCGGATATATATATGGGATATTCAGCGTCTATCGACGGGTCGATCGTATATAGCTTTGAACTCGGTCGCGGCCTTTGCGATGCTGGTCGATTATTTGTATTATTAGGTTTATTTTTGAGCGGATTATCATTATGGGACGCCGATAGGGATAACGGCTGTTGTCTCGAGGAAGACGAGATCGTCGCCATCGTTGCGCGTGTCTTTCTCTTGCGAGACGGGGCGGGTGTAGTCTGTGGTCGTTGGGGGAATGGCAATCGAGGGGGAAATGAGGAAGCCCTGAATCCAAAACGAGCGGGGATGGTCGGCTATAAGAAGACGAAGATGGGTGTGGATAGATGAAGGCCGTAGTTAAATCAAAGTCGTAGATTGGAAGATAGATAGGCGAGATTATGGAAGGGCGACCGTCCGTTGATGTGTATGGTCTGACTGACTGCTTTGTTCTCTCGTTCAATCTGCCTTTTCTCTTTCCTTTCGTCGTCTGTGTCTTGCCGTGCGATCACAACGGGTATGATACGATGTCCGCCAGGAGATAAAAGTGAAAGTATCGTATCTAAACAACGATCTGTCTGACCTTGACCTGATCTTGACCTTGGTCTGGACCTGACCTGACCTGACCTGACCTGATGGGTAAAGTTAAGATGCAGATCAGGGCGGAATCAGCTCCGTGCAGTTCGCATTCAACAGTTTATACAGTAGTATAATACTGTAGTCGGCAGTCTTGTCTTGTCTTATCCTATCTTCAAGGTGGAAGAAGGCAAAAGAGACCCAGAAGGCGAGCCACGGCGCAAAATGTCAACGTCGACGTCAAGACGTCAGATAACGGTTTTCCGGTCTATGCTTTTCTTGGTCGCAGTGGTGATCCGGGGGGAAAGGACACAGTACAGTGAGTGAATACTGCTAACTCAGAAATAGGGGATAGAAAGGAGCAGGAAGATAGATGATAGATGAGAGAGCTTTGTCTGGCCGTATAGCTTTGTCGTTGCCGTCGTTTATGATAGGGGATCCCCCTCCTAAGGGTAATGAGACCAAGAACAACCCCGTGCGAACAGCAGTTTATATGTAGTGATGAAGAATACTGTATTTCCGATTTATTTTATCCACGACCTCATGCCCATGCGCACTCCAAGTTCAAAAAGGGGGGATGATATTGGGAGGGCAATGATCTGAGCCTGAGCTGATAGTAATGATAGATACCTCTCCAGTGAACGAGCTGATGTTTGCCTGAAATGGGTATGATCAAAGGTGAATATAGTATGTATGTAAGCGTGAGGACAATCAAAATTGATCAATCTTAACATTCAAGCGCAGAATCACATAATACTTGCTTGTCGCATGAAGACCAGATACTGGATTCTGGATATCAAATGCTGTGATAGCAGCTTGCTTGCTTGATTTGCTTGATTTATTGTCGAAGCAATGCAGAAGATGAGGCAAAGAAGGCCTGAACAAGGACAACCCAAGACGTATATATGTAGTACAGTATTAATTATCCATACGGAGTCAGTGTAGATATGATATGAGAAACTCCTTTTTCAAGCTATCAAAAACAAAAGCAAAAGACAAGGAGAAGAAGAAGAAGCATGAATATTGTCTCCTGTTTTCTTCTGTCCTGCCTGTCGCATTGCCAGGGCTTCTTGTTGTATAGATACGATAATACGGGGTTCAGTTACATGAATACTCCATACATAATTTTTATTTTATTTTTTTCTTCTCTTGAGTAATAATGACGAAGTTATAACATCATTATTTGAGTCTGGAGTCTGGAGTCCACAAGCATATAATTATTTACTGAAAAGCTATCATCATAGACTGTGCCGATATATATCTGATCGCTTGTCTTCATCGCCTGTCTTCTGTCTTGTTGTCGAGGTCCTGATCATCCCGGTCATCGCTGCAGAGACCGTCTATCATCCATCATCTATCATCCATCATCCACCATGCCTATTAACCAACCCTCAAATCAGATCAAATTCACAAATGTCGCTATAGTGCGACTCAAGAAAGGTGCGCCGGACTTTTTTTTTTTTTTCAGCACTCGTTGCACCCTTATTTCCCACCAATGATCAAGTCTAACCCTTCATCCTTCTATTCATCTAGGCAAGAAACGCTTCGAACTAGCCTGCTACAAGAACAAACTCCTCGAATACCGTTCAGGAACAGAAGATGACCTCGACAATGTCCTTCAAATCCCGACCATCTTCCTGCAAGTCAGCAAGGGCAATTCAGCCCCCAATGCAGACCTAGCCAAGGCCTTCGGCCCCAAGACCTCCAAAGAAGAAATCATCCAAGAGATCCTGCGCAAGGGCGAAGTGCAAGTCGGCGAACGTGAGCGCAAAGAAGCCCTCGACCGTATCGAGCGCGAGGTCCTCGAAATGGTCAGCTCCCGCCTCGTCGACCCGGGCACGAAGCGCGTCTACACAACAGGCATGATCAGCAAGGCGCTCAACCAACTCAGCAGCGCGAGCGGTCAACATCAGCAGCAGGCCGGAGAGAAGGAGAAGATGAAGAGCAAAGCTACCATCGCAGCTGAGCATGAGCAAGAAGTTGCGCTAGAAACTAAGGCTACTGAAGAAGGGGATTCATCGATCAGTCCTGCTGCGAACAAGAGGCCCTTGTGGACTGGTGTTACACAGTCGAAGAGTGCGAAGCAACAAGCTCTGGATGCCATTAAGGCGTTGATCGCTTGGCAGCCTATACCCGTCATGAGAGCGCGTATGCGATTGAGGATTACATGTCCGGTTGCTATACTAAAACACACTGTTAAGGCTGCTCCCGCACCTACATCATCATCAGAGACAGGAGCAGGCATGGGCACAGATACAGAAGAACCCGCACCCTCCGCGAAGGCTTCTAAGAAAAAGGGGAAGGGCGGAAAGAAGGGTAAAAAGGGAGGAGACGATGACGACGGCGCTGATTTCAACGAGAGCACACCTGCACCAACTGGAAAGACAACCGCGGGGACAGTGAAGGATCGGATTTTAAGTTACATCGAGGAGATAGAGACACAGGAGACAACCGGAGACGAATGGGAGATCGTTGGGTTTGCGGAGCCCGGTGCGTTTAAGGGGTTGAGTGAGTTTGTCGGTGGTGAGACAAGAGGTAAAGGGAGAGTTGAAGTTTTGGATATGTCTGTCAGACACGATGATTGAGATGATTGAGCCTTCAAACTCGCTGAAGGCTCCTTTTTTGGGGGATGTCTCCAGGACGATAGCAATGAAAATAAAAAAAGTCATGATTGATGCATCTATCTATACCTGTTCCCGTATACATACATAGTCAACGCTCCCTCAGCTGTCTGTATTCTCTCATCAACAATCGCAATGGAATATTCTTCAATTTCTCAATTCATCTCAATAACGCCATGCCATCTCGGAAGGAAATGGAAGCAGAAGATGTCATCTTTCTCCCCTGTACTCGTCAGTCTGCAGATGTTCCCAATACATTCTTGCTCCGTGTAATGCAGCCAGCCCGTCATACTGTAGGTAGTCAGATGTATTGTTCCTCAACCACTATATAATGCACCGGCCGCCCCCGCCAAAACTAACATCCTTCTAACAATTTCACATTCACACTCTTCATCACATTACATTGACTTCAATCATATCAGAATACACGCTTCAGTTCATTCTATATCCCATTTAATACCCAATAACCATCCATCAGCAAAATGGCCGTCGAGCAGAGCGAAGCATTCAAGCGCGCCGTTGAGGAGAGCCGCAAGCTCAAGCAGCAGCCTTCCGTTGAGGAGATGCTAGAGGTGCGCCCTCCATATTGATATCTGCAATTGATGAAGAAGACGCTAATTGACTCTCACAATCACAGCTCTACGCCTTCTTCAAGCAGGGTAGCCAGGATCCCCCATTCAACCCTGACAACAAGCCCGGCATGTTCGATCTCAAGGTGTGTACCCCCACCAGGAGGCAGCTATCTGGTTTTTTGCTATTAGTTGCCATCAGTCCCCAACAATTCTAGCCGGTCCATTGTGAGGATTAAGCTGCTGACACGCGATGTGCGATGTACAGGGCAAGAAGAAGTTCCAGGCCTGGGAGGCTATCCAGACTATGGATCCCGAGACTGCTCAGCATAAGTACGTCGAGCTCGTCGAGAGACTCAAGGAGAAGTACGGTTTCGAGGAGTAAATCGACTTGATATCTATACATGATAGCAAGAGGAACATGGAGAAAGAAAAAGAAAGAAAAAAGAATGACTGCTACGAAAGCGAAAGATTTTTTAACGAGAATGCATGCATTTGATATATCATGAGTATTGATGCTGTCGTTTTTGAAATGAAAAGGAACGGCAAGATACAGATACAGATACACAAACGATGGGAAATTTCATAATCGCAATTATCTGCTCAACAGCCCTCCCAAAAGCGCAAAAAGATCTTCTTCCAGAACTCAATACTCAAAATCATCGTCGGCGAATTTCTTCGCGGATTTCTCTTTGCCTGCGACTTCCTGCTTCTTATACATTTCCGCGACTTGTTTTGTAGTCGTGGCTTGTTCGGGTTTCTTATCTTCTCTTCCACGAATATACCGCGGGAACCTCAACGAAATGCCTTTTGCTGGCCCGCCAGCTGCCTCAACGACATGATCGTCCTTTGCGCAGAGATATCTCGGTGATAGAGTCAGATCAGCGGCTTTCACCTCCCAAACTAACCTAGGCTCGAACCAAACATCAGGCTGGTCCTTGGGTGCCGAGGAGTGCACGTAGAACGGTTTCTTCTTCTCAATGGCGAGCGGGGAAAGAGTATCGTGTAATTCCTGTAGTAACGCCTCACTGAAACCCGTACCGATATTGCATATCGTTTCGTACTCTTGTGAGCGCGGGTTATACGCTCCAAGCAGATACGCACCGTACCAATTGGTCCGCTTGCCCCTGCCGTAGTATGCGCCTAGGACTACTAGGTCTAGGGAATCGCCGATTGAGGAAGCGAGATAGTCCTTCTTCACTTTCAACCAGCTTCGGCTGCGTTTGCTGGGCTCGTAGGCTGATTCTTCTGTGTCGAGCATTTTTACCATTAGCCCTTCGCAGCCCTCCTTGAGAGAGTCGTCGAGTAGGACTTGGATCTCTTCGAGTTCATTGGTGTCGCCGTGTTGGGCGAAGGCGAATTCTCCTTCGACGGGCTGAAAGACGGTGTGAAGCAGTTTGCGTCTTTCGCGGAAGGATTTCTTCACGGTTGGCTGTAGAACAATCATGGTTAGATCAAACACACAAAAGAAAACAGACAAATTCTGTGGTATAAATCGTTTACTTACCTCGCCGTTCAAGAAAAGCAGGTCAAATCCAAACACGCAAACTTTCACCTTGATATCCTCAGCTTTAACATCCTTTCTCTTCCTCGTCATCAATTGCTGGAACGGCAGGACTTTCTTCTGAGCCAAATCCCAAGCCACAGTCTCGCAGTCTACCACGAATGATTTCACATCAGGTTTGATCCATGTCTCTAGCTTTGCTAGAACATCTGGATACTTCTTAGACAAGTCTTCTGAATTGCGCGAGAAGATCGCACTGCAGCCTGTTTGGCCAGCCTTCTGCAAACTGGTCTGGACAGCACTCGGGAATTGGGACAGGGCGTCATTAGCAACATAATGAATCTGCGCACGTTCACCGTCATATTTATATTCACAAGTAAATTCCTTGCCTTCGAATCGATCAAGTACTTCGGTGATTGATTTTGTGGGGTGAGCCAGCATTGGCTTGAGGGGGACACCTGGCTGTAATTTGCAGTTGTCTGGCAAGTTGAAGATGCCGTTCTCAAGCATAGCGGGAACAATGACTTCGTATGAGGGAAGTTCACTGTATACTGTCTTAAGTATTGATTCTCCTTGCGCCAATTGCTCTGCGGTTGCGCTCTTCCCCGCAACCTCCATCTCATGAGAGACGACAGCGTGCGCGAGAGCAACCAGTGCTGTCTTCTCAGCAAGCCCTAGACGCAGCTTTCCTTCCAGAAAACGAATGATGTACTTCGCCTCACTTGGTCCGCCCTTGTTTTTTGTGATATCGACTTTTCCTTTCGAGTGTGCGTCCGCAGCAGATAACAACTTCTTGATACCACTGACTTTCCTATCCTGTGACCCATGTCCTTGGACCTGTGCAATCTGAAGTAACTGTTCATGAACTCCTCTAACTGTCAGTGGTTTGGGCTTGAACATGGTAGGTTGGTTGGATCTAGACTTTGCGGCTACTAAGCCTAGATCACCAATCTCCTGCTGATCGGCTTTGATGACACTTAGGGAACGGCCAGTGGATTCGCCAATGGCTTTCATGATGAGGGATTCACCGATACCCAATTCAATGCCGGCATAATCTGCAGCAAGCTTGTTGATCATCAATTGAACAGTTGACAACAGATCTCCTGGCGTCAACCTGAGCACCTGCCGAAGAAACAAAGAACAATGTTCAAGGATCGCCAATCTTTTAGTCGTCATTTCTATGAGGGAGAAAGTTGTGCATAACGCGGCGTAAGGCACTGGCTCTCCTGGTTTCCAATCTGGATAGGGATCTTTGCCTGTCGATTTTAGAGTCTTTTGCACCTTCGCCGCCGTCTTCTTGGCGAGTTCGGGTTTCGTTTCTTCGAGTGCTTCGACTTCGCTTTCAGACATGCTCAGTTCCTCTTCCTGACCGGAGGAATTGGATACGGAGACCTTCTCGATATCTGGACTGCTGTCCTTAGCGGGAGACGGTTCGTGAGAGGAAATTGGTGGAGAGGGGGTTTTCGAGGGACGCCCACGCTTCTTGGGAGGGCTAATCGGTGTTTCCGTAGTCCCGACGGTCTCTGACATTGTAGTCTTCGCATCTGGCTTCGACTGTCGCCGACGCCTTTTACTTGTAGGCTGGACATCTGAATCGCTAGATTGATTTTCTTCATTTGTTTTCAATTGAGCAGGTGGGCTCTTATTCCTCTTCTTCCTAGCGTTCGTTGTCGGTGATGACTTTGCAGCAGTGTCATCTTCCATTTCAACGTCTGAAGTTCTGAGCTTCATTTCCACATCCTCGTCATCTTGATCGTTTCCCTGGGCCGTAGATGGCGCATCCTTCATTTCCGTGTCTGATGCAGCAGAATTATCTTTAGACGCTTGCTTCTTTTGTCGTGGAGTAAATGATAAGGTTGATTGTTTTCGTTCATTGCCACTCGAGCCAGGTTTACCAAAGAACTTGCTGAGAAAGTCAATTAGAATTTGTTCACTCAATGCATAGCTATGAGTATATTCCATTTACATACCCTAGAGTAGCTTGCTTGCTACTTCCATTTTTAGGTGCCATTGGTTCAGCTGTCGAGATTATATGCGTCGAAGGTGTGATAGATGCAGATGCAGGTATAGCTTCTATCCCAATGCGCCGGCTGAGTGTATGTATTTGTCTATGCGTTTGAGACAGCAGTGGTGACTTGGAGGACGTCACGCTCGAGCTCGTCGATGGATCAGCAATTCCACGTGTCCTTGAGATCTGAAAGAGTGAAAAGAGCGAGGAGTGAAGCTTCAGAGCTTTCGGTCTTATAGGGCGCAATAACCAAGTGTATACGGGGATACAATGTGATGCAGGAAGTCGCATGGCACAGAGATAACGCGATGACGATGTGTTGCTGCCTGGTGGGCGAGCTGTGGCTGAGAGGAGCGAATATTAAGAAGAAGACAAAGACGAGTCCAAGCAAAGTCCAATCTGTCTTCTTTTTTGTCCAAACAATCTGATTTATACGAATCTTCAAGATGAAGATGTTGTCGTTGTCCTCGTCGTCGTCCAGGCGGTCTTTCGTTATCCATATAAATTCCCACCTCCGCGGAGTTTCGCCTTAATTAAACACTTTATGCGACGCGACACGATAATACACGACACGCCTCGAACGCGCATCAAGGAGATCCACTACAAACATCTACGGGAGTCAGGGGAAGGGAGACACTGACATGATATCAACTATACAGACTACAATATTGAATGATTGACTGGCTGATTGCTTGATGAAGGAGAAAATGGCTACAAAGCGAGGGAGAAGTTTTAATGAAATGCATATATGTAATTGCAATCATGAGTAAGTAACAATATGGATAGATACAGGCTTCCTCCTCCTCATTATGCCTCTTCCCCTATACTAATCATCGAGAACAGATGGATTGATGGATGGATGGGTGGGTAGACGGTCAGACGGATGAATTAGATGGACAGACGGACGGACAGGCGAGCGGGCGAGCGGACAAATGTTCGTGATTCGTTTCGTTAGAATTCATGAGACTCGGTCATGACATCTGGTCATGACATTTATTTGCTGACGCAAATGGAGTCACCGGCATACAAGTTGGTGCAGCCGGAATCAATGCCAGAGTTCCAGGAAGTGAGCTGCTCAAGAGAGATGCCATTGGCGTTGGCAATGGACCAGCAGCTGTCACCGCCCTTGATGGTGTAGGTCTTCTTGCACTTGCCGTCACCAGTGGGTGGCTTCGACGGAGCAGAGTTACCCTTGGCAAGGCAGAGCTTCTGGCCAACGACCAAGTTGGTGCAGCCGGAGTTGACCTCGGGGTTCAAGGAGATAAGATCCTCCAAGGAGATGCCGTTGGCGCTGGCAATGGCCCAGCAACTATCACCAGGGTTGACAGTGGCGGTCTTCTCGCACTTGCCAGGGGTAGGAGTGGCAGTAGGGGTGGCAGTGGTGCTGCACTCAGTGGTCGTGGTAGTGGGCTTGTCACCAGAAACAGCAACGCAGATGGAGTTTCCAGCGATCAAGTTAGTGCAGCCCTGGTTAATGCCAGAGTTGTAGGAGAGAAGCTGCTCCAAGGAGATGCCATTGGCGCTGGCAATGGCCCAGCAGCTGTCACCAGAGTGGATGGTGACGGACTTGGCACAATCGTCACGGGCGACCTTAGGAATGGCAACCCTCTTGAAGGTAGGGCTGGCAATGGCGGGAGCAGCGAGGGAAAGGAATCCCAAGAGAGCAACAGATTTGGCAACCATTTTGGCGGTGTTGATTTGTTGAATTCGTCGAAAGAGAGCTTGGGGATAAAGGTAGAAAGAATGATTTTGAGGATCTGATGGATTGTCGGTTGATGTTGAGAGTGATGATATGAATTTTTCTCTTGCTCTGGTGCGATTGCCTCTGTGGTTTTATATCTTCTCCATCTCACTTCTCTTGACTCGATTTCTCGGCCAATATCTTGCGATGACAGCAACTTGGACTTGGTTTATTTTGGGGGTCAATTTTCAGGGTCCCAGTTCGCGTGGCATCCGCCTGCATGCCAAAGAAACGCCACCCTAGAGTGTCTCACTGAGGCCAGACGACTGCCCGCCTGATCATTCCACTCTCTGTCTCACTTCATCACCTCGTCAGTCAACAGCAATGCTTGCTGGCCGCTCACCGAGCCACACCGCGCATAAGACGCCGCAATACTTTAGTCGATTATTCCGATAGTTTATCAACTGGAGAATATTCGATATTGCCGACTTTCCATGCAATTACCGATATGCCACCCTCATGTCGGCCTCGCTAATGTCTCAAATCGTGTCACAACCCATACAGCGCCAGCGAGTGATCAAGAATGGCTACAATTGCATGGCCGTCTTTGAAGTTCCATCAGCACTCTCTGACGTGCCTGGCTCTGTTTCTGCTAAACTCAGAGATTCCAGACACGGATGAAAGGTGATTGATTTTCTTCCAGTCATGTACAGTCCTACGACAAAATACCCCATAAGATTTTGCGGAAACAAAAGTGACATAGCATTTTTTCCTTGTACTGTACATCCATGTCACCGATCAACTAACGCCTTTCAATCCTTATGCAGGCTTTCAAGATCGCGATTCCGGATCTGTTGATTTCTCACAACAGCTTTGAGGCAAATGCCTGAATCGGCCATCAGTGTGCCGGGGCGGCAGTTCAGGCGGTACTCAAAAGCGTGCGGTGTTCTCAAAGCTGCATGCTGCGACCCCAAGCTTTGCCAAGCTTCCATGCAATAAACATTATTTCGGAGTCCAGGGAGTGCTATTTCAGGGTTTTGTCTTGAGCCATTGACATCATGAGTGAGACAGCCCATGTCGCCCCGTACGCGCCCCTGGCCATGATTCTGTATGTCTGAGGTGCTGTTTATCGCGAAGAATCAACTTTTACGCCCCGAATTGAGCCATTTTCTTGGAGCGCCGCCTTCGATAATTCCATGGGGATAAGCTTTTAACCGCAAATGATAGAGGCGTTACGCATGATGTCATATGGAATCAACCTGATCTGAGCATTGAGAAGTCTAGAAACACGCCGGCTACCTTCGCCAATTGCGATGGATCTGAGTGACAGCTAGCATAGCCTAGCTCCAAAACAGCTTGCTCTGGCTCCAGGGCTATCTGCTATACATATGCATCAATATGCACAATACTATGACAACGTTAAGCTAGAAACGATGCGACACTATGAGCAGTCTCCTACGTTGATGCTTCGCGCCGATACGACTGTGAATTGTCACTTACCAAGCATTCCGAATGCTACCTTCTTCAAGGAGAGAATATCTGACCTGTCGTGCCATGTCCCAAGGATTATGGATGGTCACCTAGACCTTTTCGCCCTCACGCCTGGCTCAACAAATGTCTGCCTAATAATGGACTGCTGGGTTTAGCTAAACCGAAACATGCTTGGGCGTCATACGCTCAAAGCTGAAAACGAATGTCTGGTGCTTTACCCCGCCGTATATTCAGTTCTGATCTCAATTCGGGTGTCTTTCTGAAGGTGGTCATAAAGTATCCAGGATACCGCAGCAAGGTGAATTGAAGGAAATATCTTTGCTTGATTGTGTGGGGAAGAAGTATCTCCTCGATCTTGGAAGAATTGTGGCTTATTGGGGGACACGGACTGAATATTCACCGGCTTCACCAATTAGTCCTATACAGATGCCAGCTGTTTTTCACACCATTCGCTCAAACGCCTCTTGGACGATGCGACGTTACTTAGCCAGTTTGCTTTACAGAACACAATTGGCAAAGCGTATCAGGCGTGGGCATTCATTGACCGCTACTAGGTCTTTGGTATGAATTTCATGCCTCATCGTTCGAACCCGTTTCCATGAGTTTCGCAAGTTGACAAGCGACAGTGCACTCAGAGAAACTACTTCTCCCATTTCATGAAAAGCAGCTTCATGTCTGCCACTCGTCCATGGTCAAGCAAGGATCACAGATACCATTACCCATCTGCTTCCTCACAATGAGACACCCAGGTCGTCTGCAACGATGACCCTGTCAAGAACCCCAAATATTGAAGGAATCATGTCGGTTATGGTAATTCTGCTCTACTGACTTGTATCAGAGTATTAGGTATATGATCCCTACAGGATTCATCCTCAGGGTGCATCTAAGCTCCCTGTCGCTTACCTCGAAAAGTTTGAAGATGGGTATATAGTTTGCAGGCTTCTGCTGCCTCACTTTCTCCCATTTCACCCTCGCTTGTCCTTTTGAAGCAAGACACTTCCGCAAAAAGAGACGGCTATCCTGTCCTTCTGACAAAATAGGCTGGTCCGTCCATATCCAGACGGATGGGGAGGCACTGGGAAACTATGAGGTTGTGGTCAAGCATATATACCCGAAAGGCTAGTCTCCTGAAAAGTGAAATCAATTAACAGATAGACTGGCGAGTCCGCCTCCCTTCAAAGGTCTACTGATTGGTGTTCTCCTCGACATTCAACTCCGCCGCCTATGGTTTCTTCATGCTTTGAGTTGACATACCGTTATCCAATAACCGTGGACAATGGTATCTACTTTCATGAAATGGCACGTTATATCGGGTCAACTGTCCAAGGCAGCAAGCCCCCTTTCAAAACATGTAGGATCAAGGTCTTGAATTGAGGCCTTCTGATCATTCTTGACGATCAATACTCTGTCACATAACGAAGTCTAACTCGGAAGATATCCCGAGGACGCGCGAGGCTGCGACTATGGACTTTCTAGGCATACTGCTTCCCACGAGCTTTCTGACCTTTTCATCGGATCATTATAAAATCATTTGCCACCAGGTAAATCCTTGTCGATGAACTTGGTACCAATAACAGAATATCTACGTTCGCTTCTTATCTTGAGACATCCCTCATTCTCAGAACCTTCACTACCCATGTGAGGTTAGAAGGACGAGCCAGCGATATATGCTTTGGACCACGAGTGATCCCCCAATGTTCTGGTGGTTCATACGGGTGTAGAGGAGAGGCTGTGTGCATCATGTTGACTAGTAGCCTGCGGCTGTCGGCACTATTTCTCAAGGGATTTTATGGCCTCGTGAGATGATCTACAACGCATCAAATATACCGCAACCAATTTGCAATGTACCGAATGGTGCATCACAAGAGGACCAAGCAGTCAGGAAGCAGATCAAGGGTCAATGTAGTCGACTGCCAGATTTCCAGATGCTGTCCTATTGGAGGATTTTCAGCGTTCATCGAGGGCGGAACACAGACTGAATCCTATCTGAGCTGATTCCCGTCTTGAGTTGAGGTCGCCTGGTATGAAGATCATCTACCATGGCGAAGGCCGAAGGCGCAGATCATCAATCGCAGAAATACGCCGCTGAAATGATCTGCGCAGATCCGAATATAGTCGATCAAGGCTCTCAAGGAAACCCCTCAAAAACTAGCTCTTTTTGATGGCCCCTGGGGACAAGAACAGTAGTTTTTTGACACTTGTGCACCCAATTTGTTTTGCCCCTTAACCGTCCTTGTCAGGGGGCCTGATAGGACTAGGGCGTTCTCGGCATCGTACGGCCCAATCTCATTGGAAGCTCAAGAGGGGAAGCGGTGTCCACGGTCGAAGTGATCTTCTGCACGGATCGATACCCGTTCGAACATCCCCGACTACGCGTCGGTTATTCCAATTCAAATTGTGGATATTCCTTTTCTGTCAACTTCTTCTCCCGTTTAAGAGGCTACTTCTGGAACGCATTATCTGTGGTCGTCAAGACAAGAAATAACGATTGAAGGCAACGGCTGTCAAGTCCGCCATAGCAAGCGATTTGCTTCATCTTTTGCTTTAACTGAAACATACTGATTTGTCATCTACGAATACCTTTTCATTGTTCAGGCCAGCCCGCCTTGAAGTTTGATCTGCACGCTGGCCAGTTGAGGCGCTTTGCCGAGCCATCTCATCGACGGGCAACATAAGCTGGACGGCAACCCGATCTTGCAATTCAGAAAAACAGCTCACGTCAATTGACTGATATTACCATCCAGCATTCGAAATCTCATCTATCTTTTGTTCAACTTCACTCCAAACGTTTTGCGGGCACATCAATGAGTATGGACTACAATTATACATCTCCTGCTTTCCAACAGGCGCCTGGCCGAAGTCATGAACAACCAGCAGTGCAGCAACATTTAGGGTATCAAGGACATTACATCAATCATGCATTTCCCCAAGCACCTGTTGCAGATTGCCCTCGAGAACAGGCCCAGGGTCATGCAGTCATTCAGCCTCAACCGACTACATATGGAATGAATGGGAGTACACTGAACAATGGGTATCAAGCAAACACTCCTCCGGTATGTCAGACATCATAATCCACGCATCACAGCAAGAGTTTTCATGCTAATGTACTATTACAGAGCCAATTCACTTCAGCGTATACTGGCTTCGATAAAGGATACGGATTTGCACCACCTGGAGTGCTTTTGACACCGCAGGGTTCGGAAAACGCTTCTTCGCCATTGACATATGGCGATGTTCCTATGCAATCAACTGCAAGAACCAATCAAGGGTCTCAGAATGCCACAGACAACCACAATTTCCCAAGGCAAGCTGGTGGTGCTGGAAATGGAGTGGTGAACACTGCTTCTCAGGGTCAACCACCTCAATTAAGGCACTCAGCGTCAAGTGTCTCAATTGGAGATAGTAATCAGCAGAGATATATGGATGATGCAAATAATTCCAACGGACAGATGGAGAAGAGTGCATCGTCAGGTGAAGATAAGGATGACACTTTGCAAGGGAAAAGGAAGGCCCAGAATCGTGCAGCGTGAGTTACTTTCTCCAGAAAGAAAAAAAGCTGCCCTTCGACTTGGTTCACTCGCTGACAAGTACGCAATATAGTCAAAGAGCTTTTCGTGAACGCAAGGAACGTCGTGTCCGTGACCTTGAGCAAGAGCTGGCAGACTACAAACAAAAACTCAACTCAATCATGGAAAGCAACGAATTGCTGAAGCAGCAGATCGCCAAAGTCAGCACCGAGAACGAGATTCTCAAAGCCACATCAGAACATCATCGGCGTCGTTCCCGCCATCGTCGTCATCATCACTCTTCTCAGCGCAGTACGTCTTCCTCGAGCGGCAGTGGCGACGACGGCCGTTCGCAGCAGCGTCGTCTTAGTAAGGAGCCAATGGAGACTGGTCCTATGAGGTATTCCCCCATGGACTATGCTCCTGCGAAAGCCACTCACAGAACGTTTGTGTGCCCGCAGACTGGGGAGAAATTGCTTACTGCAGGCGCGACGTGGGATCTTATTGTCCAGACACTTGAACAACGCGGTTTGGACTTGGATGTACAGGGTATATATGAAAAGCTGAGGTTGCACACAAGGTGTGATGGGCAGGGTCCGGTAATTCAGGAATCAAAGGTGAAGGAGGCGATCGAGCAGAGTACTCTGGAAGGCCAAGATGAAATAATGTTATAGGTGCTTTACCTCGAGCCATGCCGCTCATTGCGTGGTCACAATTCACATATATCATCTTTCAATAGTATACCCCTTATGCAACTATGTCTTCTGCCTGGTGCAATTCGTGCTTTTTTTGCTCTTCGAACAGATGATCGCTGCTTAGACTGTGCCATACCAATACATATATGATTCGGTATGTGGAAAGGTCTATGACGATTAAAGATTATTAGTATATACAAGTATAGGGTATCATGACGAAATATGTATCTAATCCCAATCATCATCATCGTCATCGTCGTCGTGATTATTATTTTCATATCTCGACTCTTCATCGTCGCGTTTCTTGATACGCATATCGTTCTTATCGACAGCGCCGATCTCGACGAGCATCTGCTCTAGGTCTGTGTGGGGTTTAGTATATTTGCTAGAGGTGATGTGGGCGGACAAACGGAGACTAACCTTCAACTCGTGTCTTCACGCCCCTGAACTCTCTGAGAGTGATGATCTGTTTCTTGATATCCCCATCTTTGTACACCAGTATAGTAGGGCAATTCTTCTCTGGATACCCCTCGATGCACAAATCAGCTCTAATTTGACAGAACTTGACGTCACCGTATTTGACAGCCATTTGCCTCCATAGATCATCTAGCAGACTAGACTCGACATTGTTGCTTAGACTAGAAGTGAGATTGACGAGGACGAAGTACTTTGACGATGCCTCGGTGACTTCACGGGAGTAGTCTGGCTTTTGAATTGGGTAGACTTGGTTGTGGACAGATGCTTTTTGTAGGATAGATATCTCTGCCATGCGTTTTTTCCTGCACAACCAAGATGATATCAGCAATCTGATCAACTTATAACATTGTAACCATTGTAGAAGGAGCTCGTGTTCCCCCTGCAATACCTGTATTCATCGAGGAACGCCTCATCTTCCTCGTCTTCCAAAGCATCAAGCTCGTCAAGATCCTTATCTTCGAGTCGATTTTCGTATGCCTTGCGCTCAGCTTCTATCAAAGCCTCCTGAATCATAGGAGTAGGGGAAGGGGGCTTTTCTGGGATGATTCCATGTTTGCGCAAGATATCATTCCTTAGTAAATGAGGTAAATGTCAGCGATGTGAGTTCGAATAGGGAGGGGGGGGGGGTATCTGATCTAGTCGTAGGCTGTTTAAAACATACCATTCAGTATCGGCATTTGGGTCGTCCACGGGGACATTGACGGGCATATCAGGCATATTATTCATGATGGCGAGAGAAGAGTCAAGCTGTCTGTCT
>AZGZ01000014.1:281867-293505 GCA_001636715.1 Ascosphaera apis ARSEF 7405 | reverse complement strand
AGTGTTTGCTGTGTTTGCACTGGGGTTTAAGCGGTTTCGTCGATGTCTCCGGACGAACTTCAAACCTCAAGTCAGTCGCAATCAGCCAGATCAAGTCGATTAAGAGGGAGAAATATAGATTATATCAGCTATCAGCGTCATAAAGGGGCGTTAAGTGAGACGAGACAAGAGGTAGTGATTCTTTCGCGGGCTGCTCTTCTTCATTGGCATTGGATTTGCTTCGTTAGACAAGCAGCTGTGGTCGTTGTATACAGATGGTGCCCGTCTCTTGATTATCGCCAGCTATACATCAAGCATCGTCACCATCACCGCCACCATAAACCACCACCATAAACCACTATTACTGAAAACACCACCACTAGCATATCCTGCTACTACTGTCACCGTTCACAGACAGTCGCAAAGGATTTCTCATTGCTGATAGCGCGGACACACCTTGTCATTCCCCAAATCCACCACATTACACCCTCCCAAGTTCATACTACCACCCCTCGAAAATGAGTTATATGAAGAAGGACGAGGATGCGGAGGCCTCGTTGCTGAAGCTCGATCGCACCTCTGTCTTCCAGGAAGGTGTGTTAATTCTCTGCTTCAGTCGGCCAGTCGACCAGTCGACTAGATAAGGACATCCGCATTATGATTCCAGGCCGCTAATCACAATATGATATCTGCTCAGCTCGCCTATTCAATACCTCACCCATCTCTCCACGAAGATGCCGTGCCCTGCTCACGAAGATCGCCGTCCTCATGTTCACGGGAGAGAAGTTCCCAACTGAAGAGGCCACCACCCTCTTCTTTGGCGTCTCCAAGCTGTTCCAGAACAAGGACCCGTCATTGAGACAGATGGTCTATCTTATCCTCAAGGAGCTGTCTAACACCGCCGAAGATGTCATCATGTCAACATCAATTATCATGAAGGATACCTCCGTCGGCAGCGACGTCATTTACAGGCCAAATGCTATTAGGGCTCTATGCCGCATTATAGATGTCTGCATCACCACTACTCTCCTTTCTCATCGCATCCATCTCCAAATATTGTGCAACAGGCTAATGTCTACTTCCAGGCTTCCACCGTCCAAGCAATCGAGCGTCTCGTCAAAACAGCTATTGTCGACAAGAACCCCTCCGTCTCCTCCGCCGCACTTGTGTCATCCTATCATCTCCTCCCAGTCGCCAAAGATGTCGTTCGTCGCTGGCAATCAGAGACTCAGGAGGCTGCTTCAAGTGGCAAGCAGTCCACCGGTTTCTTTGGCTTTGGCGGCAGCGCAAGCCACGGCATCACTCAGACCAACTATATGCCCCAGTATCACGCGATTGGTCTGCTTTATCAGATGCGCTCTCACGACAGAATGGCTCTTGTCAAAATGGTTCAGCAATATGGAAATGGCGCCGTCAAGAGTCCCGCTGCTCTTGTCATGCTTGTCCGACTTGCTGCCAAGTTAGCGACCGAAGATCAGAGCCTCGCAGCGCCCATGACCGAGAAGCTTCTGCAATACCTGAACCACAAGAATGAGATGGTCGTCTTTGAGGCCGCGAAGGCCATCTGCAATCTGCCTCACGTTTCCGACAGTAGCGCCCGCGCTGCTGTGCAGACCTTGCAGATGTATCTCACTTCTCCTCGCAACGTCACCAAGTTCGCCGCTATAAGGATTTTGCATCAGTTTGCGACAATCAAGCCTAATATCGTGAACGTCTGCAATCAGGATATTGAGATGCTCATCGGCAGCTCGAATCGTTCCATCGCCACTTTTGCTATCACAACATTGCTGAAGACTGGTAATGAAGCGAGCGTCGATCGCTTGATGACCCAGATCTCTGGCTTCATGGCCGATATCACTGATGAATTCAAGATCACTATCGTCGAGGCCATTCGGACATTGTGTCTCAAATTCCCCAGCAAACAGGCAGGCATGCTCACGTTCCTATCTGGCATCCTCAGGGACGAGGGAGGCTACGATTTCAAACGAAGCGTTGTTGAATCTATGTTTGACTTGATCAAGTTTGTTCCACAGAGTAAGGAGGAGGCCCTGTCGCACCTCTGTGAGTTCATCGAGGACTGCGAGTTCACCAAACTCGCGGTCCGCATTCTACATCTCCTGGGTGTCGAGGGCCCGAAGACCAGCCATCCCACGAAATACATCCGCTATATTTACAATAGAGTTGTGCTCGAGAACGCCATTGTGCGCGCTGCTGCTGTCACTGCCCTCGCCAAATTCGGTGTTTGCCAGAAGGATCCTGAGGTCAAGAAGAGCGTTCGCGTCCTCTTGGCACGCTGTCTCGATGATATCGACGATGAAGTCCGAGACCGTGCAGCTTTGAACCTACGTCTCATGGACGAGGAGGATGATGAGATAGCAGAGAAGTTCGTCAGACACGACGCTACGTTCTCTCTTCCGACATTCGAGCACCAACTTGTCATGTACGTCACTTCGAACGACAAGTCCACTTTCTCAAACGCATTCGATATCTCTACGATCCCCATGGTTTCCCACGAGCAGGCATTGGCTGAGGAGAGAACCAAGAAACTTACATCGGCAACACCTACTCTCAAAGCACCCTCTGTGGGTCCCACCAAAACACAGGCGACCGCCACCTCTGACTCCGCTGCCAATGTCGCGAGCACGACACAGAAATACGCTGAGCAGTTGGCGCAGATCCCTGAACTTCGGGAGTACGGCAGCTTGCTCAAGAGCTCTGCGCCAGTTGAATTGACGGAGAGCGAGACGGAGTATGTGGTCAGTGCAGTGAAGCATGTTTTCAAGGGCCATGTGGTGTTGCAATATGATGTCAAGAACACCCTATCCGACACTGTTCTAGAGAACGTCAGCGTCCTCGCTACCCCTGAGGATGAGGAGGTTTTGGAGGAAGATTTCATCGTCCCACTACCGAAACTCACCGCGTCGGAACCGGGTGTTGTGTATGTTGCCTTCAGAGTCGTTGATGACGCTGCTTCTTCCTTCCCTGTCACGACGTTCACGAATATCTTGAAGTTCACTAGCAAGGAGGTTGATCCTACAACAGGCGAACCTGAAGAAGAAGGGTATGAAGATGAGTATCAGGTCGATGATCTTGAGCTTGGTGGCAGTGACTATGTTGTGCCTGCGTTCGCAGGCCGCTTCGACCATATCTGGGAACAGCTTGCTGGTGGAAGTGAGAGCACGGAGACCCTACAGCTATCGAATGTTAAGGGCATCTCAGGTAAGCGGGGTCTGTTTCTTATACTAATATGCGATCAAAATACTAATACCACCTTTCAAGATGCAACTGAATCACTCATCGCGGCCCTATCTCTTCAACCTCTTGAAGGAACTGACGTTGTTCTTAACAATACCACACACACTCTCAAGTTATACGGCAAGACAATCACCGGCGGCAAAATTGCAGCATTGGTCCGGCTGGCCTATTCAGCCAAGTCTGGCGTGGCAACCAAGATCATGGTCAGATCGGAGGAAGAAGGGGTTGCAGAGGTTGTGGTGGGCAGTGTCGCCTAAAATGGAGGGGTACCTTTTGGTGATTGAAATGATTATTGTCGATATCTCTTGATAATGCTATTCTTTTATGTCTATGTCCAAAGGGGAACGAAGAATTAATATGTTGCTTTTTATTTTTCTTTTCTTTTCATGTCTGTCTAGATATTTATCTTTTTGTTTGTTCCCATTCCTCCCTCATTCTCTTCGTTTGTCCTTCTTCTTAGTTTCCCTCATTTGTCTTTTTTTCCACGATAGCAATATCTATAGTTTCAAGTTATACGTTATATCAAGCTATAATACAATTCGCTGCCTCTGTCTAAATACCCTGACATCAACCGTTGGGCAACGGTTCTCAAAAGCAGGAAGAATGACAATTGAGACGCAGTATTCCCCCAAGGTGCCAAGATGGTGTATATAGACAAAATATGGCGATATTTGGCAAGAACCACTTCATGACGACGGATACCAAACGAGCCAACTTGAAAGTGAGCAACATGATTTTGCGGGCCGCACGTGAGATGATTGAATTGAAATAAATGAATTATGAGTGTTGAGCTTGTTGTCAATCATCCTCGTACCAAGTCTCATGCTCAATCTTCCGAGGTCTGTACGGTATATCAATGATGGTGAACCATCCTGACTCTGGTTGATCATCAGGTTCACGGCCTTCCCTGTCGGTCATGGCCCGCCATATACCTGTCTCGTAATCGTCCAATACATCCTCGTCCACGCCTGCGTGGTTATATTCATACCAGAAACTGCGCAAATTCGGGAGCCCCTGCGTAGCGGCTTTGTACAAGGTCTCAATTTCAAAGTGTATGCCCTCGTCACTTTGCAATAAATATAGATTTTCGAGGGGTTGAGGTTGGCATTGGCAATAAGCTTCCATGAAGTCCTCGTTGCAGTCTGTTGAAGGCAGTATCAGTGACTTGAGGTTAGGGAACTTGTGTATGATCATCCAGGCTCCTCCCGAGTTATCTGATGGGCCGGTTGGGAGTTCAATGTTTCGAGATCGTAGCGATGGGGTCCGAAGCGGTATAAGTTCCAGGATTGAGACATCAGGAAACGGAGGAAACGGGTCCAGCAAGGTGACGAATTCGAGAAGCCATCTGAAGCTCGCATGTCCAGAAATGATCAAGTGCTGTAGAGATGAAGGCCACAAGAAGCCCGCGTCCGCACATGCTTGTGGGTTCGCAAGATAGGTCAGGCCTATGGAAAGATAGGACAGATTTGGTGGCCACTCAACATCCAATGCCATTTCACTCTGGTCTTGGATGGTAAGTGAGGCAGGTAGAACTAAGCCTGACAAGCGAGACATTCGCCTGATAGCTTTTTTGACAGAAGGAAAGTCTGTCTCTCTCATCATGAAAGACAGGTTCAGAAATTCGAGGTCTATGCATTTTGACAGAGTGACTAACCCTTGATGCGACCTGTTCAGTGTCAGCATCAACTATGTCACCAATGGAAGAATCTTGACTAGGGTTCAGGAGTACATACGTCAAGGAAAGAGATGGTGCAGCAAAAGCTTTCAAGCCATCCTTCACGGCATTGATCAACTTTGCAGTAAGGCTATTGGTAGAATGATGAATAAGGCGACTGAGATCGAGGATCCTGACAAGACTGGCCAAGTCGTTTCGTCTCCTCCTGACTGTAGCCGTTGTCGCTTCACCAACACCCAGAATCGTTCGAACAAACTGATCGAATGCCTGGTTCTTTTCCAGTCTCCTTGGATGGCCATATAGAAATGGCATTGTGACGTGATACCATTGTATAGAAACCAACGCACATGAGACCAGCGTGCGTTGAGCTTCAGCAACACGGGAGATTATATCGATTAGAATCTCATCTGGCAAATAGACGAATCTTCCGGGCTTCCTGTTGGAGATGATTTTGACCATGGTGATTCTTGAAAACCGGGTTGGTATGATCACACTTTACAGTAATTCATGGTCGGAGTTGCGCCATACAAGAAGCGCAACAGAGGTCTCGTTGCTGCGATATCATATATATCCGTCTCAAGGACTTCATATGTGTGTAATCATTTGTCCTGTGACCTTGCAATATGACTGGCATTCAAATGCCGTTCTGTTGTTGTTTTCGGTTGATCAGAGCATCTAATTACATCAAATCTCCTCCAAATATACGATTTGGATCTGCATACGTCATATTTGAAGATGTATTTTGTTAGTGGTGCTTATCGTTAAGTGAGTGTACTTCGTTTTGAACACATTTTGTATGTATGCTGTGATATCTCACACGTAATCAGCCCCTGAACCACACACAGATATCAATATCCGTATCTGAGACTCATGAAGCACGAACAAGGGAGATGCGCAGATACAGACGCATGAGTACAAGTTTTGTCTGCATGAGTTTCTTCCAATTCTATTACTGGCTTAAACCCCAGAAGTGAGATGTCTAACAGCCCGTACAGGGGCGACAAAACTGATCCTTAGGTTTCAAGCAGTATCAGACATACTGTAGCCCCTGAATGCCCTCCGTCTTTTCAATGATCAGGTTAGGGAAGAAGATGCCGACATCAAAACAAAGATGTCCCCTTTAGCTAATGTCCTACTCACTCATTTCTGACTCTCTTAAAAATTAATCATGACGGCAGAGACATTTGTTCAAAGCATGGAGCGGAAACAGATATACGTACTTCGTTCTCATGTCGCTTCATGAAGCCCAGATCAATCAAACTAGACATGGCCCTCCGTTGCTCAAGTCAGGTCAAGTTTGCGTTTGCTGAAACTACACTTTCAAACTACACACTCAAGCTTCACTGTAAGATAGACCACTTGATTGCAAATTATCGTTCATATCTTCTTAATATTCTCTGACATTTCATGAGCGACCCTCCTTCATACCACTTCAGAGACCACCATCAGTTGAAGTAGCTAACTCAAACTACCTACTCATATAAATTGTGTGCTCACAACCCAGCCATTTGACTTGTCATTTTAAGTCTCTTAATTGCGGCAAATACCTGCTGACACAGTTAGTATCGAAATTATGTAGTCAATGAGTTAGCAATTGTTCGCGGACGAAAGTATGAGAGTAAATATGTATCTGGACTAACTGTTGACTTGAATTACGGAAACCGATAGGGCAAACCTGCACCAGTGTCGAAATTCATTTGAGAAACATACTTTGTCAATGACCATCCCTTGTCTCGCTTTGACGGAGGTATGTGCGTATCTGTTTCACAGCTTAGACGTGTGAAAGGCGTTGTCAACGCACGCTGAACGGAGGTACCAGTTTGTGGACATCATGGCAGTTCAAGTAATGAAATTGACAGGCAAAGTTGCAAAATCCCAATCTACAATATGGAAAGAACTTGATAAGGAAGTCAAAAATATATATTCGCATCTAGACACAAGGAAACAAAACATTATATGAAATTATAGCCGAGGAGGTCAACCAACAGGGGCTGCCCGAAGTTTAGGCCAGTCAAATGAGCTTCAAGGGACCGAGGTCCCCCTCTTCAAAAGTCCAATCCAGGATCTCACCAATGTCATCAGTCCATTGGAAATCAAGCCCATCAAATTTCCACCCACTGATGCCATACCTGCGCTTAAGACTGCGCACGCATCGCTGCGCTTCAAAGAAGTAAACACCCCTTGTGTTATCGTCATGTTCCGAAGGGCCATCAATTTCTCCGCGGCGTACTCGTTCGTAAGTCCGATTTTTCAAAGCGTTATGCATGCTCAAGATGAACATGTCGTTCAATGGATCGTGCGAATCGCGCAGATAAATCCGACGAAGATTGCCAAGTCCATTTCTCAGTGCCGCAAAGATCATGCTCATGTCACATTGACTGGCAAGATCGCAACGGGTCTCGCAGACAATTGATTTGATTGGGGAAGGACTATCCATGACCGCGAATTCGGCCCAAAAGTTGTAATTCAGAGCTTCAAGTGGCACTATGAGCGTTTCCAAACTCGGAAAAAGGCTCCTGATTATCCTGAAAACGTAGCCGCCGTCTTCAACACAAGGTCGATACCTCAGTCGTCGCAGAGTTGGAGATGCCTCATACTGCGACAAATCATCTGGCGTCGATCCGTGTGGTTCAATGCACGAGGCCGGAAGCTCGATATTGAGCGTCGTTAAACGAGGAGGCCAATTTTTCCAGGTTGCCAAAGCCGGACAAGCTGTGCAATTGTATGTGATATGGTGTAAATGTCTTGGCCATTCAACGACAATCTTGGATTGGTCTTCAGTGGGGAAGTCCCCTTCCTTAGGCAAAATCAGAATTTGGAGATTTTCCAACTTCGCTATCGTCGAGAACACATCAGCAGCGCTGGTTTCCCCAACACTGAATACATCCGCCAAACTTAAATATCTCAAAGACTTGCATAGTTGAATTTCTTGAAACCAGTGGCGCCTGAAATAGTTAGCTTTCTCTGCAGACAAACATATATATATAGACATGCATGATTTGAGAAAATACTTACTCAATGGTGACTGTCGGACAAAATAAAAATTTGAGCATAGGTCCACATCTCTTGATCATGTCCACAGCCATCTGAGCGATGCGGGGTTGGTCACCATAATAATATATCAGAGGCCCGTACCAGGTTCGCAAGTCCAGGTATCGGATTGCTGCTGCCCAAGAACCTTCAGCTGGCCTGGGCAATGTTGTTGGCTGCAGTTCATCCTGGACCAGGGTTCTGTGAACCAGGTCATAGCCTGGATGGGACAAAATAATAATCGTGCGGTAAAGTAGCACCATTGTGATACTATAGATTGCTCTTGATGTCCTCGCGAGCGCGAGGAAATCATCACGTTCTTCGACGTTAATGATGATATTAACCATCAGTTCGTACGGAAGAAAGATCCCATTGAGGGTTGCCATAATGAAAAGCCTCAACTGTAGGTTTAGACACTATATAAGAAGAATTTGATCGTATGAAAATTGCGCTTCAATCTCTTGTCAGACAGGTTGATTGGATGGATAGAAGGAATATTAACGAAGGTTTCCAAGAGGGTTCGCCGCACTTTTATAGATTGAAGAAGCTGGGCCAAAACCACTCGCACGCTCCCAAGATGGCTGAATCGTGACATCACCATAACAGATGAATTGGTTGATGGATTAAAAAGGCATAGTTGGGCCATGAATCAGGGATGCCGAGTATTCAAGCACCGCGGACTTTGAAACTATTGAGTTTCTAACTTCCGTGAAGCTGTGGTGATGTTTTCAAAAGAAGCCGACTAGCACGGTGTGCTAGCCTCTTTTCTGGAGAAGGGCGCTCTGCGTAGTGTCTTTCAGCATTTTGATCCTGACCTGGAAAACCTCCCGAAAAATCAGCGCCACATTGGTCGGGATATTCATGAAACTCCGGTGAGAAGTCACTACTTTCGTATGTCGGCGAACAGTGACCACAATAAATCAATAGAAGATCGCAAACATTTCAAAGTCGTGGTAGCAGGTCTTTGTTTGTGGCAGGCACTTCGATACCCCCCAATGTTCCCGAAGACAGCCGCAACTCTCCTGAAACACGTACGGTGAAATTTGCTTAAGCAATATAAGCATCGGCTTTATTCTGAGCTTCTGCGCGCTGAGCTTGGGGCGACCACTCAATGGGGGAGTATAAAGTCTCACGACTGCGAATTGCAGCGAGCGTAAGGCATTGTGAGCGGGTGCCGATATCCCAGTGTCGGTATGACGGTGCAAAGACGCGAGCACGGTTTTGTTCAATGGAAAGAAACCGTTCATAGTATGACTATTTCATTGTCATCATGCCGGAGGAAGCTCTCAAATATGAAGTGAAAGAGCATTCAGCCTCTCCATATCAATATGGAGGAATACAGACGAAGTCGTCCGGAAGGTGTCTTCAATCTCAATGAGATGGTAGGGTAACTAACTCGCATAGATGCCATAGCCATAGCGCGATTTTGGAAGCGATGAATACAGTCTATCCACAGCATTTAGCAATGCTAGTGACATCGACAGCATATCACCGGCAATTCTATCATGGTGCATTGCTTGAATGACTCGTTTGCGTCAAATCCAAACAATATCATGGGTTTGTGTATACATCACTCGAGCGATGTATATCACTTTTTGGAAAACCCAGGCAGCATAGCTAAACCCGGTGTCTCTGAAAGTAGCTCAATCATGATCAAGCTGCAGATCAATCACTGTCAGCCCATCTTCTTCACATAGCCTTGAGACTGATACTTTGATGGTTGATGTTGATGTTGATGTTGTTGATGTTGATGTCGCGAAGAGGTGACGTTGAGAGAGACTGCAAGAAGACTGACGAAGGCTGCACCACCGGACGATCCGCACAACCTCCGCTTATCGTGCATACAAAGTGTACCGTACAAAGCTTCCAGACATCGCTTATCGGCTTTTCATCTGCAGAGACTCTGATATCGTTTATTCATCCTGCTCGATATCAAACACCTGCTCGAGTCGATTGTTTGCGGTAGCTGGACACACGGATGAATTGAAAATGAGACTCGCTTCTGTTTTTCGACCTGCTCATCTGCCCACCCGGGCCAGGGGTGTGCTCACATGCCGAAGCTTTGCAGTGCAAGGGCGCAGGTGTGAATCGACAGTGACCGGCACCGGCAAAAGGAAGCCAGATCTTGGATTTGTGTTCGAGTATGTCGTGCCAGCCTGATGGGAGTCCAATTGGTGCTGCTCAAATGTCTGACAACTGACAGTATTGACGGAGTGCTTCTACGTTCCTCACAGCCTCTTCCGGGGGCATCTAAATCCTTATCGCTTCTTGTTAAAGAGAAGATTCCATTTCTTTTTCTCACAAATGGCGGGGGCCAGACGGAACATGAGAGAATCCAGCGTTTGAATGAACTACTCGATCTTCAGCTTGATGTGAGTCGGATTGTTCAGAGCCATACTCCATTCAAGGAGTTGGTACGGGGCATTGACCGCCAGGAACCATTGGAGGGTAAGACTGTACTCGTTGTTGGCGGCGCTGGTGATAAATGCAGAAGGGTTGCCCACGAATATGGCTTCAAAAATGTTGTGATGCCCGGCGATATCTTCAAAAGCCATCCGCAGATATGGCCCTTCTCTACAGCATTTAACAGCTATTACGATACAATAACAGAGCCTTTACCGGCTCCAATTGACTCAGACCCTACCAGGAGCTTGAAGATTGATGCCATATTGGTCTTCAACGATCCTCGCGACTGGGCTCTTGATATTCAAATTATCACAGATATCCTTCTTTCGCAAAAAGGAATCATAGGAACATACTCAGAGAAAAACCACAACAATGATTTGCCAAACAAAGGCTTTCTCCAGGATGACCAGCCACCACTCTATTTCTCAAATCCTGATCTCATTTGGGCTGCTACGTATCACCAGCCTCGACTGGGTCAAGGTGCTTTCATCTCTGCACTGGAAGGAGCATGGAAGGCACTCACAGGTGGTGCTGAGTTGAAAATGACCGTCATTGGGAAACCACACCAGTATACCTACGAGTATGCAGAGCAACGGCTCCTCAAACAGCGCGAAGCGATGACGAATATGGACTCAAGCGAACCGTTGAAGGCTGTCTATATGATTGGGGATAATCCCGCTTCAGACATTCAGGGAGCGAACAATTATCACAGTCCGTATGGTTCCACATGGAGCTCAATTCTCGTGAGGTCTGGCGTGTACGCTGGAGGAGAACCGGAACATAAGCCAACTACCATTGTCGATGGTGTCGAGGATGGTGTAAATTGGGGATTGAATAAATCTGGATGGAAGGTATGATTGAAGGTATTGAGGATTCCTGATTTTGGAGAACACGTAGATAGAATCTCTTTGTAAATAACGATTAAACTACCTGATGCCAGATGACAGAAGATATCTATAGCCAAGATGATGCAGATGATACAACGTGGAAATCAAGCAGAGATGTGCACGCCAATGCTAGTGAGTCAGCCAATATCACTCCTGAATTCAGGAAAAGCAACATGGATGCAATCGAATGAACGGTTTGCAGCAAGATGGGCATTCGTGTCCCATCACTAGATGACGAAGTAGACTCATATCCTTCGCCTCAATTAACCCGGGCGTATAAGAAAACCAAAACGATCAAGTGGGTAACTAACCCGTGATAAATATTGGTGCTCCAACAAGTCTCACCTCTTGAACATGTAATGACCATAAAGACCACCCACATCCTCGACAGCGACTGGAATTTTCC
>AZGZ01000014.1:228070-281767 GCA_001636715.1 Ascosphaera apis ARSEF 7405 | reverse complement strand
TCATCCCCCACCATTTAGCTCCCATCTTCCAACCCCGCCATCCATCGTCCACGTTCCATTGCTCACATCCGCTACCTGCGATACCACATGCAGCAGCCCCCTTTGCACCTGGGCCACGAACATACCACGATCGCCGACCAAGTTCTCGAACAACCCATCCGTTTCCATATCTCTCTGATAATTTCACATCTGACACCGGCGAAGAAAGATTTGTCGCAACGAGTGGCGAGAAAGTGTAATTAGAGGCGCCAGGGTATCGGCTCTGTCTCTCCTGCAGCGGCTTCGTAACGTATTCCGAGAGCTCCACTACAATCAAAGGTGCTGACTTCTCGGTCACGATGGAGGAGAGATTAGGGTTGACGAGCGCCGTGTGAGTCAAGCCTGGAACGGCTGTAAGGTCGATATAGCGTAGTGCAAGAGGTGGTAGTTCTGCCTTCTTCGGCGGGATGCCGCTGTCAATGTCCATAGCGTCACCATCACTCGGCCCCGCTTCTTGATGCTCTTCTTTGAATATCTGACTGATCTCTTCAATTCTATATCCGACATTGGCGAGACCCAACTCCTCGATCCAACCGCACAGTTTTCGTAGCATAGGTATGTGCTCCAAGGTCAAACCCCGCGCACCACCAATATTCAATGATCTGAGATTGGGTGTCTCCCTCCTCCGCTGGCACGCATACTCATCACGGCATCGTAGATCCTCGTCTGCAAGGAATCTCACTAACTTGTCTACCTCCTCTGTTCCGAGCATACATGATCGGGAGGCGTCCGTCATAAGGTTCAGGTAGACTAGGCTGTTTTTACAAGCAGCGGGGTGCTCAGTAAGGAATGAAACCACAGCATCCCCGGTCAGCTTGATACATCGAGCAAGATTGAGATGGGTCAACCTTGCCGAATGAGGGATGCTGAAGAGTGCCTCATTCGTTATTTGCGTATGCGCCACATCCAGATGTGTTAACCGTGGCAACCTTGGAAGGAGGGCTGTAAAGACTGAAGGCTCGAGTGAAGAGCACTCATGCAACGAAAGCCGAGTAATCGTCAACGTTGGTGGCAAAGTGGGCATGGAGATAGCCTGTAGGAATCCTTCCGAGAACGATGCGGATGAGCAAGCACAGAAGTCGACTGCTTGGAGTCGTGGCATCTCTGCCATCACCTTGTAGATGACCTCAGCTGAAAGGTCCCCTTCGAGATGCTCCTGAAAGAGTGCTTCTTTCAAATCTGGTATAAGATTCAGGCACTCGAGTAACGTTGTGCTCGTTAGGTTTTGAATTTTGGCGTTCATTTCCATTGTACGGCCCAGACCAACACTTGTGAAATGAGAGAAGTCCAGACGCCGTACAGTCGATTGAAGTCCCGGGTATTTCCTGATTTGAGAAAGGAATTTGGAAAAGATGGTGCTATGTGGAATAGTGATGTTTTCGTAGAGGACGCTCAATGTCGAAGCATGAAGAGTTCTGCAGGTGAGGAGACAAGAGATAAGGTCGACATTTCGAGGTGTATAACCATTCGGAGGAATATCGATGACAAGGTGCCTTATGATTTCATCTGTACCACGTTAGTCTAGGTATCTCAAAAACAAGCTCATGCTGTACTACTTACTGAGTAACTCAACTGAGAGCTTCTCTATAGGAGCCCTCCTATCGACTTGCTCTTCGCTTTGCCGTGGGACAAACAAATGTGGCGAATCATCATGATGTGCTTCAGCGCAAGACGTGTTATGATCTTGCCCCTTTCTCTTGACCTGGACCTTCTGGGTTTGGGACTCAGGAATTTCCCATAACCACCCATCGTCGTTCTGGTCACTGAGAACGCGGAGATCAGAATAGCTTCTGCTAGCACGTTTTCCAGCTATAGGTATATTCTTCCATCCTCTGAAGGTGTTGCATGCGCAATAGAAACGAGTTGGCGGAGGAGCAAGAGCTGCAGGGTTGTATACAGCTGTGCCCATAGTTCCAGCGTTTGAAAAAGCTTCTGTTCCAGGTATAAATCTGAGTGAGGGATTTTGTCGTGAAGTTGGTGATGTAGACTCGAAAGATTGCGGGACTCCTAGTTGCGTTGCAGTCAGTGATTATGCACTCCAAAGGGTCGAAAATGGTGATACGAGCATACTTGAATTATCCTCCTCGTGGACAGACTGTGGTGACGATGCCCTTGAAGTAGTTGATTGTTGCCCCGTAGAGTTCGCCGATGAAGCAGTACTGGGACGACTATTATGATCAGATGTCTTCCCGTTAGGAATTTGAAGTTCCAACGGTGGGAATCTCGACATGATGAAAACGAATATATAAGATCTCTGGAATAGACACCAAAGGTTTAGTACAACTGTGAAAGGTTGCAGAACATTGAAGAGACCGTATGATGGAAGAAAAAGCAACGGAATGTCATATGAGTACATCACTTACATATCAAAATCAAACGAAACATGCAGTCCAGAGGATAATCACCGTAAATGCAGACAAAAGCCCGACGAATGGAAATTCCCAGAAAAGTGCCTAAAGCAGATACAAACGGTACGGCGTAGTGAAGTATGAAGCTTGTCGAAGAAGGCGAAGAATAGCTCGTTTTCGTGGCGAGCAGCTGGACAGTGGCGATCCTGAGTCCTAGCAAAGCATTTCCGTCATTGAGTTAATCCGTGTGAGCTCGGCGTTCTTGTGCGAAAACCGCCATGGCAGTCAGGAGGCCACTTCCCAGGCAAGCTATTGCCAAAAGCCCCATCCAAGCCTGGTTCATGGTTGAATCTCGCAACCGTGGTGACAGCGCGTCATCGTGAAGGGACTCAACCGCCGCGCTAGCCAGTCTGATGAATTGCTGTTACTTAACGATTTGCGGAGCAGGGTCCCATGAGTTGGAGACATGTACCTTCTCCGCTGTGATGGGGCGACAAGGTACAGATGCAATTTTGCACGGTGGCATAAGATGAGGGCCCACGAATTGCTGAACGGGGGCTCATGACCGTCAACATCCGGCGTTTTCCACCTTTCCTGGAGAGACCACGGGGTCGGTTCATACGACACAAGAAAACGCCTTCGTCTGGAAAAAGTCAATGGAGACCGGTAAGAACAAACGGATTGACATTTCGAATGTATGCAACGGCAACATGAGGGGGGGATGTCGAGGTAGAGGCGCAAGTCCCCCCCTCGAATTATGTAACGACTATGCATTCATCGCGCCGAACTGTAATTGCAATTTCCATCTTTTTTGTCTGTCGTTGCCCGTTTTGTTCCATCCATGGTAGCATCGTCTTCGCAAGGAAGTTTTTCTTACTCACGCCGGGCAGAAGCACACCCACAAGGTAAGGTAAAGCCATGGCCGCTGTGCTATCCATAGTAAAACCGAGAACCTGTGGTTCGCAATTCTTTTTCCCCTGAGCTTCCCTCGGTGCCCGTAGTTTCGTCTTCAGAACGTGTATAATTAGCACCGCATCTCCCTTCCCATCGTGAGATTCTGTCAGTCATGAAAATCCGGGGAAACGCACGCTAATGCAACTTAGCGCACGACCTCCACATCCCGTCATGGGCCCCTGAAGTTGTATGATCGGGACCGGCGATGAGATCATCGAGGTACCCCAGGGGGGATGATGGAGACGCCAGAAACAGGGAAAAGAAAGGGGGAGGAGGGGAGGGGAGAAAAGAGAGGTGAGGTGACACATCTCGACAGCCCAAACCCATCGGCCTAATCTGCCAATTGCATCGTCTGCATCAGGGGAGACAGAGAACAGGGACAGAGCGTTGCCTGATTGCATGCGGGGTTCAGGGGGGAACGTTCATTGTTCCCATTTCCATTACACACACCAAGCGAAGTCTCTTGATATTGAGGCTTCTTTGCGAATACCCGAGTGTCATTGCAAGTCCCTCCTTGATCCACTGCAGCAAGCGGTGAACTGTCCAACTCTGATGACGCAGAGGGAGCCACCAAGCAGTCGAAGAAGCAACCTGACGCTAAAGGGGTAAGCTGATGAAGGATGCTGTGGCCCGGATTTGAACACGCCAGATGGTAATCCGTGTGAAATACGGGAGTACGACGAGCTTGCTTCTTGTGTATGTGGAGCCACTGATCGAGACCTTTGTCGCCTTCACCCTGAGGGTTCTTCGAACCTGTCGATCCAATTGATGTGCGCTGGCCAGGGTTTGCGCTTGCATCGGTCAATGGCCAGAGCACAATGCCCTTGCGGTTATTCACGCTGTAGAGAACATATATTTGCGCCCCTTGTTCATCATGGGCCAGCAATCAATCTCCCAGAATCTATCACACTGTGAAGCAGAGGAGGAGCCCGGCCCGGGACAGCGCGTGATATGGCGTCTGAACGGGGATTATTGACGTGCGCGCACTGATGCTGTCGATAATCGAAGCTAGATGAGCAGTCGAATCCAATCCCTTGTAAGAGGATGAGACCGATCTGCTCAGCAAATGCACGCGTGATTGATCGCGATGTGGTCGGCTATTCCGTCATGATGGTGATGAGAATGCATCAAATAGGGGGGTTGTACCCAATGTAACTGTCATTAAGGTATAATGGGCATGATATAGCTGCCACATCCATCCAGCACTATGGATCTATACAATTGACATAAAGAAGGGTTTACTTCGGAAGAGGGCAATATCAAGATCATCACGATGCCAAATAGACAGACAGGAAGAATCAATCCAAAAAAGAAAACCCTTGAAAGACTTATATATAATAAAAAAGGGGGGTGTCAATTGGAACTAAGTGTGACTGATATCTCTTGCCCATAGGTTGTTGAGCGTCATCAAGTATACTACTTGCCACCATTCTTCGATTTGCGCATCTTATCCTTGCATTCATTGCAGTACCATTTCGCTGTTGTGGGGAAATCATAAAGTTAGCATAATGAGATGATGGTGGACAAGCCGATAAACTATTATGAAAAGAAAAAGAAAAAGAGACGAGAAAGAAAAAACTTACCACTCTTTCCTGGCGGTTTCGACAGTCCAACACACGACAGATGAAACCATTCCCTCTCACAATCCTCCTTATCGCACGCAACCATCTCTCCGTACGATACACCATTGCAGTAGCAATATCTCGGCTCAGACTCAGACTCATCTTCCATGATCTCGTCCTCGTCAATGGTCTGCTGTACATGCCGTTGATGGGTTTGAAGGTACTGTGAATCACGGTCACCATGGCCATTATTATTCGCCGTATTGCGATTCTGGGCATTCGATCGTTGCGGACGACCAGTCATGTATTGGGAGTCTGCATATTCTTCCATGGTAAGATTGTATCCTGGAAAAGCTGTGGTCATGGACTGATAGGAAGAAGGAGTTGTGAAATTACCAGCACTCTTGTTGTCGCGTTGTTCTCGTTCGGACTCATCATCCGGCGCGGCATGTGTATTATTATTCGAGTTCTTCTTCGTGGCGTTTGAACTGCCACCACCGCGGCGGCCATTGCTATTGTTATGTCGCGTTGTTCGGCCGGAGGATGTTGCAAGGGCCTGTGCCTCTGCTGTAACGGGTGTCGATGTCTTCGATGAGCGTGCCCGGGAGTAAGAAGGTGCGTCGACCGATGTTTCGATGGTAAGGTTCTGTAGATCTTCGCGCTTGAGGTTCGTGTCTGTGTATTTCGAGTCGTATGAGGTATTCTGTTCGTCTCTAGCCAGAGATCCACGGCCTGCTATACAATAGAAGTTAATACTATCAATGAGCGTATATGAGGGCGTGTGGGATTCGGGTTGCTTACTATTGTTACCTGCCCTCGAGGCAGACGCAGCGGGGCTCGGTCTCGGCTTCGCATTAGAAGCTGCATTGCCTGCAATGCCACCTGCCCTCGAGCTGACAGGCCGTACACTAGCCGCAATGGGGCTGGCAGTGGCATAATTCCGTGCAGGGGAAGCCGTAGTCGGGATAGGGCTTCCATGAGCACTAACGCCTCCGGTATTGTTTCTTCTCCTGCTTCCGGTACCTGCTGCGGCTCTTCGCCGTGGCTTGGATGCACCTGTGGCTGTAGTGGAATTGCCGTCCACCTCCTTCGATGTTGTACGACCTGCTTGTGTGACTGTTGCGTTGCTAGCGGTACGTTCCATAGCGACAGATGCGGCGTTTGTGGAAACGGTGGTACTTGATTTCTCTGATTTGTCGACACGACGACGTTTGGGAGCGGGTGCGTTCGAGTGAGCTCCTGTAGAAGGAAAATCATTGTCGTTAGTATGATCAAAGACAAAAAGAGACAATATGAACTCACCACCTCGTCGGCTACCCTTCGTACTTTCATCATCCTCAGCTCTATCCTTATTTGTCCTCCTCCTTCTAGTTGAGGTGCTGCCGGCCTCTTTACCAGCTTCAGAGACATGAGTTGTCTCTCTTCTTGGTCTATCTGATGTCCTCGGGGGCTTCTCTGGTTTCTTCCAGTATGCCCAGTGATGTTTGTTTCCTAGTCGTGTATCCTCGGACACCTCGCCCTGTACATATTGATAGACGGTCTCGAGGCGATACATGTGTTTTGAGAGCTCGCTGTTGGCGTTCCAGAGGACGTGATTCTTTTCGTCGGCTGTGACCATGAGCTCGGTGAGAGTGGAGTGTAGATCGGCGAAAAGTTTTCGGCGTGAGTGAGGGTTCGCGGATGGATGGGTTGGATTTGTTCGATTGTCCTAGTGTGAAAGAGTCGACGGTCAGTTTTCGGATCTGAAAGACATAAGGAAGAAGATGAAGGTAACTCTTACCTCTGGCCCAGCTACCGACTGATCAAGATAATCATCAACAATGGCTGCAAACGGAGTACTCTTTGAAGCTCCATCCAGCTGCTGCGACAACATCTCCTCCAGCCTCCACGCTTTACTATCAACTTCCTTCAGCAACGATGCATGCCGCTGAAACTCCTTCGGCAACGCAGTGATTGCGTCTGTGAAATGGGTTATGGCAGGATACATTGCTTGAGGTGTCTGACCAGGACCAGGCAATGGAATCCCATTGATCATACCACCGTTCAAAGGTATCGGTTCTGCGGCCAATCTCTGTCCTGCGCTACCACTACCACCAGCAGCGGTAGCAGCAGCAGTAGCAGCAGCAGCAGCAATATTGGCAGCACCAGCTGCAGCGGCAGCAGCAGTATCAGCAGCAGAACCAGCAGCAGCAGCTCCCATACCGGCAGCAATAGCACGGCCACCACCACCAGGAACAGCAGCAGCAGATGCCGTAGAGGCAGCTATCTGGAAACCATAGTAGGGCGGTTCATTGCCGGTGAGAGGAGGATTATGACCCATTCCGTAGAGTGGCTGGCCTGGATATAACGAGCGATTCGCCGTCCGTGAGGCGCGGCTTGGATTTGTGCGAGTTTGGCGCTGTTGCGAAGTAGGTCCGGGTCCACGAGAAGAAGTTGTCGTGCCAGTTGACGGGGCAGACATTATTGTCTTGTGAGAGGTGAGGGCTTTTTTTTCTTCTGTTTCTTTTTCTTGTTTTCTTCTTTTTTGTGCTTCTTTTTCCGAGTGATGATATCGAACCAAGACGACCGGTATCAAATAGATAGTGATAACTAAGATGAGCCTGAGCCTTTGCGTATATTCAATGAGAAGAACTAGCAATCAGCAGCAGTGTATATCATCAGCCCGATTCGCTTGACGACGATAGCTCAGGCGAGGAAGAAGAAGACCAGGAAAGGGATTTGACGTAGAGAAAGCGGACGACCGATAGCATGAGTGGAAGAACAAAGACACGATCAAGAGCAAACAGCCATTCAGCAACGGTCATAAGCATCACATTCTTCCAATCCGGGGGTATCTTGATGTCTGATTGTCGTCTCTGTCTCTATCACCGTCCTCGTCGTTGTCGTTGTCGTTGTCGTCTCTCTCTCTCTCCACGCCCACAGCGAGTTGAGTATTTCCGCGGTGCGCAGCAATAAGGGCAAAAAGTTGACATCCTCAGACGGGGGAAACGAATGATAGCGTCACCGGTGGGCTTAGACGCGCGGATATCTCGTTTGAAGCGGGTACCGCGGTTAAATGGGTTGCCGGTTGAGTGACGTCATTGTAGTCCAATTGACCAATTAGAGGGGAGAATTCACTTTGAGCCGGAGTACCCGGAGTACCGGGAGTACACGGCGGGGTAACGTAAAATATACGCTGGGAGTATGATATGATGAAAAAGTGATATGGCATAGCATTATTTCTCGTTTCGTTTCAATATCTACAAAGGTATGACAGTTGGAATCTTCAAATAATGGTTAAGGCAAACGGGAATGTGCAGATGTGCGGGATGTGAGCTGTCAGTGAGCTGGTTGGGGGCGAGGAAGGCGGGCAGATGGTTTTATGTAGGGGGGGAAGGGGAAATGAGAACAAAAAGAGAAAAAGGGGGAAAGGGAAGAGAAGCAAAGGAAGCAAATAAGAGAGACAAGGACAGAAACAGACGCAGGTAAGGCAAAGAGAGAACAGTGAAACCGGAACAGCAATATAAAGCATTGGCAATATCAACAACAGCAACTCAAATCCATCCACTAATCCTCGGCCTGGATAGGCTGCTCAGTAATGCTGAACGCAGTCTTGACCAACGCTTCCTCCTCCTTCAAGTGAGTAGACTTCAATCCAGTAGCAACGCTAGCACTCGGCTCTCTACCAGCATACATGACATGCTTCTGCGAGTGATGTTCGGTGTTTCTCAACATGGTATCCAATCTAGGCTGGGTATAACTCCAAGCACCAGCGTTCAAGGGCTCCTCCTGACACCAGACGATGCTCTTGGCATTAGGATAGGAATCCAAGTTCTCCTTGAGCTGTTGCCAGGGGAAAGGATGAAGTTGCTCGACGCGAGTGATGGCGGTGTTCTTGATCTCGTTCGATTCACGGTGCTTCTGCAATGTAGCCCACACCTGGCCAGAGCAGATGATTACGCGGTCAACCTCGTTCTTATCGGCGGTGATGGTCTTGCCGTGCTCAGGGTCAGAGAGGACCCAGTGGAAGTGAGAGTCGCCGGTGAACTCCTCAAGTGGCGAACGAGCGAGAGGATGACGGAGGAGAGACTTGGAGAAGAAGAGGACAAGAGGCTTGCGGAACTGGCGGTGCATCTGGCGACGGAGGATGTGGAAGAGGTTAGATGGGGTGGTCATGTATGCAACCTGCATGTTGCAGTCCTGGTGCTGTCTTTCTAAGCCTTCTGGTGAAGGGAAGACACGAGGATCCTCGTTACAGAGCTGCAAGTATCTCTCCAAACGACCGGAAGAGTGCTCGGGGCCCTGTCCGTCGTAGCCGTGAGGCAAGGAAAGAATAAGGCCAGAACGCTGGAGCCACTTGGCTTCACCGGCAGCAATGAATTGATCAATGATACACTGAGCATTGTTGGCAAAGTCACCGAACTGGGCCTCCCACATGACAAGGGCGTTGGGGGAGTAAAGAGAATAACCGTACTCGAAACCAAGAACACCGAACTCGCTCAACGAGGAGTTAGAGATGGTGAAAGTTCCCTGATTAGGAGCGAGGTTCTGGAGTGGCGTGTATGTGTTCTCGGTCTCCTGATCGTGCAAGACAGCATGACGCTGAGAGAAAGTACCACGCTCAACATCCTGACCAGAAACACGGACGTGGTGGCCCTCAAGAACCAACGAGCCGAAAGCAAGCGCTTCAGCAGTCGACCAGTCGATGTTCTCGCCGGAGTCGACGGTCTTCTTGCGGTTGTTAAGGATACGCTTCAAGTTACGGTGAACAGTGAAGCCCTCGGGAGCATCACTGATAACACCAGCAACGTTCTTCAACACCTCAGCATCGACACCGGTAGGCTCATGGGGGAGAATCTCAGTAGCAAGCTCCTTGGGAGACTTGAAGCCGTTCCAAGCGGAAGTAAGCCATTCCTTACCAGTAGGCTGGTACTCCTTACGGCGGTCGAAGCTGTCGTTCAACATACCCCAGACCCACTTCTTATGCTCCTCAATGTCCTCCTTGGTGAAAGTCTTATCGGCCAACAACTTCTCGACGTACTGGTCAAGCTGGGGCTTCTGCTGAGCAATGCGCTTGTACATGATGGGCTGAGTGAATGAAGGCTGGTCGGTTTCGTTGTGGCCCTGTTTTCTGTAGCAGACGACATCAATGACGACATCGCGCTTGAACTCAGCACGCCAGTCAGAGGCGGCCTGGAAGACGAAGTTCAATGCCTCGGCATCGTTGGCATTGACGTGGAAGACGGGAGCCTCGATGGCCTTGGCGACATCAGATGGGTAAGGAGTCGAGCGAGCGAATCGAGGATCGGTAGTGAAACCAATCTGGTTGTTGACGATGATGTGGATAGTTCCACCAGTAGAGTAAGCGGGAAGCGAGTGGAAGCCCATAGTCTCGTAGACGACACCCTGAGCGGCGAAAGCGGCATCACCGTGAACTAGAACGCCCATGGCCTTGTTCTTGGACTTCTCATCATTGTTGTAGTGCTGAATGGCGCGGGTCTTACCGAGAACGACGGGATCCTCGGCCTCCAAATGAGAAGGATTGGCGACGAGAGAAAGCTGGACACGCTTGCCTGATGGGGTGGGACGCTCGAAGTTCATACCGAGATGGTACTTGACGTCACCGGAACCCTCATCAGAAGGCTCAGTCATGCCGGAAAATTCAGAGAAGATGGACTCATTGGGCTTGCGGACGACGTTGGAGAGGACATTAAGACGACCGCGATGAGGCATACCGATGACAATATCCTCAATGCCGTGCTCGACGCTACGGTCGATCAAGGCCTTCATACCGGGAACAAGGGTCTCAGCACCCTCGAGACCGAAACGCTTGTCATTAGGGAACTTGGTGGCGAGGAAGGACTCAAAGCTCGAAGACCAGATGAGACGGTCCAAGATGCGACGCTTCTCATCGGTAGAATACCTATAGGGAGTAGGAATCTCGAAACGATCACGGATCCAGTCACAGAGATTCCTGTCGGGGATGTGGATATACTCGATACCGTAAGAACCGCAGTAGATCCTCTCGCATGCATCGATGATCTCACGAAGAGTCATCTTAGTGCGCGACTCAGTCGCGAAACGGGGAAGGATACCGGGTCCGAGCTCGAACTCCTCATTGAGATCCTTCTCGGTGAAGCCATAGTAAGAGAGTTCCAACTCAGGGGGTTTGCTATAGCCGAAAGCCTCTTTATCTCCGCGGATACCGAGGGGGTCGATCTTGGCTTTGTGGTGACCACGAGCTTGATAGGCGCGCACGAGGAGCTGAACTTTCAAGTGATTCGAGACCTGTGAGCCGGAGACGGGATGGATGGTAGGAACGGCACCTGTCGATGCGGGGACGAGATTTGGAGGCGGCTGGAAAGCTTGGGAGATGGGCATTTTCCCATCTTCCATATTCTTGAAGTAGATTTGCCAGGAGACATGGACGCTATTTGGGTCTTCCTTCCAGGCAAGGTACATCTCATCTATGTAATTTGCGGTGTTTCCCTGGAGGAAAGAGTCGCTGGCATCCTAAATTCAGAACAAAATGAGTCGCATAGTCAGTATATGTGTGAATTGATACTGTTATAATAGCAAATCGCAAGGATTTCTTTTTCTTTTTTTTTTTTTTTTCTCTCTCTCCCTCTGCGCAACAACAAAATCATCATCACCACCACAGCGCAAAGACACAAACACAAACAATTGAGCAGCGCACAAAATCAAGACTTACCGGCGCCTCATTTTTCGAGCCTGTCGGAGTGGCATAGAAACGTTTTTGAGACCACGCTGGTTTTGAGGACAAGGCCAATGGTCTGCGAGCAGCCAGTAGTGACTGAGGACCCGGTTTCTGGGTAGAAGTACATATGGACCGAGCGGAACGGACGTAGGTCGTACTTAGTTTGCCGAAAGCCGGGCCGCAGGCTTTTAATGAGGACGAACGAAGCATCCTGGGAGATATTGGGAGGAAAAAGAAGACAGCAGAAGAGGAATTGAAGGTGATGGTGAGCTGTTGCGAAGGGAGGTGTATAGTAGATAGTGGTGTTGAAAGTGGTGGTGGTGGTGGTGGTGGGTGATAATGACAGCAACGAATAGCGATGACGATGTATGTAAATGATGGAACAGGTTCGGCCCTGAGTAATATATGTGAGTATGTGTGTGTCTTTTTTTTTTTTTTCTCCCTTCCCGGAATTGGGGTTTTATACAGGAGGAATGAATTATCGGAGGAGTGAAATGAGATCAGAACTAGAGCCGAGGAAGAGAAGAAGAAGAAAAAGGGAGAGGAGAAAGAAGAGACAACAAGGAAATCAAATAAAAGCCAGCCTTAAAGCTGATCGGGCCTGAACAAGCAAGCCAGCAAGCAAGCAATCCAAAAAAGCAGGGAAATTCTGGATTCTGGAGTGGATTTTTTGACTGAAGGAACAGCCGCGGGAGGCCAAAGCGGAGCAGCAAAGAGAGGAACAACCAACGATGCGCAAGCCTGGCACTGCAATGACACAGAAAATGGGCCCAGAAGACAAGGACAAGAGAAATAACTCGACAGCCGGCGGGACGAAATACTCCGGTTTAGGAGATGGGAAGAAGGCTTTTTGGAAGTCTTTTGAATCTCGGTTTTTACATACAGGTTCAGGGGGGGAATCCTCCTCGATATATATGTATGGAGGGATGTTCTGTTTTGTTCAGTATTGCGATCAGGTACACTGCGTTGCGGTCCTTTTCTGTTTTGATGTCTTATAAACCCGAAGAACCCGATTTGATCGTTTGTCGGTTGAAATGATGATGATGATGGTGATGATAATGGTGATAATGATATTGACTGGAGATCATGAGGTTCTGTCTATAAAGACATGCTAGAGCAAAGCTGCTTTGATGCGATGCGATATGACTACAGCCATCTATATCTTTATAGTGGCAAGGGTGGCGCTGGACTCTGCAGACCAGAAAGAATGGCGACGGTGGGCAATGGATGATGGAGGGATGATGGTTGACTTATATCCTGCTGGTGGCAACTCTTCCATCTCTATTGGTTTCTGATACTTCATGATGATGGATTCTCCTCATAACCGAGGGAAGCCCCGAACTCTGTCGCTAGACGCAAGACTGGATGGTGAGATGAATTGACTCTCATGTCAAGCAGCCTCAACAGGCGTCTCTGAAGCATCTATGGCATGTATGCATACCTAGACTATACCTTCTTCCATGCGCAACATCGTGTATCCTTTCGTACCCTCTTGTTCCGGCTCTTCACGGCTATGGTAGTACTGCGGTTGTAGGCACTGCCGGCACAGACATCTGGAGGAGTGGCTAATGAACCGTCCCTCGGGCCAATCATCCTGCTGTTCATCAATGAGAAGAGCTCCCCGTATAACAGATGGAATTGCAATTGACAGGTGTTGGAGGTGCAGATTCAATGCTGACACTGTATAGGCTGGTCTTCTCATCCTCTTTCTACATCCTCCCTGTTCAGCTAATCTACTGGTCTTGACTTGCATGTCGTCACGCTGCATCCAAGAAACAGACTGCCAGCACCAGCAGCATCACCAGCATCACCACCACCAATACTATCGCCAATACCACCATCAGGAGGATGCATGGAGTCAAATATCACACCTGGCGCTCTTGTATCTGCTTGTGGCGGTGAGTTGCAACCAGACCAGCCAGTCCCTTCTCCCTGATCAAGGTTGCCGTTCAAAAAGACCCAACCTGAGGTGAAATTTCCCCCTCCGTATGTCCATCTATGTACACATATGTATCCGTACAAGCTACTCTTAGGGTACCTGGCTGTCTGTCTGGCTGTCTGTCTGTGTACAACACGAGCACTTGCATCATTTCACAGCTTTTAGACCGGCTGTGACTCGCTGATCCATATCCGGCGCTTCCAGAACGCTATACGTCCCTACATTCCAAGTCTTGCAAGGATCGGTAATGTAGATCCGGGAGAATGGGAGAGCTACCGCCTAGCTTTTGAGGTTCGACAAGTATGTTCTGTACTGTAAGTATATCCTTTTTCTGGAGTTTGATGCTGATATCCGTAGTTTGAAGAGGCGGACCAAAGGAGGAGTGGCCTCGACGATTTATATGCAAAAGATTGTACGGTCAAATAATGTACAGCAAGTAGAACAGGTTGATGCAGACGAGAGCCGCTAATACCAATGATAACGGGACTCATGTTTTGCTCGACAACGGTGACGAAGTGAAGACTTACATCGCAATGTAGATCTCAGGGGAAAAATGGCTGAGTTGCAACTCTCGCAACATGTCACAGAAGAAAAAAAGGCTTATAGCTTCTTCTGCTCATCCTCAATCTCTTTCGCCCTCCTCTGGCGAGCAAGTCTCTGATGTATATCCTCATCAGATAGAATCTTTACAGCGTCCTTCGAGAATACATAGCTCAACCCCGACCAGACCGTCGTTCCCGCAACCAGATACCTGATACCCCAGAAAAAAAAAAGTTATTAGCCTCAGGTTATAATTCCCCGACCCCAACTCATCCATTAGCAGATACGCGAAGACTTACTGGAGACCGGTCATCCCTTCATACGCGTGCCACGACGCAAGGAATGCCTCAGGCAGTACAGGGAATGCCATCGCCGACCAAACCAACAACAATTGCAACGCGGTATTGACCTTGGAAACCAAAGTCGGCTTGACTTCCGCTGAAGGTAGTGAAAAGTCCCAATATCTAGCCATTGTCTTTGGTGGTGGTAGTGATATCCAACGGAAGTAAAGTGCTGAGAAAGCTAAGCCAACGTCTCGCCCGATGATGATGGTTGCCAGCCATACTGTAATGTCATCACATCAGCATCCTTCTTTTCTCTGCGGTTTTGCTTGGGGCTATGGTGGAAAAAAAAAGTGAAACTCACGTGGAATAGCGTTCTGTAAAGATAAACACACAACTCCCACCGTCATCAGGAATTTATCTGCCATTGGGTCGATGATTGTCCCCACAACGGATTCTTGTTTGAAATGTCGTGCGATGAACCCGTCAACAAGATCTGTCACCGCTGCATAAGCGAATAACGATATAGCCAGCGTAGGATGTCCAGCGAGAATCGCCCATCCAACCACCGGAGCGGCCACTAAGCGTGAAAAAGTGAGGATGTTCGGTATCGTGTAAATGTTCTCATGTTGTGGTATAGGAAGGGATGATAGGATTTTGGACGTTGCAGCTGATACTCTAGATGACCAAGACAGAGAACAGCCCGGTTAGAATAATTGCAATCCCATTTGTTCGATGCAGGTTGGCGTGACATACTTTTCTGTTATCTTTCTCTCGTCTTTATCCTGTTGTAGACCTCTGCTTGAGCTGATCATGCGCACTGGCTGCCATGACCTTATTCGAAGACATTGTAGATCGGCCCATTTTGATAGAGGCTTCCCTATAGTTGGTGAGGAAGATGCTGATCTTAATCCTCGGTAATCTTTCAGCGATCGTGGCGAAGATATTGTTGACAAGAGTCGAGCATTGGCCAAACTTCGGGTTGCCTGAGTGCATGAACTTAGAGCCAGTCCTCGAGTGAAAGGTGCCTGAATAACATGAAATGTCCTGGGACACCGCAGTGATCTAGATGCCAGGGATATAGGGATGGCCATCTCGGTGGTGAGGGTTTGAGATAGGAACGGTCGTGGATCAATCTGTATAGGTATGGCAGCGTGCAAGTAACAGTATGGCAAGTCGCAATCAAGATAGCATAGCTCGGTGATTATCGTCAAGCTATATGAGTTAGCTGACCGATTTCCTCTTTTCAAAAATGGTGTATGAATGCTGCGCAAGCTGGAGCGCTCGACTGACTTTCGGCCCAAAAATCGCAGATCCTCTCTTCTCGATGCAGGTGATAATAGTCTCACCTGTAATTATACAGACTCCAACACAGCTAGCAATGTAATTCAATCTGCCATATATGCGTCCAAACTCCTCCAGCTCTCGACATACACTGCGCAAGACACCCTCAATCGCTCTCTCTGGGCGCAATTCGTCGCGCTGAAGTTCGGACCGGGTTGTGTGGTGCTATACATAGTAATCAAAACTCCGCGGAGATTGACGTCATCGTTATTTTCAGCATCAACTTCGTCTCTAACGGTTATCGCGAGGAAGTGCACGATACTACAGAAATTTTGCGATTGGCACACGATTGGCGAGGGCATGTTTCAATTGTATTTTCTGCTGATTGACTGAGGCAGTATGGGGCCAGACTGACCGATACACAGAATCATCATATTAATTTTTGTCCAATTGTACTATCACTGAGATATACAAAATGTGCAGATAGTTTCAACAAAAAAAGGGGGTATATGGTACTTTATGCTGCAAGAGAACAAATTAAGATAAGAAACAAATGTGGTTGTATAAGGAGTGTGTCGGACTCAAATATTGGTCGCATTTTCAAGCACTCTCCTCCCGAGAAAGAGAGCTTGTATATACCGGAGAAGTTCCAAGTAGACTTCCACGACGTGAGTTGGGACTGCTGGCAACAGCCCCACGGTTTGGAGGATTGGGGATTTTGATTTGGGGTATGGAAGGTCCTGGTGGAGTGTTGGTCATGCCATAACTGTAACCATTGTTACCACCAAACTTATCCCGCCGAAGCTTCATCAAGGCGCCATAAGACATGTCAGGCTCTTCCACTGACTGACTAAGCTCCGGTGCCACTTGAGAGATTGGAGAGTGTGAAGGAAGGGAATTGGGTGTAGCCCCAGAGGGAGGCATATGGTATGACGAGGGTTGTATGCTGATGATGGAATTGCGATTACTCCACTCGCTTCGTTCCGTGATGGGCGTTAGGCTCGGCTCCTGATAATCAGCCGCGCGACCAGAATGGCTACGATGTATCAGGCTACCGTTCTTGCCCTGGGTATACGCATCCATATTGATGCCTCGTTCGCCAAAGTAACCGCCGTATATCATTTGATCGTTTTCCACTTTCGAATTAGGAGGAGCATTCGCATAAAAGCCGAATTCAAGACCATAGAATCCGTCATCATCGTTTTCTAGAACATCAGCATTAGCAGCCGCGATGATGTTGTCATAGTCTTCGTCCATATTGTCATACTCAAAATCATCAACTAGGCTAGACATGTCATCTGTCTCGCTGTGAAGCTGGTCACCTGTAGATGATGCTTGGACGCTATCGGTCGGTGTCTCCCCTGGGACCCCCGCCAAAACCACGTTGCCATCTTTTCCAGATTCCGAAGGAGAATCGCTTCGGTCAAAGCGACCCTCCAGGGCGGCCTTGTTCATGGCTTCGGCGAGCGCGGAGTGATAATCGTTCAGCTCTCTATTCGCAGTATCCTGTGATGACTCTTTCTTGATGAAAGTATTATGCGGCTTGAGTGGTATCTTTTTGCCGAACTGTTCTGGGTCATATTGAACTATATCATCCTCCTCTGGCTTCGCATCCGTGTCGAACTGTTCCCTTAGCGGGCTTTCGGCGAGAACCGGTAAGTTTGACCCCTGTTTCTTGACCGTCTGAGCTTGAGCCTGGGCTTGCGCAGCTCTCTCCAATGCCGCTGCCATGGCTGCTCGTTTTCGGTCATAGAGGTAGGAATTCTCATCGTCAAATATGTTCTCATCGAATGGAACTGTAGATTCATTTGAAGGGCCTTCGGATTCTGCAATTGGACCATGAAACTCCCCAATCAACCCATCATCGAAATAAAGATCGTCGTCCAGCGCCTGCGACAGCGAAAACCTCTCCTGTCTGATTTGTGGAAGTGATGCATTTAAATCCGTCATATTCAGCCCATTTTCACTAGCTGGCTGATCGGCCGAGCTCAGAGGATGCCCTTGCTGGCCCAACATATTATATCTCTCTTCAGTGTTCACACGACTGAGTTCAATTGGACTATGCATGAATCCATTTGGAGCAGAACCTATTGAGCTGCGGATATCACCAGCGGAACTTCCTGCTTGATTCATCAAACCAATTCCAGACTGCATACCACACAGGGAGTAATCACCGAACAAGCTCTGGTCTTTCTCCTCAACTGGAGATATCATGCTGAAGGCAGTTGGAGCTGCTACGCCTGTAGCCTGTGCTGCAGATGTCAGTCCGGCGAAAGGGGTAGCACTAAAGCCATTCTCATCATATATGGGTTTTGGCTGCGCATTTTGCCCAAAATGGGTCACCAGGGGTCGAACTGAGCAGTCATCCTCTTCATCAGGATCAGCATTGACACCTGGAATTCGCTCTTCATAACCACCATCGTCCTCCTCCAGCATTGCATCGTAATCAAAATCATCAAATTCACCAAAATCATCGAAAGTTGACTCAGAATCCCGTTTGATATGAGGGTTCTTGATACGTTCTTGTATCCGTTTGGCTCGGTCTTCAGCTTCCTTTTCCTTATGTTTCTCTTCTAGTAGACGCTCCTGGGCAGAAGGCTCGCCGCAACCCATATCGAAACTGAATCGCGAGGAATTGCTGGGGGCATGGGCCGGTATTCCTAAGGCACAAGGCTGACTATTTTCGGTTGGTTCATTCGAAAGTGAGGCGCTTTGTTCTTTCAGCTTCACATCTTCTGGCTGCGAGTCTGATGTAGTACTGGGCTCCTTGGTCGAGGCAGCAACCTGCGCAGGATCAGGATCCACATTGGTAGGTATCGGTGAACTAGAACGTCCACTGTCATCCTGGCTACCGGTTGAGTATTCGTTGAAAGATGATTTGGTAGCAGAGGGAGGCAATGATGCCTCATAAATCTGTGGAGTATCGAGACCATTATCAATGGACTCTTCATTGGCGCGATGGATATTGAGTGGTGGTGGGTTGCGCTGCCTCGGAGACGAAAAGTCATGGATGTATCTGCCTCTAATTCTTGGATCATAGTCATCTGGCAATGCTGGGAGTGTCATCTCCTCTTGCCGCGCCGCGGAATTATGGCCAGACCGCCGTCGAGATAGGAGCGCCATAGGATTGAGTAAATTCAAGCGTCGCTTTTCCTTATCGTGTGAATGATGTAAGTGTGAGGATAGATGCGACGTCTTCGTAGTGGAAGGACGTATCGAGGGCATTATTCCTAGTTGTGTGTCTTGTGGGTTAAGTGTATCTTGCGATGGTGCTGTAGAAGGACTGCTTGAGGACAATCTAGTATCCTTGTTCAAGGATGTTTTTGGAGTAGCCCCAGAACCTGAAGCCGTGTGCCCCAGAGCTGGGGCAGAGGGTTTAGCACCATCTTTGGACTTTGAGGATCCAAAGGCTAACCTCCAGGGCGAGGATGGTTTTGAAGGTGGAGACTGGTCCTTTGCAATGGCGTCATATTTCTGTGGTGGGCTTGTCTGTGGTCTCCCTAAGCTGAGAGACAGAGATGATAATTTGGCAGTGCTGGTGTCGACTTTTGGTGGTTTCTCTTTTTTGAATTGCCTGCTGATACCTCGCGACAAAGACATTGAGCTTGCCACCTTTGATCCTGTCTTTGGCCGTGGCTCCAATTCTTGCGGAGACTCTTCTTCGGGAGGAGTTTCCAGCCATGAGATGGACTGTGATATCGTATCAAATAGAGGTGGTGCTGATAGTGGCGGCAGGAACTCAGCAGGCGAGTCATGATTCGACGATGGATGTGCACCTTCTATGTCAGAGGTACGGATATTTGGATCAGAGGGGTCTGCTGAGCTTTGGGCGTTGTCCAATCCATTTTCAACGGGCTTTTCCCTGGAGGTCCTTGGCCGAGTTGTATGACGTGAAGGCGAGGTAGAGCGCCGATCTTTATCCTCTTTATGGCCGCGGTGGTCTCTGCGGAGATATGAAAACATTATTGGCGATGGCACCGAGCGATTGCAGGAGAACCTGTTTTTCACTGGAGGTTCAGGGCGTGATTGACGTGACTTGCTTGTCCTAACAGAAGCCTTCAAATGAAAAGGATGAAGAGCAAAGCAGCGGGTCTGCAGATGAGATAGATCTATGAGATCTCAACGGGGTATATTTATCATTTCGATCTTCTCAAATCAGAACAAAACTGAAGATGAGTTGCACAACTGAGCTGGACTGCCGGGTGAGATTTCACAGTGGCACCGTCCTGTCCACGATGAATGGCACCGTAGACAGAATATTGTATGCTGTCTGTCAAGTTGCAGGGAAAGTTTTAGCCTTGTTGGCGATGGGCGTAACAGAGGTACCGCGGGCCGTGCTCTCGTCCACGTAGAGAAAGATGCAGTCAGGCAGGACTTTGAGGAGCAGGTAATCGAGAAAGAGGGGAGGGATTCCTTCTGGTAAGACGAAAAACTCACTGACTGCGATGTTTTCTCTTTTTTTTTCCCTCTTGTTTTTCAGGTGTTTTCCTCCTTAATCTTCCAGAAAAGGTCAGTAGCCAGAGAACCGTCCATATTTTTGGGCTTTTTTTAACTCAGGTCACAAAAGACCGGTTACCGGTCTCGAACGGAGCTATGGGATCAGATGCGATAATCATCAGCGATTCTGATGTATGGGTTTGGCATCGAATTCCCCACTGTCCTGGCCTCAATAGAGCCGGGTGAGGCTGAATTGGGCTTGTTTCCCTGATGGAACCATTACATTTCGTTGCATAGGTCGTAGAAATCATCACGAATCAATCACCACATCTCCGGTCCCGGACGGGCTATAAATGGACCTTGATCAGCTCAGCAAAGCGGACGGGGACAAGTGCTTGATGTGTGTCTCAAAAGACAAATACATTGTGTAGGGATAAAATCTCAAGAAACAGGTGCAGATGCAGGTAGCTAGAGCGCTGAAAACCAATTGCTGGGTAGTATAGAATGCAAGATAATAACGATGCTATTAACGGTAAAAAAAAAAAAAAAACAAAAAAACCCCTTCCAAGTTCTGCCCTTAGCACAATCCAATACAACAGATGGCACTTCAAATTTTGACACAAAAAAACGAATCAGTCATTTCATAGCTGGAATTGTGCCCACGTTTAATAGGCGACGTTTTGTCGCCACTGGTCAACGGCCTCACCCTCCCCCGTACCTCGAGGCGTCCCCATCATTGTCATCCTTAAGGCTTGCTCCACTCCGGCTCGGTAGCCTTGCGCAAACCCGGAATGGTAACCAGCAGTCACACTGCCATCTTGAGCAAGCAATGGATTTACAGGAGCGATTGCACCTGGCTGCATTCTAACCATTTGGGATTGGCCATGGGCCCCTGGCAGATATGACATACGGAAGGGCTGCTGGGAGTTGTCACTGGAGTTAGGGGGCTTGCTTGAGCCACCTGCCATTGTGTGTTGTTTCTCCGCATGATAATGTGCGTAAAGCGGCATTCCTTGGAATGTCATACTCCGAGTATCGTTGTGCGGGAGGGGGTACTGGCTAGGAGCACCGGTCATAGTCAACGCACGCGAACCTTGGACACCGTACTGCCCACTATGCGGGTTCATTATTGTCATACGTTGATGTTGCTGGAGATTAGGGGCCTGGTACGATGGCATGGTCGGCGCTGCACCAAAAGTCTGAGTATTGTGCGCCCCATAGTTGTTTTCGAGATCGGCGCTCTGCAGCCCCCCTGGCTGTCGGGCCGCATTATTTGCAGCGGTATTCAGGGCATTAAGGTCGAAAGTACTCCTTTGCTTTGCCCAGTCTCCTAGAAGGGTACCAGGTCTGTCTGTATTGGGCTTATTGTTGTCACTGGCGTACAGTGGTGCGCCTATCGCATTGGCAACCTGTCTTCCAGCATTCATGTACGGATTAGCCCGCGAATTTTGATTGGCATTGGCAGGTAGTCTATCCATCTGAAGCATTGATACAGAATGATGTTGCGGGTGAGCTGCCAGAACATCCGCCAAAGACGCTCGCGCTTTAGCTGGGGCCATTGGATCTTGCTTCTCGGCTGAGCCAGTAGCAACTTCGTTTGTTGCATCTGCTCCAGGACTTGTTTGCGTCTCCCTCAATAACTGTGCTTTGCGTTGCGCTAGAGTTTCCCCTTCCTGACCTTCGAAAGCCCCTAGATCATACTCAGACTGAGTCTGCATATGAGGTTGAGGACGAGGAACAATTCTGGACTGGCGTTTATCAATGCTCTCGGCTTTAGTGGTGCGATATCTGCTCGTGCGCTTCTTGTTCTCGTTCTCTTCGGTTTTTTGAGAACCCCTTTCGCTTGTTTGGTCAGCATCCCCAGCATTGCCCTTGGTTTCATCGAACAAGTTGAGCAAGTCCTTCGCAAAGTCAGAAGAAAGCCCCTCGTCACTGTCGACTCCTTCTTTCTCCCTCTTCAGTCGGGCGATGCGCTCTGCTAATGTCTCGGTCTCCTCTCGTCGTAGCCTAATGGCTCTTTGAGCTAGGGTCTCGCCTTCAATTTCATCCTCCTCACTCTCCTCTTCTAAATCCTGCATGAAAGATGGGGCCCGGGGGTGTGCCATGCCTCTCCTATTCCACGGATTTAATTGAGGTTCACCCCTGAGTCTTGCGCGTCGTTTGGCCAACGGTTCATTTTCATCTTGATCGAGTTGCGCCATTAGCCCCGCTGGCTTAAACTCCTCAATTTGCCTTTGCAGACCTTCTGCAGTTCTCTCTTCCTTAGCAGCCTTGTTTTTCAGAAGAACAGCGAGAGGGACATCGTCATCATCCGACGACGACGAATCTGCCAGAGCTGCATTGGGGTTCTCCCACGCAAGGGTAATGTGCTTTTTCTTCCTCCTAGCTTCATTTTGCAGTTGGGCAACTGTGTCCATCTCAAGAAGTGTAGATCCCATGTTACCGAAACCTGTCCTCGCTCGAGACCGGATCTCTTTCCCCTGCGTCCGCTTCTTCTGGGCCTTTTTGCGCAACTCAAGTTCCGCCAACAACGTTGCAGGGGCACCGTGAAATCCATCTTCGTCAGAGTCCAATTGTCCCTCAGAGTCTTCGTCCGACGGCCCTTCATCTTCGTCAGGAGCTAACATAGCCTTGTCAGCCTCATAGGTTGATTGCCGGTTGAATCCCATCAATCTATCTCCAGTCCTTGGTCTTTCATCATCACTACTGCCATTTGCGTCTACAGTCACGGCCTTCTGCTTCCCCTTATCCCTTCTCAAAAGCCCGCGTCTCGCCCTGCCATCTTCCAAATCAGGGGTTTGAAGATTTCTAGGTTTTGTTGCAGCCCCGAGACCGGCATCCACGGTTGCATCGACAGGTGCGCCCACTGCCGCATCCAACACTGCATCCATTGTCTGAACAGCCGAACCATTTTGTGGTGCTAGTACAATATCATCCGTTCCAGGCAATGGTCCGTCAAAGAATGCAGCAGCACGTAGGGCTGGTGGTAATTTCGCAAGTGGATTTTTGCGTTTGCCGCGTTCAGCTCCTGAGCCACTAGGCCCACTTGAGTCGGGATGTTCCGAGGTGGCAGCTATGGTCCCCACCAGCAATTGAGTACGGCGTTTCTGTTGTTGTGCATCTGGTTTATTCTTCGCCAATTTCTTCGGCATGTTCAGCATTCTAGGAACAGGTGCAGGATAGTAAACGAGCCCTTCAATATTTTTCGGCTGCCCATCAGGTCCAAGGGCAGTTGTCATGGGAGACCCATCTGGATTCGCCGGGACTTCGTTGAGTGATGCTCCATCCATATCAAATCTGCGTATTGAAGCACTCGGCCTCGGGTGTAGCCCAATATGTACGCCATCGAAATCTTTAAATGCGATCTTGGCCTGCTGATAGGTATCTCCAGAAGCAGCGGAAGATGGTCGTTGTATGTAGAGCTCGTTCTGCGTCTGAGGAGGATATGTTGGCATGAACAGGTCTGGTTGGTAAGCAGTGTTCTGAGGGTTATCATAGCCATATGAACTGAATTCGAAGTTCGGTAAATCTCCCATGTCTTCAGCAACATTCGCATGGCTTCCGGCATAAACTGTTGATGGAGTTGTAACCTGGACGTCCAGAACAGGATGAAGCGTCGGTGACGGTGTCATGGGTGGTGGCATAGCTGACCGCGTGAAGGACGCATTGTCGTTGATGTCAGAAACCATCGGTCGTTCGCGTCCAAGCAGTTGATCATTTTCATCGGGTTCTGGTACCTCGCTGAGAGTATCGGGCAGCCGTGAGGTAGCAGAGTAAGATCCTGAATGCGAACGAGAATGCATTGCAAGTGCTGATCGAGGACTTGTGGTTGTTGCAGAATGGGCAACATATCTCTCTGGTGAAGCGACAATTGGCCCTGAGACAGGGCTGCCAATCACGCTGGTACTTTTTTTGGCGCTAACGCTTCCGCTACTTGACGCACGGTCCTTCATCTCTCTCTTCATTCGTTGTATTTCTGAATCGATATCTGGATTTTCGCTCAGGTGCTCAACAGATCTCTCTAATCTCTCAATATTCCCTACATAGGCACCTTGAAGCGACTGGAGATCTGGCCTGGGACTTGCAATATCGACACTTGAGTGAACTGAGATTGGTGTTTGAGGAACCACAGATGTCGGCGTCCCAGTACAGGAGCTCCTCTCGTGGTAATTGAAGGTTGTTGACCGGACAGCAGGAGAAGGGATCATGATGGAAATTGGTGCATGTTTTCCAGGCTTAATTGCTGACGTGTCAAGGGGCCGAGGTGCTGGATTGCGTTCAGGTGCATCCTCCATGCTGGCGTCTTGGGCAACGGAATGACCGCCTACATTTTGAGCTGAGTCCGGCGATGTACTTTTAACCTGTCCATGCTGCTCAATAACTTGGCCTTCATCAACTGCCTCGTGAAGATCAGACTCAATATCATTCGTACTATCAGTTCGAGCTTCACCTTTGGTTTCCTTGTCCTTCACGACTGGGGTAGCAGCTCGATCCTCCGGTATATGAACATCAGCATAATCATCATCTTCCACCAGGTCGTACATCGTCTCAAAAGACGGTTTTCGAAGCTGATGCAACACGGACGAAAGGACAGAATCGCGATTCGAAGAACTTATCGCCGATATTGCAGTTGCAAGGGTCGAGTTGCCGCCCTCTTTTGCGGCTTGTAAATTATGTGAACCCCCCAAGTTTTCGAATTCCAAAGGTACCTGTTGAAAGCCATTGGTCTGATGGATGGAACCAGTTTCAGAGTGGGTTGAGCTATGTGACCTTGCTGGTGAATGATTCGCATGCTGACGGTCTGATGTTGTGGTGACGGCCTCCTCTGGTTGCTTGATGGCATCGCCGTCTGTGGAAGAGGCAGTATCCGACATACGATCCGCCTCCTGCTCCGTGTGAGGAAGAGCATTATAGTACGACATTGCGATGACGTCTGGGAATATATTCAATTGAACACGCTTTGGATTAGAACGTGGTCGCGTCGTCTATGACAAGAAACGTGTGGCGATTCCAAGCCCAAAAGGGCAATTTGCGGACGAACTACACGGACAGACTGTCGACTGTATGGAGCTCCAATGTCTTGATTGCTTTTAAGTATGTATTCGGCCTTGCAGGAACTGGATTTAGACTCGGATCGCGCGATAGTTATCGAGAAAGCTAGTTTCGGCAAAGCTGTGTATGCTTGTATGTCCGGCAGGAGTTATCAGGAACGATGGCCTGTGAAGATGCGCAAGGGTCGCAAAGTCCAAAAATTCTCGGTGTCTGCAAAATATGACAGACCCTGGTGCGATCTCTTTGCAGACAAAGCTATGATGTTTGGGATCAGAGATGGCAGGGAGCTAAAACACCAGCCACATGAGCTGGGGCTTGCTAAGACGAAGACGAGGAATTGCTGGACCAATCCGCCTGTTGGGATCACAGCAATTGTGGTCATGGACTTTCCAAGACTCTTCCTGCTCACGAGTTTGGTAAACCTCTCATATATCAGGCCGAATACCGGGAGATATTGAATTTGTAGATCATGGAATGTCCAGCGAGTGGCTCAGCTGGTGGCTCAAATGGTCTCTCTTTCTCTCTCCCTCATACACACACACACAAACAGAGCAACCAGACAGAATTCCGAGCTTGCGACTGGCTTTTGAAGTCCGGCAGACAGATAAAGATCCAAGAAACAAGCGGCCGGTTACCAATACGTACGATTGTCTCGCTTGCCTTTCTTTACCTTGCCTGCTTGCTTGCTTGCTTGTCTGATGCTATGTAAACTGCAAGATCTCCGTAAGTATGCTTATGGGTCCGAAAAATATGGCTTGAACCCCGCTGGAAGACTCGAATGTTTCTATTTCTGAGCAGGAACTGTGCTGCTTGTCTCTCCACAAGTTGCGAGGCTCGGACCAGCATGTAGCCTTGCTATTTCCAGGCCCGACGGACAGTTCAAGGGCTGGCGGAAGGGCAGAGGCATGAGAGCCGTCGTTCGCACCGCCGTAATTATAATCATTGAGGACAGCAACAGCAACAGCAACGGCCACGGCCACGGGCAGAGACGGGATAGGAACTGCGCGGACAGGCAGCGTTCCCGGAGCCCAGACAGTGAGGCTCATGGCATGCCTCTCCTCTCCTTTCCTCTCTTCTTCGCGGTGTTCGCATAAGATTTAATTTGACCTGAGCGCAATCCCTGGCTCTGGGCGCCACGCCGGTTCGACCCGCTCGTAGAGTATGTCCTGTACTGTAGAAATTTCCCTGGCCGAGAGGCACACAAACGCCCAGAACGCGCGTGGATCGCGGGCCACTGACGCCCAGAAATGACTCGAGGGGACGCGAGGATCGCGATGCATAGGGTTCTAAGTCAGCTGTGAGAGTTTTGAATTCAATTGAGATTGATCGTCCGGTGTTGCGCATCCCAGGTCTTCATTTTCAATTCTCTACGTCACAAAAATGTCATATTATGACGTGGACGCAATCTTGACTGATGCTCAGGTGGGTGGCGGTGCTGGTTGACGTTGTTGTCGTTGATGTCGTTGACGTTGATGTTACATTTCAAGGCGCCGTTCAACATGACTGATGATGATGTCTATAGAAACTCCCATGCACATTCGAGATTGAGGTTCCAGGCTTGGGCTATCTCGATGGCAATGCTGGTCAAAATGTAACGATATCATCCTGTCATGTCTATCTCGGTGGATGAAGGGTTGCTCTAACATCAACGTTGCCTCTCAGGTCAAAGCTGGTTCGCATATAGAGCTCCCACTCTGGCTTGGTGAGATGTTGGCTGTGCCGTGAGTTACTCCATGACCTCCTGCTACGCCATACTATTTTGCTTTTCGATATATACGGTGCTCATTCTGATTTGGCGTCATAGATCTCGTCCAGGTGCCGATCCTGTCGTCACTATTGACCTTCCAAAGGCCCTATCAGACCCCGTCATAAATGCGTTGAAAGCAGATCCGCGATTTGTCGATATTCGGGCGCAGGCACCGCATTTCTACAGACTGGCGGTTCGTATTCTGGCGTTGATGGAGGCTGATGAGATCGACGACGTTCTAATTGAGGTATGTCCATCCTGACTGCCTGGAAACTGCAGATTTTTTTCTTACCGTTGCTGTCTTCCTGCTGTTATATGCAGAGGCAGTGCTAAAAGAGGTATGAAACATGCATGCTGATGTGGTATCCCGTTATAGACCATGAAGAAGCGGGCCATTGAAATCTTCAATCATGCGCATAACCCACGCGGCGCGCTGGGGGAGGGTGTGGAATTCCTTCGTGGCTTAGACGAGACGGAGAGACAACGTATGTTCAGTTGCTACTTCTCAAATATCACGCCAAATATACCATCGTCTTACTGACATCCGATACATAGTCTTCCGCGCAGCGCATGACAGCTCAAAAAGTGTCAAAGCATGGGCAGGACAGGTCAAGAAAACGTCCTGACCTAAAAATCTCACTAAAGCATTGACTATAAGTCGAGTTCTCTCGAAGTATAACCGCCACTTTCACGCGAATCACCCTTATCGCGGCTATGTTCTTTTCACGTTGATTCGGCTCTGATCTGAATTTGGTGCCAGCATCAACAACCAATGCATCACATTCCATGAAATTCCGAAACATCGCCAATATCAAGACCCTGCAGACACCGATCTCGGCCGCCATGCCCTTCCTCATATTATCATCGAACGCGGCACTACGGCATGTCACCTGCTATATGCAAGATTTGCGACGGTTGGCATCATCTTCTGGTTGAAAAGTTCCACAAGCTGTCCCGTGTTGTCATCAACGATTCGCCGTTTGGCAATCATGACATTTCTCAAATTCTACTTGAGTGGAGTTAGAGGTCAATTTAACGTCCCAGCACGACGCAGAAGGTGCTGTCAAGGGCCTATGGAACATGAGTGATATATATATGTTGGCTATCATCGTCACAATGCATGGATTTGATATGTGTGCGGGACGAGATGCTGGTCCGGGGCTTCTTGCTTGATCTCCTTGAATCAGATCGCCTTCTTCTTGTCATACTACCAAAAACTCTTCTAGATCAGGCATTTCCCATCAATTGAATGGTTATCACACGAATATTCCTTAGTACAATCAAATTCTCATTGACCTTTGAATTTTGCCTGGACTGTCCACCTCCCGATGCCTCAATACGTTTTTACTGGAGGAGACAATATGTTGGCAAGAAACAGTACATACTTTAAAAAACACTGTCGGGCACAGGCCGTTTCAGAATTTAACACTGGCATATTTAGCTCGAACGGTTGAGAAGCCAACAGCTTCGCGAATAAGCAGGGATTCTTCGCTGGTTTCTACTGTTCCTTCTCCCGCAACTCACGCACTCTTCCTCGTCCCCACATTCATGTGGAAGCTTGACTATGTGGGGGTCAATGCTGCAGAGCTGATGTCACATACAAATAAGTGGGACCTCTCTCTCCCGCAAAGATGCTCGAACCTTGTTCATTTGAAGATCAAAGTCTCATGTGCTCGTCCAAGCCTATGATTGCTCCTAAAGATCTTCAAGAGCTGTCCTTATCACGCATAATTCTCTAGATTGCCACGTGTAACCAACGCCATGTGTCTGGGGTGAACTGATCTTCTTTTTGTCTTTGTTCTGGCCGTTAGTCTCTCAGCTGGGGAGGTTTCCGAGATTAAGCATGACGGCTCGTAGAACTTTCAACGTCTCGTTTGAAAATCCCGTGGTCCTTGCAGTAGATTTTTGAAGCCACTTGCGAGTTTAGGAATTGTGCATATGTGCGGGATCAGGTACCGCGGTCAATGCCATACCTGTGCCAATCTGTCTCAATTCAACCCACGTTGATTTCGATAAGGACAGGCGGCATCAACGCAGAGGGATACACTGCACTTGTAGGGAAACTCCATGATAATGATAACTGCTTCTCGGCCTGATCAGGCATTCCCGCGCGCAGGAATTGCCATTTGCAGCTCAATTGCTCGCCGTTTGAATAATGCAACCAGGTATGGTTTTGACACCATGTGGCGTATTTCCAAGTAGTTCATGTTCTTCAATATGTCTGAATTTCGATATAATATTTCAAGCAATTCGTTTCAATGGCTGCTGCCCGTGAAAGCCAATGCTTTATCATCTCATCTTCATCAAAATGGCAAATACTCACTCAATGTATGTGATCACCACCACGGTCGGCGGACAATCTTGCCGGCCTCTGTCTCTTCCCAGAGTCTTCTTCAGGCATCCAGTTTCGATTCCGAGATTTAGCCCCTCCCTGAACTTGGTCTGATTTTGTCTTTTAGGTACTTAGATCTCCACACCCGTCCTATTTTCACCTTCCAATGCAACGCAGTCAGTCAGTCTGATCAGTAGTAACGTCCAGAAGCGTGCTTTGGCCAAGAATTTTGTAGACCCCATATTTAGGCCCCTTATGTCTCATGGTGTATTGTTCTTTCCAACACTTTGCGGCAAAGGAAGAGAAAGCAAATCCATTCCGTTTTGCTTTTATAAAGAGATATTGCCATCATCGGCATAAGAGCCATTTAACATTGTGAGGCCTTTAGTGTCTACACAAATATAGTTTTCAGTAAGTATGGAAAGTTGCAAGCCAAATTTAGCCAAATTAGATTTTGAACTAAGGGTCAAGAATTTATACTCAGCTCTAGAAGACATTTGCCCCAATTGAACATCAGCCACTGATCTCCATATGCTGTCAGTAGGCGAACTAGAGAAAAAAAAGCTGTATCGGTGACCAACCGACGATCTCAAGCTTGATGTTGACTTGCCACTGTGGGACACACACCTGAGAAAAAGGGGGAGGGGCAAAACAAGGACAACGCATAAGATCACCTGTCCATAGCAATAGCAACAGCAATTTTCTGAAGCACGCTAATCGACATGCATCGAGCGTTTTCGCCCATACCTTGCGATTGCAGACCCAATTGATACCATATCGTCGGGATCTCTGACCTGTACAACATACCCAACTGGGTCAGCAGGAATTGATAATGGCAACCGAGGCATATCCGGGAATAAAATGTCAACAGCAATCCCAGACAGATTAGTGTCAACAGGAGACCCGCCTCCCTGCCAGTCAAAAGTTGCTATCGTTGGAGGAGGGATGTGCGTAACAAAGGTAAGAAACATAGATGCGCATGGCTGCGAAACCCGACAGGGGGAAGCCCCGCTACAGTAAGAAGGCTCTGCCATGAAAGCTGTTGGTTCGCCCAGCGCATCCAAGCACGCAAACAACAGGGATGGGCAAGGATAGCAGTCCTGATCATTATCATTACCAACCCGGAATGCGAGGCGTAGTCGCAAAGGAGCGGATGAGCAGCAGATAGACGGGCGGAAGGGTTGGAAGGTATGACTGCCGCCGTGACACCAGAGTCTGATGGAACTTCAGATTGACACTGTCGCGAGCCAACGAGATAATGAAGATATCGATTGGATTGTGGATGACCAGAGTGACGTCGTCTCTCTATAATAAGAAGGCTTTTCATAGCCGTTGACAAGGCGAGTTTTGGAGATATTGTGTGTGTATGTATGCAGGCAATGGAGGCTTTTCATTGCTACACACCACAGTTGCTGCCATTTTTCCAGCTTCTTTCGCATGTCTTTGCTCTTTATTTCTATCTCTGCGTCTGAGTTCACCATTGATGTTGCTCTCGAGAAGTATTGATGGTTTTGAGTGGCATATCCAGGTGTGCAACTGGCAGAGAGAGCGTTATATTGCGTTAACAAACACCTTTCCCGGCCCCTAACTATGCGAGGCCGCGCTTCTTCCTCCAGCGACCAGCACTTCTCTGCAACCTCTCCCTCCTTCACGAGACCTACACAATCGTCCAAGGGCCCTAGCTTGAACGTGTCAAAGAGCTACAACAGCCTGGGTATGGAGACAAATTCGGCGGTGACAGTGAATATCCAACCAAAGACTCATGTGGTGCCATTGCCCCAGAAGACGCCCTCAGTCACGTCGTCTTGTCTGCAGAAGACGCTCGTGTCTCAACGTGCAGCTAGGGCAAAGATGAGGACCAATGACACCCCAAGGTTACCTGCCAAGTTCAAAGAAAAGGGCCATGGCCATGCCAATTCGCAGTCTAGTTCTGTCTCCTCCCCCCGGTCATCTTCTTTCAGCGTCACTGCTAGCCGCCGCCGTTCGCTCACTGTATCCGCGGTTCAGCCCCCTAAAGTCCCTAAAGCCGCCCTGACAGGCGTGCGTGAAATGGACAGGCACGTGTCAATCTTATCAAAGGAGAATTTTGACCTCAAATTGAGGTTGCATCACAGGTCACAGCAGCTCGGTGCCTTGCAGAGCGAGCTGCGCCGCCTGTCCTGTCTCGAGAATGAGGTCGTAAACCTAAAGGATTCCGAAAAGGAGGCCAAACGTCAGGCCAGTTTACTGCGGTCTGAGCTTTTAGAGTTACAGGAGGAGCATGCACGCTCCAATGAATCGAATAATCTGTTAATTGACATGCTAAGAAGACGCGACGATGGTTTGAAGGAAGCAGCTGCTATTATCTGTGAGCTAGAAGATACAATTGGCGAGCTGCGGCGCCAATTGCCTTCAGTCAGACAGAGCTCTCCTAAGAGAACAGACAGTTATGCGTCTGACATCTGGCGCGATCTCACCAGTGAAACAGAGGCGTCAATGTTGGAAAGACGTCTCGTCCCCAGGATGATCTCGTACATTTCAAGCCCAACGTCAATTCCTGAACGAAGTTCCTCTTTGCGAGCGACAGACATTACTAAAATTCAAGCCATACAGGAAAACCGGTTAACCTCTAGGATTCCACACAGTGATCAGGCAGCGCTGCAGAGAGGAAGCTTTCAAAGTCAGAAGCATCAGGGGAGAGTTAGTTTCGCAGGGCAATCACGCCATCCCGAAGCTAAGATAGATAATGCTCGGTATACTTCTTGGAATGGGGATGGCTCAGACAATGAACTTCTGATAGGAGGGGACACCGATAAGCATATCTCAACTTCGAATAATGATCTGCGAGTACAGCTTAACAAGTTAACTTCGTCCCTCAATGAAGCGGAAAGGCTCTTTGCGGAAGTTGGAAGGGGCTCCCCAGATCGCCATGCTCTTTTTGACCCATTTCTTGCTCCCCTTGAGGATCTGGCTGCAGCTACCAGCTCCCCAACGGAGATGAAGGGATATTATCATGATTTGAATGACGATACCTCGACGAGGCCTTCCACAGCTCCTCCGGCGAGTAATCATGCAAGGCCCATCGGATCAAATCAACGATCATCACGGTCTCAATCACGTGTGTCGCATGGGCAACTGTCGTTTTTATCTAACGACTCCTCCTTATCTGTCAGATCGGAGCCAGCAGATGTAGATGAAAGCACAAAATCCGGCTGGTATCCTCATGTTGACCACGTTCTTGGATCCTCGAGATTGAACTCGCCAAGTGCTCGCCCGGTTACGGCTAATCATGACGGTGTCGGAAATTATTCGCAACATCACGATCTGCAAGTCAATCACTTGAAACGGCCTCACACCTCTGCGGGTATGATGATAAGAAATGAAGATTTATATGATGAAGCAAAGATGATTGAGGGATGCGGTGATGATTGTGGCACGAATAAAAGTGATATCGAAGAGGCCATTCGTGGTGGATTGCATCAGAAGGCGCCACTTCTCGACAGTGGAAACAATAGCGCGGCGTCCCGTATGTCTAAAATTACCATTAAATCGAATCATGGCTCCAAAAGGGGAAACGTTATCGGCGAGATTACCACTAGGTCGGATTCCAGGGCCAGGTCAGATCTTCTACGAAGTCTTACGAAGCGCGCGAAAGAGAGGCAAAATCGTTTTCTAGATCAAACTAATGTGAAAAAAGACAATTGCACGACTGATGAGAAGAACGCGAAAGTCTCTGTGGAAGGAAGAGCAAGCTCTTCTAGCACATGGTCAAAATTAAACGTCCCGTTATCCACTTCCTTGCAGGAACCGGCACCAAAAGCCACCACTCAATCGGTACCACAAAGGGATGCTGATGCTCCGCTTGGCCCACCTAGTTTAAGTTCAAGAAGAAAGCCCGCATTGAGTATTGATACAACTCATTCTACAACGGCCTCCCTTCGAAGCTTTGATATTTCTCTTACAGGTGGCCCAAATGATTCTACGGATGGTTTGAATGGAGGTGAAACTGCGACTCCGAATGTTGGAGTGAGCAATAATGACGATAAAATGACGCCTCAATATGAAGAGCAGTTGAGAAGCGCCCCGACCACAGGTCGAGCATCTTCTGCACCTACACCTGTGCTCATGTTGAACAGCACTAGAATCTTTCATCCCGACTCGGATTCAGAGACAAATTCGGAATCAGCTATGAGCGCGAATACAAGCTTAAGCTTTAGGAGTGCATTGCAGTCATCCGAGCAGCTTGGTGAACGGACAATTCCTGTTAGCCCCGGAGACGATCGCAATCCTGACTCATCCGAAGGAAAAGCAAAACAGGTGGAATATAAGGAAGGGGTTGCACTGAAAGAAGCAAACAACAAGGACTGCAATAATGAATCCTCAAATTCCACGATCGATGGGTCCAATTCGTCTGTTCTTGCCAATGCTTCCAGCATTGAAGATAACGCTTTCGCCTCCAGTACATGGCACGAGAAAACAGAAATTGCTCAGCCTGTTGATCAATCAACTCAGGGGACCGCTGATCTTTCAAAATCTTCAGGCTTGACTACTGTTGAAAAGAGGAATTCTCGTCCATTTCATCATAGAACCGTTTCTGAGGCTCATATTACTTCAATACCATCATATACCCGTACTAGACGAGGGCAACCCAGAGCCTCGCCTGCATCTCGTTCACTCTCACAAGATCGTGGAAGCATGGAAGTCCTCGATGCAGCTGCCGCGCCGGTAGCACATCAGGAAGAGTGGCCTGGGTCTCAATTCCAAGCAGGATTTAGTGTCGATCTTCAATCTGCGCTAGAATTTGAGCAATGGCAAGAAAGGGAACGACGGTCAAACCCTGAAGAATCTACAATCACCGCAATACCTCCCTTTCCAAACTCTTATGGGCCTCGATTTCCATCTTCATCATTTGTTCCCATGTCTGCTGGAAGCACCGTAACAATCGTCACCGCCGGTGCAAATAACACCGCAAGGTCTCATCAAGGATTTCGGCGACGAATGCTTCAGCCATTTGGGAAAAGATCGCACGAATATCATCACCCCCAACGACCAGCAATCAACTCTTCCATGGGTACACAGCCGTTAGCACCAACTGTTTTATCTCCGACCAGCGATACAGAATCACCTCCAATAAAATCAAACAAGTTTAGTCCACGACCAGCTACTAGTGCTGGTGGATTTGATTCAAAAATGAGCCTTAAAATCAATCAGGCAGATGATAATGCAAGACTAGACGATAATGAGGGGACGTCCCCAGAAGCTGAACCAAGGCGAAGCTACTCAGCAGAGAATCTTGGACTCATAGCCAATGGTGGTTGCAGAACCAGCAAGAAAAACGTTTTGCATAAGAATATTCCATCTGCAGCTGCGATTAGGTCTAACGGGGGCAGGCTGTCTGCAACCCAATTGGACGGTATGAGTTCGCACGGTCGTCAGAGTCCGTCGATGCATCGAGCGAGTAAAAGTTGTGCAGCAGGCCAAAATACACACAAGCCACGATTCTCGTCCTCCATATTTGGATGGATGAAACCATCTGCTCGCAGCCGGCAGGAAGCTCGTGGGAACATTAAGTCATTGAATTGTGTTCACCGTGACACCAGTCCACCATGCAGGAGTAAGGAGGATCTTCAAGAGGATAAGACTCCTTGTACGTCTCCCGTATCAAGATCGGCCGCCGAGTTTGAGCCTTCCATCAGGCCTATGCCATCTACATCTCACCTTCAGACAAATGAGATGTCCCCTATAAAGTCGCCCTTCATGAATTCCAATCATTCCTACAGGCGTGGGTCGCGCGATACCGACAGGAAGTTGAGCGGTTCACCAAGCAGTTTCTATAGACCGGACTTGGTCAATAATCATTCTCCGATAACAGGCACAACGAGTCCAGTTTCACCCAAGCTTCTGGAACCTCGACTCAGTCCTGTATCAGGTAGCAGAATACCTAGGGGAAGGGGGACTAAGGGGTCTCCAAAATGATGACTCTGACCAAAAGCTCAAAAACTTACTACGCAATCATATGTTTCCTGATCCCACCAACATTTCTATTGATCTTCCGATTGAGTTTCGCTATTCAGATATATATTCTCTAGTATATTTTTCATCTACAGTGTTTCTGGCGCAGATTGCATCTATATGCGCTATACCCCCCAGCGGCTGGACCGACTATGATTCCATTTTTTCAGCATATATTTAGGCGGCAACAATCCTGTTTTTCTGTCCAAGCCGGCGTCAACATTTTTAGGAGCATATTTATATAACTATCAATGGATCTAAATATATTTTTCGGCTATATCCAAGCTCTTACAAATTGTGAACGGTTCTCATCTAAATCTCACTTGCTCTCGCATACTACATGGAGCGACATTCAATGGAGCAGCGCACTGTATGTATGCATTCCAAAGACTTGCAAACACTCGACTCGATCAAATTTCACTGATTTGTCTTTCTAAGACTAATACACAGATGGTGTGCCCGACATGATTCTCGACCCCCACACGCAAGCCGAAATTGGAAATCTAGAATTGAAAATGAGAATTAAAAAACTTAATGCAAACTGCTCCTGATCCTCCGCTAAAAAGAAAAATGAGACAGGATAAAATACACCATTTCAAGGAAAAAGAAAACAAAGAAGAAGAAAAGAAAGAAAGACAAAATGCAGGTCAATATTGCCGAAGACCAATTGAAGTCGCTACCACATTTCAAGGACGAGGTCGCATTGATCCCCTCGTCGCTGCGCACTCCAACCAATCGCAAGGACGGCAATTTGATCCAGATTTACAATATAACGATAGAAATTGTTGCAACAAGAAGGAATTTCACCTCTCCGCGCGACGTTTTCCCCAAAGAGGATGAAACAAGCAACCTTCAATGATGGCCATAGCTCGGCCATAGGCACGGGCCAGTCGAGATCACCTTCTTATTTCTTTCTCGATGTCGAGTTTATACGAGTACTCGTCGAGAAGGTCAAGTATCGCATCTTCATCCTCGAAACTTTTGTCAACTCCTCGCCGTCGTCTGGTTTTCCTTCTCGCGCTGCGCCTATCTGGTGCAAAGGTGTGCGCACTGGCATCGATCTGATTAATCGATCCAGATTTAGCGAGGTTGAGCAAATGTCGATAATTGATGTTGGTTTCCATGAGCCTATGCTCCAGAATTCTGGGAGAAAACCCATCATGCCTTTCCGTCAAGTGTGCTTCACTTCTTTGTTTGAAATTGTGCGGTTTTAGGGAGGTATCGAAGGGTTGCCTGAGGATTCATCAATGAATAACGGCTTGCCAAATTGATAGAATCCGCCTCTTACCCATCATCACTTGAGTCTGCCAATGGCTCTTCCGTCTCAGAAATAGGGTCCATGCTAGATAAGAGCAGCAGGGAAATTTTGAGCAATCAAGGAAGTTGTCTGAGATCGGCTTGTGGTGGCAAATTGGACCCAATTAGTCCAATTGTAATCGGCAATTGAGACTTTCAAGAGAATTGACCAAATGTTTTTTTGATCGTCACGACGTCACTTGACAGGATGGGAGCATGATTATATCTTATACGTGGCCAGTGGCAAAGAGAATATTGAGATTGCTTTCGCCATGGATTTGACAATCTCATTAGCTTTCTTCTGTGATACTGTGACGATGCAGGCCATGAGTGTCGCAGACCGTCAGGGATTGTCAGGGAAATTTACTGCGTTTCTTGATCCTGGAATGACGATCACAGCAGCAATTCATACACACATGCAGATAAAGCCGTCACAGTCATGGGCAAGCAAGTTGGGTTGGGCTTTTAAAATTGCCTGGATGCCATTGTGATGGACAATTAATTACAAGGTTGTGCAGGGGCAAAAGGCAAGGATGGGCTGTTTCTGTTCTCGAGAGCAGCACAGGCGATGTGGTTCAAGCTTCACCTTTGACATACTATCCTCTCCCCGCTGCCATCCTCACAATCATCATTATCATTGCTGTCAATGTTCACCCCTTCCCCTATTCCCATAGCTGTTTGATGTAGATTGTCGTCGTCGTCGTTACAATTTATAGTGATTCGCCTCTATCGTAATCACAATACCGTAATTTGCCACAATACCACGCCTTCTGTGTAATTTATACCGTAATCGCATAACACACACACCGGACTAACAATTTCCCCTCCTCAGACCTCCATTCGCCGCCTCAACTCCGCCTCAACCTTCCCCTCCTCGCCCACGTCGACCTCATCTCATCACTCTCAGTCAACGACATCGCATACTTTTTATCGTCCCATCGCTCTATCGCTCCAGAAGAGACCTACTAATCGTAATAGCGGTGGTTCTTTGGCATATGCTTCTTGAGCCACACGCACGAGAGCGGATATCATACCGAACATAGCGGCCCTGCGCATGTTCTGATCATGTCCTTCTTCGGTTTTGATACCACCCTTCCGAGGGACAAGCCAGCTGGTGGCCAGACCAGAGGCATCTTTGAGACGTCCGATCCTTTTGCCCAGCAGGGCTCCTTTGATGAGGATGAGATGTGAGAATGCATTCCGGCTCTTTGATTCCGTGCAGGAAACCGTTTTTCCCCCGCTAATTGCAGTCTCGCAGCCTTGATTTTGAGGATACATATGACGGTCTAGGTGACCAGCTTGATGATGCTGATGACACTTTTAATGAGGACACGTTTGGTGGTGGTGAAAGTGAACCTGTGGGGAAGGATTTTGACTTCTACGGAAAGACCGCGCAAGTTGCTGATGTTATGGACGAGGAACATGAGCTCTATAACCTGAAGCATGGATTCAAGAAGCCCGTCACTTCGTCGCTCTCGTCGCAGCAGACCAAGCAACTCACTGGTGCTGGCAGTGGCGCGGGCACCAGTAGCGCTTCTGGTGCTGCGGCAAAACCGGCCGCCACAAAGCCTAAGAGAACAGGTTACGAGCCGTATCAGGATCCTGGATATATTCCTGAACTTCAGGCCAAGTCAAGCGTTTGGGGTCTCACGTCGAAGAAGAAGGAAGAGCCTGCTCCTGCATCGTCCCAGCCTGCTCAGGCCCAGCCCACGAGGAAGATGATGAGCTTGGAGGAGGTTGAGGCGCAAATGCGTATGCCCGCCGATATTCAGCCCAGGGCGCCGTCACTTGAAGAGATTGAAGCACAACTGCATGCCCAATCCAGGGTACAGCAGCAGCAACCTGCTACAACAGCTCCACCGTCATTGCTCCCACATCAGCAGCATCCACCCATGATTCCGCCAGGCACCCTTCCTCCCGGTCAGCCACCGTTGTTGCCACTGAACATTCCGCCTCAGCAAATAATTTCATTGCTACAGAATGTACAGCACAATCCCGCCCTTGCGCAACTCCTCCTTGAAAATGGAGTTACGCCGCAAAGTCTCGCAGCAGCTGTTGGCTTACCTACCGACTTAAACCCGCTCGAACAAGCGCAAATGGCTCAGATGTTGCATGGTTCTCCCGCTGGAGTTCCCCCCAATCTTTCGCGCTCGTCTTTCCCCCATCCTGAATTGGCAGCTGCTGCTGCCGCTGGTATGCTCCCTCCTGGCTTTGCAAGACCACCACCACCTGGTCCTGCGCCTGGTATTTTCCCGCCTGCCGGTCCTGGCCAGTTCCCTCCTGGCATCCCACCCCCACATCCAGGTGCCTTCCGCCAGGGCCCTCCTAAGCCGCCTATGGTGCCTGGTCCTGGTAATGCCCCGGGCAATGCTCCTATACCAATGCCTCCTGCATTGGCGAATTTGACGGATGAACAACGGCAAGAGATTTTGCAAGAAGAGGCTAAGCGCGCCAAGAGAAACCATAAGATATTCTTACTCTCTAAGGGCAATGGATTGATGACACCACAAGACAAGAATTTCATCACGAGAATTCAGTTGCAGCAGCTTGTTGCGGCTAATGGAGGAACTGAGAATGATCTTGAGGCTATGCTGGCCGAGGACTTTTACTATCAGGTCTACTCTCAAATCAGAGCGCCGAGGGCTCACCCACGGCAGCCGCTTGGTCACTTTGCGCAGACTTATCTCTTCCAGACGGGTGGACGCACCGGTAGCAGACGACAGTATGGTGGTGGGGATAATCATATGCAGCGCATGCAGCAGCAAGTCCAACGCGCCGTCGAGGCTGCTAAGACCCGTCCAAGAAACAAGCAACTCATTATCGAGGGAAGTCTCGGCAAAATAAGTTTCTCTAACTCTCGAACACCTAAGACTATGCTCAACATCAAGCGTGATAGCCAGCAAGGAGCTGATACCCATAAGCCACCTCGCCCTAAGGCTGCGCTGAGCGTTAGTGATCGAAAGAGTATATTGCGCAACATTGAGACAGTGTATGACATTTTGATGCAGATGGACGATCTCCAGAGAAATATGCCGCCAGCACCGACATCAGAAGAAGAGTCAGCCAATTTCGACGCCGAAGCACATATGAGTGCACGATCGAAAATGAGTGCGCTGAATCGCAGGTTGTGGGATGCACTTCAGGTCCTTGAGCCGATCGTCCCTGGCTCACACGATACACACCCGTTCATCGCATTCCTAAATCACTCCAAGGGCAAGAAGGCAATTCCTCGTATTTGGGGGTTCATCGATCAGGAACAGCGCGTCACCATACTCACTATGATCATCATCAATCTGGACTCCCTTGATGTTGTTCACAAGGGTCAGCCTCAGCAGGGCGAGACACAGCCCGTGACTTCCGTTCGCGAAGAAATCGACTTGTTCCAGCGCGTCGTCATACCTTCACTAATTTCCTACACCAATGATGCAGCTCTCAGTATCATTGCCGGTCTCCTCGGCCTTGTGCTTGCCCGCACTCACGTTCAGTCTGTCGTGATGTCCCGCATCGGTCTTCTCGTCTTGTGCATGCTCCTCTCACGCGCCCAGACTGTTCGTAACAGCAATCAGGCGTCTGAAGCTGAATGGGCGCAGTGGATGGATCTGTATAATCAACTCTTTGATCGTCTTGAACATGTCTGGGATGCCATCTTCCCCGAAAGCATTAACAGCGGAGATGATACATATGCTTGGCAGTTCCTTGCCGCCGTTGGCGTTGGTGCAAATCCGGAGCAGCAGCAGCGGTTAGTTATCGCGGTGAAGGACCGTGTTATGGAGACCGTTCGACAGAGCAAGACGTTGCCCCCCGATATGAGTGCGAAGAGATTGGCGAACGTCAACCTCTTCATGAAATCGATTGGATTGGACGTCGAGTTGTTGTAGACGCGGCGTGTATCACGCGCATTTTTTTGGGGACATAGGGGTTATCGAGTCTTGCCACTCGCACTCTCGCTATTCAGCAGTATTGGAAGATACTATTCTCGTCTCATCCTTCAGTTATTTTGAGATTCAAACAAGGGCTTTATATTGTCACGCCCGCTACGAAGGGCTCGGTTCGCCAGACCCTCTGCAGATCTCTCCTTCTGGCCACGGAGAGAAATGCCATGTTTATACTAATCTTCTTGTGCTTATCGATCGTCTGCCTTGCCTACTTTCCTTCCTTCACCTTTCCGTCTTGTCATTCCACAAATGTTTACACGCAGCATACTCATGTACTGGTGTCATGTCATCATAATCTACGGCGTTGGGTCCAGCTTATGATGCTCATATATCAATGCTAGCCTTCCTTCACCCTTACCTCCAGATTTGCGTAATTCAACTCACTTAGTATCTTCATACGCTGTAATATGAGAATCGACGAGCTTTTTCGTGGTGTTAAGCTTGGTCTGGCGCAATAGTAATTGTGAAGCCTATCGCCACCGGCACCGGCACCGGCCAGGGATCGGCGTTGCTAGGCCTGAGTCATAGCGTATATCACGTATTACAGCTCCGCTCTCCGCAGTCATCACCAACTATCAAATCTACATGACATAAATACCTTTGCTTTGTTGAACCACAATCAACAACAACATCAGCAGCAGCAAGAATTGCTACTTTTCTCTGCAATATGGTCGCATCATATCATGTCTCAGGAAGACCCAGATGATTATTTTCTACCCCTAGAGGACCAGCGCGTCTTTGGCGCCGGTATTCGGAGAAAGCGAGTCAAGTTCGTGCCGGCCAAAGAGACTTCTGCAGGCGGCTCTATCTTGGACTCGAGCTTGCGAGCTGCGTCTGCTCCGCCACAGGAACAGATCAGTGCAGGTGACAGATATCTGTCAATCGTACTCGGACATGGCAGGAATGAAGGTGCTGCTCCGGGTGGTACAAGGGCAACATATGAGGCCCAAGGGCCGACGGAGGTGACTCGTCAGACATCTCCCATATCTACTAGATCATCTCCGGGACCGATCTCAAATATTGAAGAATCAGTCATATCGAGGGAAGGCGGAGTTCAACCACTGACAGGGCCATCGAAAAATTATGGTGAGATACATGCGAGCAATCACGCTGGTGCTGCTGTGGTTTGTGAGGTCTGCAATCGTTCAATCCCAGACATGTCAGTCTCATCTATTCGCAAACATGAGGCCACATTTGTTCACCAAGTTTCCTTGCCTCATTCTCACCCACCATCTTCAATCGACCGCACTCGCACCGGCTATAAATACCTAGAGTCACATGGTTGGAACCCAGATTCCCGCCTTGGACTTGGATCTGCTGGACAAGGTATTCGCGAGCCGCTCAAAACGCGGGTGAAGAAAGACACCGTTGGACTTGGTATCGACGTGGAAAAGCTCAAGAAGGAGGGAAAGGCCGTGCAGAAGAAAGAAAAGAAACTGAATGCGAAGGAGGTCAGGCAGATGGAGGAAAGCGGCAAGAAGAAGAGTAAGAAATTGCGCAGAATGTTCTATGCGAGTGATGATATTGAAAAGTATTTGGGAAATTCGGAAGGGTGAAGCACTTGGACAGCTAGAACTGTGTCAGTCGCCCACAACATTGTGGCTCATATGATCTATATCAATTGATCATGCAGACATCGGGATACAAAGGAGCGATACGAGACCCTGTCGGCAAGGCTATTCGCGATAGCGAAAACGAGACATGCTGTACACCTGCAAGCCCCAACACTGATTATTCATGGTCATCACCCGCGAGAAACCCACCATTGCTGTCAGCAGTCCCCTTACCATCATTCTTGACATAATCGTCTCCTATGCCTACATGCGGCAATAAGGTAGATGCGCTGACAAGTTCCATTTTATTCCCCGAAGAATTTGAGACTCACAAGGTCTCGTTAAGCCAGTCGCGGAGCAGATCTATCTAACTTCAGCATGCCCCCCTGCTTGTGATTTCTACCACAATAGCTTGCATGAAATTCTCAGTGGCATCAGGCCAGCTATCCTGGTTGCTGCTTAGCCCAAAAGCTCACAACCACGTTCCGGATTGCATGTTTGAATTTGTTTCAGGGCATCATCAATACACGATACGAACGTCAACTCCGTCGAAACGGAAAAGTGAAATAAACAAAAAATCCACAACCCCATATTTTCACATGGATTTTTGGCTGTCTATGAGGATGCTAAATAATAGCCATACAAAATGTGTCTTGGGCCTATGGCGCAACGGTAGCGCGTTTGACTCCAGATCAAAAGGTTATCCGTTCAAATCGGGTTGGGCTCAGTCCTTTTTTTAATGCTTCACTGAAATGCGAAGCTTGAATCGTGCAAACCTTTGTTTACGCATATCTTTTTTTTGCAGTACACAACCCTATGCCTGGTGTTCTGAGGGCAAACGGTGATCACCGGCATTTATGTCTAAACGACATCCGGGGTTCATTCTCTGTCGCAGCATCTCATGATGGCATACCCTATACTGCTTCTCGAGCTAAACGTCGCCTGAGCCTTTCTTGGTTAGCGAAGACAATTATTACTAACCAGACAGAGGGCACCTGCTCCTTCAATCCAGTTCATGTGCGCTCTCTGGAGAATATATTCTCGCTACGTCCATCGTTTGCGTTTGACAGATAGGGTACTATCGTTTATCACAGGATATTCGAGCTTCCAAGAGTCCTATCTGCTCCTATCTTCAAAACCATTACCGTGGTAACAGCTTCGAGCAGGTATGCACAGACGGGGAAAATCCTTAACGCTTATAACCGGCTGCTTTTGTCTTGACTACATTTAGAGGACTAGGCGAGCTCCACTTTAACACCAGATGAGATCAGATGAGGATGATTGAAGTTACGGATACATAATGAAATCGTCGCTAATTATCGCTTGAATCGAGAACTGGTTCACTTTCGGGCCACCGTTGATAAGGTCGGCTTCTCAGGAAAGTAAATCGAAACGCAGCCAGTTTGCATAGATATGAAATACATCGAAGTGACTGGTTGGCGATATCAGACGCTCATCATATAAATGAGTTGATTGCTTCTCTATCAATGGGTTTTTGAAGGGTTTTGAAAAGCCGAATTGGTTCCTTTTCACTTCCCTTTTGCCTTACCCCCGCATACTCGCCCTTCCAAGACAATTGTGGCTGTCTTGGTCCTGTCGGCGGTGATAGTCGTTACGGCTAACTTTGTGTGAGCTTATTTGCAACCAGCCAGTAAGCTCGGCCGTATGTGCTTTAAGGTTTCCTGAAGCTATCAGTTTTTTTCTGATATGCTAGAGAATCGCGAAGCAATTCAAGGACTTTCACCGAGGCCATTGCTAGCCGAGGGCACAAGTTTGGAGTCCTGCCTTTTCGTCTGATATTCTATCCATGATAGATAGCTTCGAAAATGGTTTTCCGCCGAAGAGGGGTTTGTGCCTTTGTGGCCTTATGGGCTCTTCTTATGGTACCAAAGAAAGTTCGTTTGATAATCAAAGCTATATCACCCAGTTTGGCGCCGAAATTCATATTCAATATTGGAAATTTTTCTCACTTTTGGCCTCATATCTGCAACACACAAAATCTACAAAGGAGACCTACAGCTTCGCTTTTCCACAAGCATATCAGGGCCTCGTTGGACATACTGAGCATTGTCCCCTCCTTTGTCACGTCCGATTCACGACTTTCTTGCCAACAGAATGGGCGCTTACGGTCAGGATGGGGATGAATATGCGAGGGCTACGGTGACGGGACATGATATCGAGGCAGTTGGGGGTGTGAAGGAGCTTGTGGGCTTGGATACGGAGGTGCCCTACTCTGAGGCTGAGGCGGAGGTCAGCCTTCAGAGGGGGCTGAAGGCTCGCCATATCACTATGATTGCTATCGGCGGTGCTGTTGGAACAGGATTGCTCATTGGGACAGGTTCTGCCCTTGCGAAGTAAGTATCCCAATCGTGGTCATTGTGTAGCTTTAGGCAAAAGCTCATATGCTAATTGTATCATGAAGGGCTGGGCCTGGATCTGTTTTGATTTCATACTCTTTTGTCGGCTTTATCGTCTATCTCGTCATGTGTGCTCTAGGAGAAATGGCTGCTTGGCTTCCTATTCCTAGCGGCTTCACAGGCTACGCGACTAGACTAGTTGACCCGGCTTTCAGCTTTGCTCTCGGTTGGACGTAAGTTTTATCTTCCCATTCATCACTAAATTCAAGTTAGGTAACTAATTTGTGGCAGGTACTTCTTCAAATATATGATCAATACGCCCAACCAACTAACAGCTACTGCGATGGTCCTCAGCTACTGGGTACCTCGAGACAAGCTGAACCCGGGAGTTTGGATTGCCATCTTTCTCGTGATTATCGTACTCATCAATTACTTCGGTGTCTCCTTCTTTGGCGAACTTGAATTTTGGCTGTCATCTCTCAAGGTTGTTATCGTTTTGGCACTCATCATTCTTTGCGTTGTCCTGGCTGCAGGTGGCGGTCCAGAGAATCATGCACATGGGTTCCATTATTGGCACGATCCTGGAGCTTTCAACTGGTACATCGAAGACTCATCCGCGGGCAAGTTTTATGCATTCTGGTCGACTATGGTGGCTGCGACATTCGCCTACTTGGGTACCGAGCTCGTGGGTGTCACTGTTGGAGAGGCACAGAACCCACGCAGGACAATTCCAAAGGCTATCAAGTTGACGTTCTATCGAATCCTGGTCTTCTACGTTATCAGCGTCTTTTTCCTCGGCATGTTGGTTCCATTCAACTCCCCGGAGCTAGCGTTTGCTTTACACGCTTCAAGTTCTGCGAACGCCTCACCATTCGTCGTCGCGATCAAACTTGCTGGTATCAAAGTTCTCCCCGGAATTTTGAACGCATGTCTTTTGATCTTTGTTTTCTCAGCTGCAAACTCCGACCTATATATCGCAGCCAGGACTCTATACGGCCTCGCTCGTGAGAAGCATGCCCCTCGGTTTTTGGCAAAGACGAATTCAAGCGGAGTCCCTGTGAACGCCCTTCTCGTATCGGCTCTTACCGCCTGCCTCGCCTTTTTGAATTGCTCAGATGATTCAAAGAAGGTTTTCTCATATTTCGTGAACTTGGTGACCATCTTTGGTCTTATCAGCTGGATGTGCATCACATACATGCACATTCGATTCGTCAAGGCGCGCAATTTGCAGGGTGTCTCGCCGGATACACTTGCCTATAAGGCTCCATTTGGAGTGGCGGGTTCCTATTTCGCTCTCTTCTTCTGCTTCATTATCGCTCTCACAAAGAATTACGACGTTTTCGTGCACAGGAATGGCAAGAACTTCGACGCCACCAATTTCGTGACGGCTTATATCGGCATTCCCATTTTCTTCCTGGCTTGGCTTGGTTACAAGTTGCTCAAGAAGACCAAGTTTGTCAACCTTTACGAAGCAGATATCTGGAGTGGCAAGGCGGAAATCGATCGCGAGGAGGCACAGTTCCTGGCTCAGCAGGAAGCAGAGAAAGCAGCAAGGGGCGGAAAGCCTACCTTCTACGAGAGATACCTTGCCTGGGCATTCTGAAATCATATTTCAACCGCCATCTCTTCGTTGTTGCGCCGCAATTTTTTATACACATTTTTGGACGATTTTTTCTTTCTCCCGTCATGACCGGCATAGCACCTATCATCTGTACATATATATCAGGTTTTGATTGTTTTCTTTTGCGCACCTTAGCATGTACAGCTTACGCATTTGGACTTATTTTTCATAGCTAGCAAAAATACCATTTAAGCGTGTTTCTATCTATCATTCAAGTTTCATTATACGGCATTCTTTTTGTCAATTGGCCATCATATATGAGCTCAGTGTCGGCTGCTACGTCATAGTATCACCTGGCGTAGTGGTTCTTTTCTCTTCAGTATCAAGATTGGCCTTCTCGTACCAGATTATTTTATGACAACCAAGAGATTTGAATGGCAGACGCTTTAACGCGTCAGAAACCTATATACATCTGTCTGCGAGATAACCAAGCATGTTAGGTAGAGGATAATGTTTAGTACGGGGAGGATCTACGGCTCGTCATTGATTCAGCTCACAACTTTTGTCCTGAAATACTTTTGATACTGCGTATAAATTAAAGTGTCTGCACCATGTCGAAACAGTTGCTTAGGGCCGTTCCTCGTCATGTATTCCAACGATTGCTGCTATATACCTTCATCAAGAGATCTTTTGGGAAGCAATGATCTTGTCCTTCCATAGGTTGTTCTTTGAAAAATCCCGGCAAGTTGTGATAGACATACTAGAAGGAAGACCACGACGGTTTTGCCTAGTCCATTGGGTCATAAACATATTCCAATTTGATGAAAGGATGACAGCCGAATTTAAGAATCGTGGACATTCTATCTAGATATCTCCTCTCTGTGCTCATATCACATCGTTGCAAAGATGATCATCAAGATATTGAAAGGTGTTTATGTCATGTTTCTTTAGAATTATATATTGCTTAAGAACGCCGTTTCAAATCTGTTGGTCGGCTGGCCTAATGGTAAGGCATCCGTTTCCGGTCTCATTTTCTAATCTGCGGAAGATTGCAGGTTCGAGCCCTGCGTCGATCGATGTTTTCTTTTTTATTTTTTTTTTCCTACCTTTTGTTTTCTTCTCTTTTGTTCAACGACAATCAGAGTCAATTGCGGCGATGTATGGCATCAAGAAAACGTGGAAGACGTGCTGTCTTGCTCTCCCGATCCCCCTTATGTGATCAGAACAGATCAGTGCACTTCATGGAAGCTATATCATGTTGTTCGGTGCATCAACGCCATCCGATATCTTTGTTGATATTGGCCGCGTCATCATTTGAGCTGCGCCCACTGCCTCAATTCGACCAGTCTTCTTCTGAATTTCTCAGCAGTTTTGCGTCGCAGGGGCCGTGATAGGAGCATTATCACGATTGCTGGAAGAGACAGCATTCGACTTGAGCAAACAGTCCCTGACAACTGATCAGTGATAAACGAACGAGCGAAACAGTACCGTAGTGCAACGTTTCCTCACTTCTGTCTTCCCCCCACCCTATGACAATCGTGTCGCTCGTTATACGGGTTACGCGGGACATCCCATGAGCCAAGACACGATGATCCAGGCTTTTGGACTTTTGTATAGAGTGAACACGATCTCTTGAGCCTAAATTCCTGGGAGTATCCACCTGGCCCCGTTCTGAGCTTTTGGTCCATCTGGATGGAGACCGTGGCAACTGGGTTGCCGGTGGGGTCTGAGCTTTCTCCAACGCTATGGCCTTGCCCAATTGAAGGACAATCGGGGCACCACCAAATTCTGTGAGAAAGGATATCTAGATCAGACACGTTTTTGTTCTTCTCAATTGCCTGTGTTACGAGAGTGCATTGGGACCATGAGAAGGCTTATGATCGGCGGCGGCTCACTGAAATGAGAAATTCGAGCTTTGAAGCTCATTTTCACTTTGTCTTTGATTGGCCACGACAGGTTGCGCCCAATCAAGCATCGACAGAAGTAAAGAGCCTTGCCCAGAAACGCTAATGCACCATTCCCCATCTTACCTCCCTTCCCGGAAAACAGCCCGTATGTTACAACCATGATACTGGTAACCCCCGATAATGGGAACAGGCTTGATTCTGCTTTGGCAACATCTCCAGCCTCAAGGGAGCCTCTCTTGAAAAGCTCAGAATTCTTTGACAGTCGGAATTTGCGTGCATCGATGGTATCGCAGAATATCCACGATCTATAGACCCTATCTTCTATTGAAATCACTTATGAAGATATCAAGAAATACAAGCGCTCATGTCAAAATGGACGTGATGGCAACGCGCATGAAGGCCTGATCAGATTGCTGTTATCGAGGTCGGAAGGTAAATTAACCCTACGCGTTCTATGGCGCAGTGGGCGGGCTGTCCTTGAAAACACTGGCGCCCAGAGACTTGGCGTTTCTCAATCGCTTTACTTCGCCCTTCCATGATCGAGGCTCGCTCCATTTCAGGGGAAAAGCAACGAATTGAAGAGGGGAGTTGAAGAAAGACAAATGATGTTCCAGGATGGTCGGGAAGGCCTGCGAAGATCGGGGGACGCGTTAATGCGCAAAAAAGCATAGGATACGCTGTGAACGACTCCGCCTTTCCGCTCGATTGGAGACGTTGTCTTTTTACGGGATTTTCTCGCTAAAGGTCCTGGCCTGATTATCCTTGAAAATCATACCCTTGCACTTTGTCGGCTGGTTTGTCGGTTGCTGTATTATCTATACTGTCTTCGTTGGTGTCGTGTGTCTGTTGACACAGCTTTTCTATTTCTAATACGGAGGGGAAGTGAATCTGGACATCCCTTTATTTTTGATTTTTTAAATTATATCGTCGTCTCGTCCTTCTACTATCATTCTTTCTTCTTATTATTTTTCTTTTCCTCGTTGTCTTGTCTTGGAATAGAAACGGGAGGGGCGGTTGATCTTCAGCTTCAGCTACTTTCACGCTGTCCACAGGTTTAAAACCACATGGTCTGGAGCTGACTAGATTGGTTTCTGGCTCACAAAGGAGGAGAAAGGAAAAAAACAACATAGGCAAAAAGCAAAGAAAGTTCTCCTACCATCCCCAGATTCATATCACAGTCTACCTCCGCTCCACCACTCCGCTGCTTTGCTCGAAGAGCTGACAACGGCGAGCAGAGCAGAGCAAGGAGACTGCATGGGAATCAAGCCACAAAAGCCCAAGTGTCAGACATACAGGCACACAACCCGGGGCAAGCTGTCGCAGGAAAGATCTTGGGGGAATAACGCAAAACAAATCAGCCAAGGGGTTGGACATCGATAACAAAGAGTTATCAAACGAAGAGCATAGAAAAAAGATCGTTTTTTATTTTCACATTCGACACAGAAGAGCCGCTGAACCATGCGGTTCGTCACCAAATTCTACGTCGTCGCTTTGCTTGCGACATGTACCCTGACATATTTCGCCTATGAGTTGATCAATCGACAATCATATCCGGTGCCTGCACCTGCAGCAGAGATAGCAACAGATCAAGGACAAGAGGGGAAAGCAACGACATTTAGCTCTCCTCCAAACTCAGAGGGTAATGATAAACCCCAGGATGACAAAGCTCAGTCGCCACCGGAGAAGAGTGCTACGAATGAGTTCAAGAACCGATTAGTCGTATTTGGAGATTCGTCGAGCGACGACTCGATATTCCCAGGTCCATCGACAGGGAAGGTGTGGAATAATTTGTTATGCTCTAAGGTAAGTCATTATGATCCTACATCACAGAGCTTCACTTTTTCTATTGTGAAAAAAGAAGATGGTGGGCTTGTTGCCTCTCACATCCGCCCACGTGGAGTTTGCTGTACCCCAGAGGGTGGCTTGCAGCTATAAGCTTTCTCGTCTTACATTACACAGGCTAGCAACTAACAACGTCATCTTCAATATAACAGTATGAATGCACTCGTGAGTCCTACTCTCAGGGCTCTGACTCTTCCATCGCTGTGGTCGACTCGCACGAGCTTGAACTGCTCGGCCAGAAGAATCTACTTCCCTCTGAACCGTTACCGGATATCACCGCTCAAGTCGATACCTTCATGACTCGCGAAAAGGACCGCGCAGCAGGCCTGACGGACGGGGCTATCGCGGAACGCCGCCAGAATACGATCTTTGTGGTTCAATTTGGTCTGTGGGATGTTTGGCGTTTGATCGGCCAGCCAGAGAACGTCGTCCAGGACTCGATCAACCGGAGCATCGATACGATATTCAAGCAGCTCGCACGCATTGTGGATGAATATACTCCTACTGATGTCAAGATCATATTGATGGGCGCCATCGATGTCACATTTTTGCCCGCATATACTGCCGCGAATGGAGATAGGCAAGCCATCGAGGTTTCTGAGCATTGGAACGCAGAACTACGGAGAAGGACGGAAGAGTTCAAGCGTGCCTCAATCTTCCTTGTTGACACGCAATCTTTCCTCGTTGACCAGTTCAGACTACGAGAGCTCTGGTCGAATGGATATATTGAGAGTGACGAGTACGGACGCGAAGGACGGGTTGCGTGGCTGAACGTTCGCGATGCCTGTTTGGATGGGACGAAGAAGAAAATGCTCTTTATGTCTACATCGACGTGCAGGAGTCCAGAGAAATATTTGTTCTGGTGAGTGTGCTGTGCTGAAAACTTATTGCACAATTTGCTTTATAGCAAGTCTGCCTGCTAACATTACTCAATCATAGGGACGCAATGCATTTCGGACCAGGAGCGCAGAAGCTATTAGCAGCGGACATATATAAGGATATCCGGCCTTTATGGTTGGAGAAGAAGCAGGAGGATTCAACAGCGGCTCCCTCGTCATAACAGCAGCTTTTGCTTAATCTGTCATACCTTACAGACAAAGCAATATCTTCTCCATTGTGCTTTTGCTGCCCCCGCAGGGGTCCGTTTGTCCCCCTATGAATTCGTTGCGAGCAATATCGTTCAACGTGTGGGGACTCAAGTTTCTCCAAAAGGTGGCAAGCATCAGAGAATCGGCACATAAACGTGCGTGGGACGCAGGAGTGTGCTTTTTTTTTTTTTTTTTGGATACGCGCCGTGCAATTTCAGCTGCGTTTAAACGTCAACCTCTCTTCCATAAACACCGCGGAGAAGACACTCCAGCATGAGTCTGGATACGAATGTGCACATATTGTTACTTTCATTCTCTCTCTCGTCGTTCCTGGGAATTGACTATTCTGGGGTATCAGAGATCACACACACATACACAGACACGCCTGGTGCATGGGTCGGTTGTTTTCTCCTTCTGTTCAGGGTTTGGGATTTCTCGGCTCATCTCGTCTCGTTTGACATTGGATAGAGGCCCATTTTCGCAGTCCTCTTCTCATTGTTTCTTCGCACATTTTCCCTTCGTTCAAGATACCTTTGTTGCATCTTTTTTCTGAGCTGATCTGCTTTGATCTCATCTCTTCGATGTACAGTTTTTTTCTTCTCTTTTTCTTACCTTTCTTTTTTCATATCTTTGCCCTGCCTTCTTTTCTTTTTGTGCTATCTTTTGGCATATACGGCGACTTCTTTTCTTCTCTTTTCTTCAACTACGCAGTACATACTAGGCGCTGAGACTAATATTCACCATCAGGCCAATGTTCTTGCATTTATTGTGCCCTTTTTCACTTTATTCTTATTCTTCTGTTTCTTCATATATAGAATGACCCAATACACACATGTGTCCTTACTCTTTCCCCTCTCTTGTCTCCCTGTGTGGCGTGTCTGCGCGCGAGTATCCCCGGGGGTCCTCCATCCTCAGGGTACTTGCACCATCCATATGGTTGTGTGTCGAATGAGATAATAAGATAAGCGAGGAAGTCAAAGAGAGAGTCAAGGAGGAGGGGAGGATGGCTTCCATCGACATGATATATATTACCGTCTGCCTCAAGGAAAAAGACACAAGAGAGAATGATTCAGTATCAAGATCACAATATGGCTGCCATTACCATCACTATGGAACCTACCCCTGAACAGCAACAGCAACAGCAAGAGTCGCCCTCCTCCCCTTCATCATCTGCCTCTTCGACCTCTTGCACGTCAGTCTGCTCCTGTTCAGAGGCAGAGCCAGACACATACACAGACTCCTCCTCCTCCTCCTCCCACGCGCCTGACAATGATATCCCCCTTGTCGATGTCCTCATCGTTGGTGCCGGCCCCTGTGGTCTCGCTGTTGCAGCACGCATCCGCGAGGAAACCCCTAGCGCCATGTTCACTGACGACGAGCACCAGCGCTACCACTGGATCAAGAAACACAGTGGAAAGATGAAAATCATTCAAGCACGGCGCAAGATAAAAGGCGTCAATTCAGAGAAGTACATCAGTCCGTCTGACAAAAACGGCACAGCTACGAACATGACAAAGGAGAAAGAGGAAGATGATATGCCTAACGGTGATAAATCAATTCTTGTCCTAGACTCCTCGGGGCCGACGTGGATGTCAAGGTGGAACAGGCTTTTCTCTACTTATGAGATTTCTCATCTGCGAAGCCCCATGTTCTTCCATGTTGATCCTATGGATAGGGATGGTATGCTGGGATATGCAAGAGAAACAGGCAGGGAGGATGAACTGTGGGAATTGCATGGTTGCGTGGGACAGGAAATGAGCAAGCACAGAAAAAAGAAGAAGATGATGAAGCATGCTAGGAGTCAGCATAGGTGGGGTTTTACCTTCCACTTTTGACCCCTTATTGTTGTTCAGCGAAGATTTTGCGACTAACTACTTTTCACCAGACCCCGCGAAGTCGAGATTGATGAGCGTGATAGAAAAGACTATTGGTGTCCATCGTCTTCCCTCTTCACGGATTATTGTAACAGCATCATTGACCGCTACCATCTTACCCCCTCAACATTGATCCAACAAGCTGAAGTTACGGACTTGACCTATGAAATTGTGCCCGAAAGTGGTATCTCAGACACAAAAATATTCACGGTCCGCACAGCTGATGGTCGTACGTTCTATGCCAAAGCAGTTGTCGTGGCTGTGGGCCCAGGCCTGAAGAAGCACATTCCATGGAAGTTGACCCACGATGAAGAGACTCTCGGATCAGTGCATAGCTTTGAAATTGAAAAGGGGAGATTTTTACCCCCGCATATTAAGGAGAAAATGAGGAAAGGACAGGAGACTGATGTCGTTGTTATCGGTGGTGGGTTAACAAGTTCGCAAGTCGTCGATGTTCTTGTGAAAAAGGGGGTTACGAGGGTTTGGTATATAATGAGGACACCGTTGAAAGGTAAGTCTGGCCATGGTTCCCCTTAAAACCAATCATATACCTATATTACAACCCTCCCCTGAATATGCATACTGACTACCATTTCAATGTTCGATAGTCAAACATTTTGACATGAGCCTCAATTGGGTGGGAAAATTCCGGAACTACGAGAAAGCAATCTTCTGGTCTGCAGACACCGTCGAAGAAAAACTCGAAATGTTCCACGAAGCTCGTCAAGGAGGGAGCATCAACCCCAAAATCCACAGAGATCTCAAGAAACACATCGCTTCGGGTCGCGTGAAATTATGCATCAATACGCAAGTCACTTCACACTCCTTCAACCGGGATACCATGTCATGGGCACTGAAGACCGATAACCCCATTGAAGGTTTTCCCTACGATGCAATTGACTACATCTACTTCGCAACAGGCATGAACGCTCGACTCGACGAGATGGATTTCTTGAAGAATATGCTGAAGACGCATCCTGCACCTATGACGCCATGTGGATTCCCTCATCTGACGACTGATTTGGAGTATGCACCCGGTATACCCCTTTTCTTCACCGGAAGACTGGCCTCGATGCATTTA
>AZGZ01000014.1:196459-208749 GCA_001636715.1 Ascosphaera apis ARSEF 7405 | reverse complement strand
TCACCTGGTTTCGACATTTGAAATTTGATTTTGGGCAAACAATATCTCAATTTGTTGAAAATGAACTGGAAACTTACTTTTCTCGCATTCTGCATGAGCGCGGTGTCCCAGGCACAAAAGGGGTCTTCAAGAACTTCGAGCTATTCCCAGGAATTCAAAGACAATTATAATATTTTGAAGCAAACTGGGTCATTGGGGCCCTATACCGACAGACGCTCACATGGGATTTCTCGTGAACCTCCAGAATCATGCACTGTTGATCAAGTTATTCTATACCACCGTCATGGTGAGCGATATCCAGAGGATATGACCGGTAACAAAATAAAGCAAACACTTCATAAAATTAAGGCTTACAATTCCTCCTTTGACGGGGGTGATCTTGCATTTCTCAAGACCTGGACATACTGGATGGAAGATGACTGTCTTATGAATCAAGAAACATCAAGTGGTCCTTATTCTGGACATCTCGATGCGCTACGCCGAGGAGCTGAATACAAACAACGTTATAACCATCTCTTTGATCAAAATACAACATATCCCATATTCACAAGTGGCTACCAGCGGGTGCTTGAGACTGCTCGAAAGTTTGGAGAAGGATTTTTCTCGGCAAATTATACAACGAACGCTGCTGTGAATATATTGTCGGAGGATGCCTCTGCAGGCGCTAACAGTTTGACGCCTCAATGCTACAAGAACGCCGATGCGGATAAAAAGAAATTAGCAGAGGCAATGATGAATCCTCCTCATCCAATTGGAAAGGCTGCATCACGTCTGAACTCCCAGTATCCTGGGCTCAATTTGACGACCGCTGATGCATTCACTTTAACATGTAAGTCCTTTTATAAATCCTTATATTTTACTTCAATATTTTTCTCTCTGCTTGAAACCGAATCATTGGACTGTTATACTGACTCTCCGCAGCATTAGCTGCCTTGGAGTTGAATGCCCGACCAACTTCACCATGGATTGACGTTTTCACTTCAGACGAATGGGCAGCTTTCAATTACGGCTTGGACCGCATGTACTTTTATGGTTTTGGGTAGGTACATTCTCGAAATTCCAATTGTTGCTCTATACTGACAGGAATGCAGACCTGGGGGTATCACGGGAAGAATGATAGGTTCTAACTTCGTCAATGCGACATTGAGAGCTTTACTCAATCCGGCATCGACCAATAAATTGCTTTTTAATTTGTAAGTCCTGAATTTCGTGGTAATATGCATCCAAATCATTAGCCCCAAGCTAATCAATATATCTATAGTGCTCATGATTCTGACATCGTGCCTGTCGTGACTGCTTTTGATATAATTGACTTTGAGAAAGAATTGCCCCAAGATAGGATCATATTCGACAGAAATTTCCAACTAGTGGATATAGTCCCAATGGGCGGTCACATCACGATTGAGCGTTTGGACTGCGGTAGCCAGGATTATCCCAAGGGAAAATATGTTCGGATGATCCTCAATGAGGCTGTCGTCCCAATCAAAGACTGTCAGTCAGGGCCAGGGTTTTCCTGCCCATTGAAGAAATTTGCTGCGCGTTACAGCAATATGACGAGCTACTCGAAAGGGTGTGAGGTCCCATCCACATACCCCCAATCTTTCACTGCGTGGTGGAATTATAACAAAACGAGCGAGTATAATTATCAAAAGACACCAGTGTCCTGTGGATTAGGCCAGCTCTGAATGATAGGAACTTTTCAGGACTTCTCCAAGATATGGAAAAATGATAAAAGATATGACAAAACTTTTCAGACCTCTAGACCTCTCATGATGGAGGCGGACGTTCAGTGGTTGATGACGACGATTCCACGAACGGATCTTCAGTATCCAAAATCGCGACACGCCGTCGCTTTCTAGCCTGAGGTAGAGCAAATTCGGGTGGTGGCTTAGCTGTTCGCTTTGACGGCGAAGGTGAAGGGCTAAGAACAATCGGTCTGTCGTACGAGATACCAGCAGGACTAGTAAAAGTCGGACGAACTGGTCTGGGTGATCGCACCGCTGATGTCTGTGCTGCTGATGACCGTCCTATTGGTGTCCGTACTGCGGGTGATCGAGGTGCCGGTGCCTGTACTGCGGGTGACCGTATTGCCGGCGTCTGTACTGCAGGTGACCGCGTTGCCGGTGTCTGTACTGCAGCTGAGCGTGCTCGGTTGTCGATGTCAAATCGGACGCTGCGTCCCCGTGAGGCTGGCGGTGCCGATCGAGGGCCTGGCATCGCCTCTAAACGCGGTCGTGGCGTTGAATGTGAGGAGGAAGATATAGACATCGTATGTTCTGAAGCCGGCGGAATCTTGAACAGAGGACAGGGGTGCTCCAACGGTGCGAATTTCGTCGAGTTAGCAGATTCGTCTAATTCAATGAACCTCTCTTGCTTTATAATATCGTTCATTGTCCTGTCAGCAAGCAAATCTTCTGCATGCTTCATGCCTTCACTTGAAGTTTGCATCTCTTTTCGCCGCTGGAGCATTTTCTCTTCAAGGGTGCCCTTGAGAACTAGAGTCTCAACAAATACCGGTTTCGTCTGGGACATTCTGTGGGCACGCTTGATTGCTTGACCTTCAACATTCGGATTCCATATCGGAGTCACAATGAACACTCTAGATGCACAAGCTACATGGAGACCATGCGATGCCTGTTTGAGATCCATCACCATAACGCGTATCTCTTCTGAATGTAAGAATTGCGAGAGACTTTCATTGCGTTTCTTTTGATCGCCTCCGTACAAGAGATGATTAATGTTCAGTAATTCCAGACCACAAGCAATCCAGTCACCGAAATGTTGATGTTCGTAGAAGATGATGATCTTCTCCGTCTTTTCCAATTCCTGTACTCGATCAAGCAAGTAAGTCAGTTTAGCTGACGCTGTGGCCACGATCCTTGTCTTCCTGAAGTCAGAATGAACTTCAGCCCCTTCTTCTTGCGCTGCCGCGGCGCCGGACTTTCTCTTCGAGTGCATAGACTTGGGCGGTGTATCTTTCAACAGCTCGCTCTTCGTCTTCGGTTTGCGAGGTGTATCATGATGCGAGGTCATGATACGATGCCGCAGACCCTGACCAGGGAGGCCATCAAACGCTTCCACGCTCCCATGGTGTTTTTCGACGTATTCTTTGACGGAGACAGCTTGTGAGAGACTGAGCATTGATACATCTTGATGGACAGGCGCGAGGGACCATTCCTGGCGAGCATGCAGTGGAAAATCTTCGACAAGGATACCGAGTTGTTCAGCGTCAGTGTATGCTTTCCACAAGGTATCGTCGAGAGCTAGTTCTCCGTAATGGATGGCTTGTCTGAGTAGAATAAGATCATCCTGTGCGATGGCGCTTCCTTTCTCCTCAATATAGTCTTGCGCCCTCTTTAACGTCTCTGCAACACTTGAGTATTTGATACCCACCCACCAAAAGCCTGCCTGTCGAAGATTGTTGATCAATCTTACCAGATGCTTCTTGTTTTTCTCCAGGAACATGTACTCCCCTCGTCCCTCAGACTCAATGACATTGACTGTCAGCAGAAAGATGAAGAGATTGGCAGTCAACTTATCGTAGTAGGTTGGCTCCAGCGCAACGACCTTGTTGCTGAGGGGAGGCAAGGTAATCTCAACATCGTGCGGCTGATGGCGTACCACTAGAGACTGGAGAGTCCTCCGCAAGATTGGTCCGTATCTCAACTCTGTGGGTTGCATATAGACTGACCATCTAGCTGAATCCTGACCGTGGTTGGACCACGGCTGAACGGCAAGGAATTCAGTTAGCATCGCTCTTAGCTGCTCTAGATTCCCCTTCTCTTGTTCAATTATCCCAGTGCGACGGGACTCCAATATCGACGACTCTTCACCCGTCTCAGCAGCCCCGAGCGGCACTTCAACACCATAGAGTCCCTTAGAGGGAGTACCGGAGACTATCCATCGCCTCTCCACATGAAGCAAACGAAAGATCTGGAGCGATTGACTTTGGGTAGCAAAGTTATGCCCTTCATCAACGATGACCCTCAGCCAATATATCTGTCGTAGCGGGCTAAATTGCTCTGCTCCTTCATCGGGACGAATTGTGCTCCAGCGACGTCTCACAAGAGAAAGATTATTGAGAGCGGTAATCTCGTTTGAGAAGCGGGCCTTCGAAAATAAAACAATGTCATATGTCGCCAATTCCTTCGCTGGCGGGAGCTTGGCGTCATTATTGACGACCAAGATCTTCAACGCTCCCTCATTGACATGCTTCGCGATCTCCTGACGCCAGTGTGTAACGAGATTGGGCGGTACAATGACCAGAGTGGCAGATGAAATGATTAGCCGAGAAGCTTCCTGTTCCCTTCGTTGGCTATATCTGCTGGAAGCAGACTTGTCTCGGTGAGAGAGGTACGCGTTCTGATACTTCTCAAACATCTGACGGCCTGTCGCCAGATGCAAAACACCTGTCCAGGGACGACAGTAGCGTGCGTTCGCAGCAGCAGCCATCTCAAGCAAAGTACGTGCGCCACTGTTGCCTCGCGACTCTGCATCACACTCGATGAAGGGATCCTCCATCATATGAGGGAGATGACCTCGGGTTGCAACAATGGTTGAAATGCAAATCAACGTCTTGCCGTAACCCATAGTCTCAGCCAGAATGCCTATATGTGAGGACGGATCAGGTGTTAGTAATTGCCGGTGCTTCATTGCAAATTGACATCTTACCTCCTTTGACGCTAGGATATAGCCTCTTCTCCGGCAACACGGTACCCACGACCTGATCGTAGTAGTAGTATGACCCATCTGGTCCGTATACTTCTTCGAGGCGGGGATCAAGGTTGTATGCCTGACGGCTTTCCTTCTGTACCATGTAGGCAGCGGACCTCCTCTGGTACTCGTAAAGGGTGGTTTTAAGGCAACCACCAACATCCCCCTCCAAGAGATCAAGCATTGCCTCACGAGAGTGCTTGTCGACAAGCGATGGATTGGGTTCAGGCGACTGGAGGGTGTTGAACACGTAAAACAGCGAGTCGTGTTCAATGGGTACCCTATGCTCAGCGTAATCGTTGCACTCATAATCGCACTCCCAAGCTCTGCGGCTAGCATCAATCTTCGACATGACCTTGCGAAGCGATCTTAATGCTTGCTGGGCTTGAGCGGCCTGCCTCGAGACATATACACGCAGAACCTCCCTGTCTGCATGGCACTTGTGTGCATGCCGTGTGATATGTATGTATCCATCTATCACCAGTAACTGAATATCCCCTTCAATGTTTTGGTAATCAAACATGGAAGGCGACGACCTGGACTTCCTAATGACACCAACCGGGAAGAAGTTGTCCATGTTGGGGTGCGCTGGCCGACCTGGAGCAACATCACGACTTGATCTCGACGTCAGTCGGGCTGACGATGGACGCGATCCAAGCATAATGAGTTCAGGCAGGGCATCAGAGCTCGTGTCATTGGACTCCGCAGTCCTAGACTCCGAATGACTAGACATCTTGATGCTGACTTGCTTTGGACGAATGGCCTGCTAGCTAGACGATCTTGATAGCTCGTGCAAAGCTCAATTGCTTGACAAGTTTGACTCCTCACGGCCCACGATCAATTTCATTCGTATAAACCCCAGCTATATGAAAGTGCAGGTGAGCCAGCTGAACATCTGAAAATATTTGTAGAGGGGCTAACCTTTCTCTCAGACAATTCAGGTACACAGGTCTTCGTATCAACATAGCGAATATAGCGATATCAATGTTGCCGCTGCACGATATTCTGCAGTCAAATAGCGTAACACACCACGCTGTGCGCCGTACGGTTGGTTTTAGCGAAAGGAACTGTGTTGACGTGAAGGAACGATATACCCAAGCAGATCCATGCCAAATTGTGATATATCAATGACCATATGAAAGACTGAGATGAAATATTGAAGGTTGAAGCTGTTCCCGACTGGAAACTTTGCACAGGAAGAAAAAAGTAAAATAAAAAATTCGATGCCCACACTCGGGATCGAACCGAGGACCTCATCATCACCATCATAATGCAGTACGAGTGATGCGCTCTACCACTGAGCTATACGGGCGCAACATAATTTTATATAGGGAGCATCAATGGCTGCTATTACAGGGGGTGATGATTGGGATTGATATCAACTTCTCTTGCTACGTACAGTACATCCATGCATCATTGCCATGCATTGCTGGAACTCATCGATTGATTAATTGATTCTGGACAACGTCAGCCCCAACTGCCATATCCTCGAATGAGGTCGTATTGATCGTGGGCATTGGAGGCCCTTCATCTGGTGGGAAGACGACTCTTGCCCGCTTGCTGCTTTCAGTCTTCCAAAATGGCATGAAGACGAATCGTGGAGGTGAATTTAGATCCTTCATCATACATGAAGATGACTTCTATAAGCCTGATGATCAGTAAGTATATTCTGATTATCGAGTCGGTTGAAATAATGTATGATGTCGAGGAGCTTTGTTAACATGAAAAAAACCTACAGAATTCCAAATGCCACTCTTCCATCAGGCGACCAAGTCGCTGATTGGGATGTCGTTGAGGCACTTGACATCGAGTCCTTGAAAAAGGCGCTTGCTTATGTGCAGCAGCACGGCGTGCTTCCGCCGTTCTATCAGAGCAAGGAGGACCTTAACCAGCAAACGGATGCTGGTGTAGATGAGAGCACCATTCTACGTTTGCGCAATCATGTCGTAGAAAGGTTGCACAGCATTATTGGCGAGAGAAAATTGACTCTGCCGTTGTTGGAGGGATTCTTGCTTTATGCAGCGCCCAATGATGAAAGTCACCCCCTTCATGGTATCGACAGTCTGATCCAGGTTCCCTTTTTCTTGCCTGTGACCTACTCGCTTTTGAAGAAGCGACGAGAGAGCAGAAAAGGGTATGTGACCATTGGACCCTCTGGCTCCCCTCACGAAAGCGATACGCACATTGAGAATCCTACTCCAGAGCAAAGGGGGGAGGCCATTGAGGGTAAACATGTCGAGCATTTCTGGGTTGATCCCCCTGGTTATGTTGATGATATCACCTGGCCAAGATATGTGCGAGATCACGCTTGGTTACTAGCTCCCGAGGCACCGTCAGGTACGACTGAAGCTGAATTGGTCAAATTAGTGGGTGAGGGAAAGTATATCAAGCCAGACACAAAGTTACTCGTTGCAGTAGGTATGGGAGAAGGAAACATGACTGAGATACTGGAATGGGCTACAGAGGAAATTCTTAAGGCGATTGAGCAGTTTGGGCATTGATACTGCAACTCGCAAATATTCAAACATCACACTTGATGTAGATTTGTGGCAACATCTTCATTCATCATCAATTGATAATATCAATCGTACTTTCAGATATATACTGAGCTGATATACGGTCCTATCATATACAATTTCGAGCGTCACCTCAAAGTTGAGGTCATACTAAATATACCGCAGCACGTCCTTCGTACATTGCGTCCAAAATTTCATCGTCTAGTTGGCACCACGTCCACCAACTGCCGATAAGGCATTCTTTTGAGCTTCAGAGATCTTGCTCTGAGGGAGCTGCCTGGGCCCTGTAGTCGTTGGCACGGGCAAGAATCCAATTGAAACGAGATAAGCGAGGTAAACACCCATTATATCCTCACTCACACCGGCACCCGCCGATGTGTCCCGCTGACTCCATACAGCATCAGCACGCAATGCAGCAGCGGCATTAGTATCGTCAAGCTCGGGAGCTTTAGTATTGGATGGCAGATCCGCCGTGACGAAGTGGTACAGGGGCATGAGAGCATTTTGAGACTCTTGGCTGTCCAAATTATCGTGGACATATTTTTCAAGTTTAGCTGCCCAAGGAACGTAATCAATCTGCGGTACCTCAAATCCGTAAGCCTCCAATGCGCCGAGGAATTGATTGAATCTCAGACGAGGATGACCAGTAACGTGAGCAACGCTGAGGGGTGTAACGGGAGGATAGAATGCCGAAGCAACAACAACATTAGCGACATGATCAACGGGGACCATATTGACGCTGTTGTTGATGTTGGGTCTGGCTCCAAGCTGAACGCAGCCCTTGATGAAGCGAATCAAGAAGTCGTCGGTGTTTGTGATACCAGTAGAGGATTCACCGGTAACATAACCGGGACGAACGATCGTGCCGCGAAGGCCTCGCTTGCCAGCTTCTCTGACTAGGTACTCAGCAGCCCATTTACTCTGGCCATAGCCAGTGCCCAATCCAGAACGGCTGCCTTGTAAATCATCCGCCTCGCTGATACCATTGCCGCCGGCAGCGATGATACTCTCGGATTCAGAAACAAAGTGATCCGTGTCGAGTACGCTAGTCGAGCTGACAAAGGCGTACTGCTTGGCTTTACCACTGCCACACAGCTTCAACGTGTCGACAGTACCCAAAACATTGGCCGCTCTGAGGTTCGAGTAGGGGTAGACCCAGTGGACCATAGCACCATTATGAATCACAACATCAACGCGGTTGGCGAGCTCGTCCCATTTCTCCTGGCTCAAGCCTAGTCGTTCATCACCTAGATTACCCCTGACGCATTCAAGGCGAGATGTCCAATCATCGGACCATGAACCATATGCCTGGCAGGTAGCCTTGACACGTTCAAACGCCTGCTCATCTGACTTGGCACGCACGAGCGCAATAACCTTGACGGAAGGGTTCTGACGGGCAAGTAGGTCTTTGAGCACGTACGCTCCCAAGAACCCAGTAGCGCCAGTCAAGAAAACTGTCGCCTCTCCATTCTCAAACGTGGTGTTAGGTGCTGAGAACACTTCAGGAAGCTTCTCAACAAGTTTCTCAGCATCTGCAGCGTAATCATCTGCAGATTGGGCCTTCGCAACTTGGGCCGGAGTACTGCTATCGATAGTGATAGATTGGGCTTCCTGCAAACGGTCAATCTCGGCTGCAAAGCCCTTAAGCGTAGGGCTCTGGAAAATAACGCTCATGCTCAAATTGATATCTCTCCACTTCTTCCTGATCTCGAAGATCATTTGCTGAGCAATGATACTGTGCCCACCTAGATCGAAGAACGAATCATCGGGTCCGATCATACTTGCAGTGACATTGGGAATCAGCTTGGCCCAGATCTGAGCTAGAGCTTGCTCTGTCTCAGAAGTGTGCTGCACAGCAGATGATCCACGACGAGGAGCCGCTGCGCTCAACTCCTCTGTGTCAGGGAATGGAAGGGCAGGCTTGTCGATCTTGCCGTTCGGGTTCAAGGGCATACGCTTCAGGGGCACGATTACCGTTGGTACTGCATATGCGGGCAACTTACCCCTGAGATAGGTTCTCAAGTCTTCGCGCAGGGGTCGGAAACGTCTGAGCATACCGACCATACCATCGCCCGATTCATCTTCCTTGATACCATTGTTGCTCAACCAGTCCTTCCACCTGGTCATCTGAGGGACAATGTAGCTGACGAGTGTCGGCTCCTCAAACTTGTCTCTTCGGACAAGAGTGACATTCTCGCGAACCAATGGGTGCTGGGACAAGTGAGTATCGATCTCACCAAGTTCGATACGGAAACCACGAATCTTGACTTGATCGTCTGCTCTGCCAGAGCACTCAACGTCACCGGTAGGTGTGTATCTACCAAGATCACCGCTGCGATACAGACGATCACGGGGTCCCTTCCAGAATTGCCTCCAGGGCTCATTGCCGCTTGCAGCCTGGTCCCTCTCAACCCAAGTCTGGGGATCAACAAACCAATTGGTGAGGAATTTCTTCTTATCTAGTTCGTCATTGTCCAGATATCCTTCTGCTAGACCACCAGCACGGACATAGATCTCACCAACCTCGCCGACTGCACAGAGGCGAGTTCTATCATGACGGTTGACAACTAATAATTGCACGTTGAGCATACCTCTTCCTGCTGGAATGACATCCTTCAATGTATCCAGGTAGCTCTCCTGAGTGGAATAGGAAGGTATCTCGTAGTAACTGACTGATCGTTGAGTCTCAGTCGTGCCGTACATGTTGACAATATTGACATTTGGAGCAAGGGACTGCAAAGAGCGGCAATCTCTCTTGATCAAGATATCTCCGACGAAGAAGGCATGATGTAGGGCCGGGAATTTGGCAGTAGCACCTCCAACTAAAATTTGACCCATGGCAGGGGTAAGATGGGTGACTGTTGCGCCCCATCTCTCCATCCACTCAGCAAGTTTCTCATTTTGAATGTCCTCCTTGGAGGGGACGAGCAACCTTGCCCCGAAGAATAAGGGGGTAAAGATATCACGCTGAATTGGATCATGGGCAATGCCACTCAACATAGTGAACTTGTCATTCTCGCTGAGCTTGAACGTCTTAGACATCCAGGGGAAATAGTACGCCAAGGAGAAGTGTCTACCACGAACGCCCTTGGGACGACCTTCAGAACCACTAGTGAAAGACAGTGTTGGGATAGAGTCCGGCCCGACAACGACGCCAACATCCTGAGATTTGAGCGACTGCTGCTGGGCAAACACATCTTCACTTCCACTGAAGGCACCACCAAGCAATGATCCATCATCCTTCAATTCGAGTGCAGGAATGGTAGTTTTGAGATCCAGTGTTTCCTTGATGAAACCCTTGACTTCATCGCTCATGGGCCCGGCCTCCTCTGTAGCCTTTTTGATGACCACAAGAGCGCGTGGCCTTGCGACATCGAGATAGATATTTTGCCTCTGTGGTGGGTAAGCAGGATCGATGACAGAGAATGTAGCACCTGCTTTGAGTGTACCCATAACAGCAACAACGAGGTCGACACCACGATGGGCATAGATGATAACAACGTCTCCCTGCTGTATACCTGCCTTCACGAGGTGGTGAGCAACAATATTCGATGCCTCATGAATTTGTTGGTATGTAAACTCGCGATAGGGGGTGGTAGAGGACTCTGTCTCAATAATGCAGATGCGCTCTGGATGCTTTGCTGCATTTTGGGCAAATATGTCGTGGATTGCACCACGGTAGCCAGACCAATTGAGATCACAAGTTGGGTCTGGAATTAATCGCTTCTGGGCAGGCGTTGTGAAGTCAACCTTTCCGATAGGTGTGGATGGATCGACTGCAGCATTCTGAACAAGTTGGGATAGTTGTGTAAGGATTCCGGATATTCTAGCGCTGGAAAAGAGACGCTGATTGTAGTATGCGCCGAGCTCCGCTGTCGATTGATTGTCGGCAGTGATGTTTAGAACAAGATCTGTCGTATCGAAAATATTTGCAGGGTACTCCTGAGAAGCCGCAGGGGCCTCGAATGCAGCAAAGCGGAAGAAAATTGGTGTCTTCTCTGACTTGGTTTGCTGTTGGATGTGGGTTCGAAGAGAACGTAGAGGGACAACGTCTGTCGAACTTTCAGCGAATACCTGTCTGCAGTCAGCATTATGTGCTTCTCGCGATCTTCACAACCAGGACATGACAATACCTTCTCAACCTTCGACTGCAACGATTCAAAGGATTCTTCGAACGACACGGGCACTCTGAGCACAAAAGGCCTTCCGTCTTCGGCTATGCTAGTGCCGACGGCAATGTCTTCGTCACCAGTCAAGCGGCTAATGAGAACAACATATGCAGCGAGGAATGTGACGAACTCAGAGCATCCAGCAATCTTTGATAGTTTGACTGCCGCACTGTGTGCCTCCTCTGGTAGCGTAAGGGTCTCGAATGCCTCAATAACCTTTCTCGAGCTGTCTTGCTCAGGATAGTCGCGGGTAAGTGGGGAGACAGTCAAATTCTGTAGTCTTGACGTCCAGCGTTCAAGGCGCTCCTGGAGCGCTAATTGAGAGGATGCCATGGTGGTTTCTCAATGCTAGTTCACCTGGCTGGCTGATGATACGATTTGAGAAGAAATCCCAACTCAAATATAGCGATCAGAACTCACATAACACTTTATGTTTCGCTTCTTCTGTGAGTCATGTCAAGTCAAGTCAAGCCGATCCCGGCTGTCGCAGAAAAAAAAGTTGCCCCGCGGGAGATGCCGACAGATCCCTTCAAGCCACCCTTACAGCCACACACATCTGTGCGCTGCCGTGCATCCAAGTCATTAAGAGTGGAGTGGATTGCACTGGACGGAATGACAGGCTTCAGTGTCCTTCAGGTGGACAATAGGGTCGCTTTGTTACATGATACAACACGATGGAAGGTCCAATGAATCAGTTTGAAGTTGTGTGAGTTGTTAGCCACATTGCAGCGATCCTGGTTTTAAGAACAATCATCGCCTACAAGCCAGTTATGAGAAGACGACGGAACAAGTGATAGAATGAAAACCAACATTTATTTATTTGGGTATATATGTAATGTTGAATGTTGAATGTATTTGATATGATGCAAAGAGACGGTAACCACCCCTGGGA
>AZGZ01000014.1:183169-196359 GCA_001636715.1 Ascosphaera apis ARSEF 7405 | reverse complement strand
ATTCAGGATTCCATTCCTCAAATTAGCCTTGACGTTGTCCTGGTCGACGCTCCGAGGGAACTGGAAAGTACGCTGGAACGTCCCAACAGAGCGCTCTGTCAACCAGTATGTCCAGCTTATCTTATCATCCTCCGTCTTGTTTCTGTTGTATATAGTTCGCGACGCAGAGCCAGGTTCTTTAGCCCGCTTGACTGATATAATATTGCCATCCTCATCGACTTCCTCGACAGTAGCTTGATGGGAAGTTTCAGAGGAGTCGGAAGCATCTGACTCTGCGTCGGAGGAGTCTGCCGACACAGACGCAAACTCGTCCTCGATACTGTCGCTTTCTTCCTCGCTGCCGCTCGTCTCGTCGACGTTGTCGGGGCTATTATAATCGTCGTAGGCGCGATTCACGAACCCCCTAACTTGTATAGTTCGTGGATCCGTGAACTCTATATCGACGTCCTCTTGCTCGACTCCAGGTAGCTCACCGTGGAGATAGTAGTTATCTTGCGTTTCACGAACATCAAATCGTGGGGCAAACCAAGTGCCAGTGATGTCGGGAAGATCGATAGAATATTGTTTCTCTGGTAGTTGTTCTCGAGATTCAGTGTCGCTCGCTGGCGCTCTGGCGATCGTTCTCTGATTTCGCTTGCTGCTATTTCTCTTATGCTCTGCTTGACGGCGCCTCTTCACGGGCTTTTGTCGTTCATCGTCGTCGTCGATGAAAGCATAGACGTAATCATCGTCTGAATCGTCAAAGAAAATGATAGGGGAGCCGGTGTCGGGATTATAGAAATCCCTACCGGCATTAGAAAAATTATAGAATGCCATGATGATGATATATTAGGTCTTCGCTGCAACCGATGCTGACAGCTTATGGTGAAAGGCTTGTTTCGTCGCTTCGATGTTTTTTTGTTGGTGCTGAAACGAGTCCGGGGCAAAATAAGCGTCGTTCTTTGACAAATTTTTGTAGAAGATCGGAAAGAACGAACGAAAAGGTGTCTTCAGGGTGGGTGATAATCAAGGTATATATATATTGCCCCCGTAACTACCCATCTGTTCTCTTTTTCCGACGGACTCATCGCGTTCCTTAATCGATAGCCCCTGATCGTCCTCAAACTGTCCGGGTACGACGCATCACTTGTAGGTAGTTCAAGGTTCGGACCGCATATTTACCTATTTCCTGGAACGTTTGAACGTAAACTCTATACGCGATCGTTGGTAATCATCACGTGGCTGACTCAAAGACGTTTTCATTGATGCTGAGCCTTTGATGTAAGCTGAACCGCGAAGCAGAATGGCCGTCTCATTTGTAGATCGAGCAGATAGAGCCAGACGGATAAGTTGACGAATTGAGGCAGTGCTTGGCGGTTACTCATGCTCACTCGCGCACGGGTAAAAAGACTCATAATCCAACTGCCAACGGCTCACGCTCAGTAATTCGACCCGACTCCAACGATCCTCAGCCCAGAACTGCTTCTATTGCCAGGGCCATCGTAGACCGAAGCATAAGCAAGGATGTATCTGTTTGGATGCCAAGCAACAGCGCTGACACCCATATCCGGTTCCCCAGAAGTACCAGCAGTAGAATAGACGCTCTCTCCGGACTCAGCATGGAAGATCTCCAACCCAGAAGCGCAGCCTTGTTCGTCGCCAGCACCTGTGATGAACCGTCCGTCCCACGACCATGATAGACCTTTGACAGCACCACCGCGGGGGCTCGAGACGGTGCGTTTACAGATCCAGTCTGTTGTGTCCCATAGAGAGATGAGGGCGTCTCTACCGCCGACTGCAAGGTATCTGCCTGTTGGGCTCAGGGCGATCGATAGGCAGGCAGATGTGTGCGCGTTAAGGGTGTAAATCGGTTCGAAGGATGGGTATGAAACGACTTGTACAGTACCATCACCGTGAGTTAGGAAGAGGCCCAGATTCTCGGTATCCATTGCGTGGGTGAAACAGGTGTCATTCGTCTCGAGAGGTTCGCGGTGAGATGTAAGCAGTTTGTACGAGTTCAATGGTGCTGGTGAGGAAGGATTTGGCTGAGAAGGTTTTGCAGTAGATGTTGATGTAGTAGAAGTTGAGATGGAAGCGAGGGTATTGTCCTGCATTGAAAAGAAATCATCAGCGAGGGAAATGTGAAATGAAGCTTTTTTTCAGATAATCATACCGTCTTGCCAACAAGTAATGTTTTCCCATCAGCAGTCCAGCTCAGAGTGAATGGATCTCCACCAACATCCACAGAGGTGATGCGCGTCTTCGTCCTAACATCCCAGAACTTAACAGTGCCGTCATTGGAACATGTCGCGAGTTCATTCTCCTTGGCAGGATTGAACGCAACCTTCTCAATTCCAGAGGTGTGGCCTCTCAACTCAGTGGACTGTCTGATATTTGTCTCCTTTGGGTTCCAGACTCGTAAAGTACGATCCACTGAGCCAGTCGCAACCAATGTGCCTGTTGGGTTCCAATCAATGGTGCGAATTCTGATGCGATAAAATGTTAGCTCTCTGTCTTTGGATTCAAGGACGAACAAGGCAAGGCAAAAACAAACGTACGTGTGAAGACCAGGCGCCTTAGCTATCGGGTCAAAGTAGGATGAGGTTTTGAATGTTGAAAAGATCTTGTTGAAGCTGTCTTTGGGTATAACCCGCCGAGACTGTGCTGCGCTTGCTGCTGGCATATTCAACGCTAAACCACAAAATTGCTGGGAATGAGCTGCGTTCCAAGTCCTATAACAGCGCAAGCAGTGCAATCAATGTTGCGCGATTGTTCTGTTCTGTCGAACTCCCTAACTGTTGCGATGCAGTCACCCTCGTCGTGCCTGACGTAGTTCTGTCGCATCTTGCATGTTGTCGTTGGTGGCGGATCTGAGGTTGTTGGCAGATCGCAATTTATATCTTGGCGTTTCTTGGCATCAAAATTGCTTTGAATATTCACATCAGGGGCTTCAGGGGTTGATTGACTATGAGTGAAGGGGGAAGCATTTATGAGGTTTGTTTGAGGGAAGCAGATCTTAAATTCGTATCGAGGATATCATAAAGACTAAACAGATAATAGAGAGAAAAATTGAGACGGAAACTCCGATGCTATCAATATTATATACCAGTTGTTCAACCTTTTAAACCCCACCTCGCAAGCACACGCCTTCGGAAAAAAACATAGATGATAATCATGCAATCATCGCGATGTCTGAGTCCCTCGAGGCATTGTCGTCGTCAAAGATTCCAAGCAGTTGGGCGTACGGCAGGGTTACTCTCTGGAAGTCCCGGTGTTTGCCTAGCGCCAGAACAACCTCAGTCAATAGCTCCTTGCGATCCCACCCGCACAGAGTTTCTGATCCTTCCATCCACATCCTCCCTTCCGGAAGCTTGCCTATTCTTCTGCGTGTCTTCGCCCTGTTTGCATCCTCTTCGTCTTCGAAGATACCGCCGAGAATATTCTCCATCAACTCTTCAGCCCTTTCCTTGAACCCTTCTGCTCCTAATCTCTTGGCGTACATGGAGAGGTATATCCTAAACTCCTCCTTCGCGCCTAGCGATAACGCAGCAGCCACCCGATTCTCAAGATGTGCAACAGACGACAATCGCTCAAACAGCTCGTAGTCCTCATGCTGGCCCGAAACAAGCAGTCGCAGCAGGTTCTGTAACGTTGAACCACGACCATGCTTGAGAAGCTCGGTAGTCGTGTTTCTCTCCATATACGGTATGATGCCAGCAGATAATATCCGCCGCTTCCTCTCCTGTTCCTCGTTGATATCACCAGCGGCACCACCGCCCATAGACATGCGTGAGGAGCGTATATTGCCGACCGAGGAATCGGTAGTGTTCCAGTACTGACTCGTACAAGCCCACCAAGTTTCTGACATGCGCTGCCATATATACAACATGGGTGAGTAGCTGTACGCATCACCATTCGACAGAACGACAACGATTCGACCTTCGGAGTTTATCCTTGCACCATTGATGCTGGGAGCCCTGCTGGCTTCGGGCTTTATGAAGCGAACCGCAGCATCTAGAACCGGCGCAAGAGAGACGGGAGGGTGTGGGGATGATAGTGTCGTTATGTTCCATACATAACACATCCCGACGGAAGTTATCGCGAGGATCCATGAATCCATGCATTCTAATATGACAGGCGCAGATTCAAGCTGCAGTGCATTCAACAGGCGCCGACCAGCTGGCGTCCAGATATATATCGTCCCATCATCGCACGCAGCTGCCCATAGTTTCTTATTGCCTGTTGCCAGCACTGCAGGCCTCTCGAGAAAGTCTTGCCATAGAATCTGATCGCCCTTGAAAAGGAATACACGGGCGGTATCTTTCATATCCTTCGGTGTGTGAGCTTGTGGGTTCTTGATCTCCAGAACAACATCTACCCGTGGCGCTGATGGTGTTTTCCCCGTAGGATCTGTCGGGTTACCAGACTGGTCAATTCCTAATGAAACGACCGTTCTGATCTTAGGAACAGCGAGACGTAGCATGCTGACTGATGTGCTCGGGTTCACAATTGCAGGACGAATAAATTCAGGGACTGGTTCGGCGTGGGCGGAATCTGTTGAGGCAGCCTCCGCCGGTAAAAGGTGACCTTCTGAGTCATGGCGTAGTATGGGAACGGCCCCGTTAGCAGCTGCACGCCGTACTCTCCGCTCGGCTCTTTTCTGCTCATCGTCGTCTACGCCAGCATATTTTCGCTTATTCCCAAAGAGCAGTGCAGGTAATCCACCCTTCGGCAGGCGATCATATGGTTTGGAAAGATCAAGAGCAGCTTCGGGTTCGTAATTACCCCTGGAAATCGTAGCGGATGATTGTGTGATGAGGCGTGATTGGTTAAGTGTTGATGCTGCGCCGCTTGATGTCGAGATCAACATCGGTTGAATCCTCTTCTTGCCCTCCTTCGTGTATGTTGGTTTCTGTTTTAGCCTCTCGATCTGCTGTTGACGGGCTTGTTCGATCTTTTCCGCTTCTTTGAGTCTTTCCGCTTCTTTCTTTTCTTCACTTGTGTCATCGGTAGGGTTTTCATTCTCCTTGTTCTTATCGCCGCTGGATGAAGTCGGTCTTGGGGCAGCCGAAGAAGATGCTTCCCCGGTTTGCTCTGTTGTCGGCTGGGATGATCCTGTTGTTATCGGGCCCGTACTGATACTGGTACTTTGTATTCCTTCCATTTCCATATGATGATCACCCATTAATGCACCCATCCTTCCTTCAACGTTCTTCTGCTCTCCGGCTTTGCTTTTCTCTTCCAGGAGCAATACATTAGCCGATTCTGCGACGCCGACACCTTTTTTACTCGACTTGAATTTGGCGAGCACTCGCTCGTTCTCGTCCAGGGGCACAACATGTCCGATGTCACTCTCTTCAAACTTCACTAACAAAATTGACCCATCGAGCGCCGTAGCAAATAGACACAATCCGTCGGGACTCCATGCAAGATCCGTGAACGCCTTATTCGCCAAGTCTTGCATGACCACCACGGGACGAGCATTGCTTCCTATCCATATAGACAACGCTTTATCTCCACTGGCTGTAGCGACGACAGGAGTGACAACCATATTCCCCTTTTCATACTTTGGCGGTGATGATTGCGAGTAAAGTCTCTGGGAACACTTGCAAACTTCAACAGGAGCCTCATGACCGATGAACGTGATATCTGATTCCCAATCCCCGCGACGTATTAGCGCAGCGCAGGTCACTGGCCCGTTGACTGCGTTTGCGGCAACGATATGTAAGCCGTCTGGCGTCCAAGAACAGCGTCTGAAGTATGTCGTGAGGGGCGAATGTGTGAAAGGTTGCGAAATGGTTTGTTCTAGCACAAAATTGTTCACGCAGTCGTGTGCAGTGGTTTGTGGCGTTGGGGAGGTGAATCTGAAGACGCGGACGGTTCGATCATCACTGGCTGTTGCGAAGTATTTATTTGCTGGGTCGAAAGTTATGCCTTTGACGAGAGAGTGATGGTGTAGTATTGTCTTGAGCTTCTCAAATGTGTGGCCTGACCAGACGACGACTTTTGAGTCGAGGCCGACGGAGACGAGAATTGAGGAATCGTAAGACCAGCCAATATCTTGAACGTCATTGTCGTGACCGATTAGACGGAGTATCGTGCGCCAATTCTCAACAGGCGGTGGTTCGTCGGTTCCTGAGACGCGTGCGTTAGCTGTTGTTGCCTTCTTTTCTCTCTTCTTTCCCGTCTTTTTCTGCGCAAGCAGTAATCATACCAAATGTAGCATGTGAAGGCGCAGCACCCTCCTCCAAGCCATAGACACAGACAATTCTATCATCAGCGCCGGATGCAACGTATTTCCCATTTGGCGAAAATCTGACAGCATGAATAGTCCCTGAGTGATTGCTCAAAGAGGCCAATTGGCGTGGTTTATCTGCGTATGCAGGATCGTCTGCATGGTATATCGCTTCGGTGGACCATATGCGAACGTAGCCATCTAACAACACAGAACAGAATTCGAATCAGCGGAAGTTTTCTTTGCATATAGATGGCGGGTAGATGGACCGAAGTCCGTTGTCAAGTCCTTTGTCGGATTATGATCATGACAGTGGGTTGTGCTCACCACCGGCAGCCGTAACTAGACGCTTCCCGTCTGGAGATACATCGCAGCTGTAGACCTCGAAATCTTTTAGTTCGCCTGGACATTTGGATATGTTAGGAAGGATTCGTAGTTTTAGAGGTTTATTCAATGAGAATACGAGCAAACAGCGCCAACTAACCGCCATGGGTGAGCCAACTAGGCTTGATGATATGCATGCTTCCTGGCCCAGCTGGTGCTTTCGCAAAGAGCTAGCTATCAGCTGTCTGTATGCCGCGAGAGAATCTGGCCTGGCCAGGAGGAAGGACCTGAAAGCTGAGGATTGAGAGAGGAGAGGCGGTTGGATGTGAAGCAGAGGCCAGGAAGAGCAGGATTGCAGGATAATTGATGTTGAGTAGGAAGTAGGTGTCTGTCTGTCTGATCAGTCAATCGCCCTTGTCGCGCGGTCGTAGTGGAAATTCCCGCGGAGCTTTGGTTTGATACTGATAATAGCTTTAAGAAGTGACGTATGCGGCGTGGATGATTTATATGTGTGTATGCACAGTACAAAGAGCTCAGCTCAACAACCAGCAGAACGAGTCAAGATTTAGCCAGATTAATGCTGAATTATGTCGCAAACATGCTGCACAGCTTTGAAAAAAGAATAAAAGGACAAAAAGAAAAAAAAAATAAAAAAACAATGAGCCCAACCCGATTTGAACGGATAACCTTTTGATCTGGAGTCAAACGCGCTACCGTTGCGCCATAGGCCCTTGTCCGATATAGTGGATCGCTAAGATAATCATTACCCTAAGGGACTAGCTGGGATGCATCGATTGACTTCATGTCGTGAAATATGAGGGAGAATGGGGATATGAAGGGTTCTTTCAGGCATTGACAGTCACAGACATCGTCAGAAACTGTTTCAAGGGCTGTTCGCAAAGGTGAAGGTGTGCGCCATCTATATCCAGCCAGTTTGTGTTAAACAACCCGGTGCACAGTGTGATACTGGTCAATGTTGAGCGTTGGTTGGCAATTACGGCTCTGCTTTCATGGACACGCCTATATAGACCTAGGTACAACAACCTTCAATCCACCATTCAAGGAAAAGGAGAGGTTCTTCCAGTTACCTGGACATTGCTGCATCTGCATCTACATATTCATCTGCCACTGCTACTGCTTCTTCACCTTCACTCTCACCCCCTCACACTACTCGAGTAGGGGTGGGGCAGTCCTATTCATCCCTGGCAGCCACTGGGAAGCAACGGTCCGGGTCAATTGATTGGCATCTGGCCCGCTATCAGACACGGGGAAGGATCCACGACGGCGCCTTAGCGGACAGATCTTTAAGGACAAGAAAAAAATAAAATAAATGTCAACAGGGCACCTAAGGTAAAGGAAGCACAAGCAGACCTAGCCTCATATCGCTGACTACGATGAGTGTTTGAATGTGCAATGTGCTGAGACTTCATCTCGATCTTCGTCTTTCTGGACACTTGCCAATCACCATACATTGGGCATATTACAACTATTACTTCGACACGAGCAGACCACACACTGTACCGGATTCTTGAGCTGACACCCATCGACTTCTTGATCTGCTGCTCAGGCCGGTTCCTAGCCTACTTTCTTCGAGATAGCTCCACCATATACATACTTCGTCCTCGGCCATCTACGTACCTTAACTTATTCGCTTGCGGCTTTGGCACCAAAAAAAGGGACACATCAAAGCAAAATTGCGACATACGAGTTATCATCTTCTTATGTCTCCAGAGACCAAGCGTCACGCAATCTAATTGCTCATGATTATTGTTCACCGTCGCCACCATGGACATCACTGCCCCTCCTGCTCAGCCGGAGGATCTTCTTCAAGAAATTAATCACGCGACAGCGGGGGAAGGCCGTCTCAATGCGCTCAAGACCACCAAAACAATCATCTCAGGAAATGAGTTGCGCAAAAAGTCGCTACTTGAGAGCAATGCTCTCGGCACTCTGACCACTATACTTAAAGTGCGGAGGGCACAGGGCAAAGCCGCGCAGGACTACGACCAAAATAGTATTGATGAGATGGTATTGTCGTCAACCATATCACTAGACGATGATATCGCAAGGCAAGCTGTTCTCATCATTGGCATACTGGCTAATAGTGCGTTCTTCTTACTATCAGTTTTTACATGTCAATGTCAACCCTGAGCTTCTCTTCACATTAAGCTAACGTATACCTTACAGGCGGCCCTGCGTTCGTCTACCCCATCGTCGCAGCAGGATGCATTCCTTTATTGTTCGACATGCTGGCCTACCCTGTTCCAGCTCTACGACTCGCCGTCTTGGAGACATTGGTGTCGATAGCTGATAACCTCCCCCTGGATTATGAAAGGACATGGCCTGCTGGCAACGATCTCGCAAACACTGCTTTCTCTGAACCATACATCGGCTATCTCATTGATGTCCTCCAGAACAACCCCCAACCATCAACAGCTATACCACCACAAGGCAAGATTTATACTATAACATCCACCCGCTGCTTCAAGCTTGCCGCCAATCTCATTTCAAAGATATGCATCGAGCCACACCACAAACTCATGCTCTGCCGTTCGGGAGCCATCAATGCCTTAGCATACAAAATCGCCTCCTTCGTCGTTGCACAGGGACTGGTTTTGCCAGGTGCTGATAGGTTCGTCAATAAGATGGGCTCACTTGGCTTCCTTCCGCTACCAACCAACGAAAACACTTCAGTTCTTATCGCAACATTACGCGCCATCACCGTGATAATCGCCGACTCGAGGGGACGAGCAGAACACTTCCTGACGTCTCCTGGCATCGTGACTGTGTTCCCCGTTGAAGCGTGCAAGACTGCGTTGGCGGGATATACACCCGGTGCTGCAGCTGGGGGTGGTCATTGCAATACAGCCATGGCATCTGCGTTCTCTCGACCTGCGTGGATGCCAAGCCACATTGGGAGAGATTCAATCTACGAAAGCAAACATATAAACCCAATTGATGCACTACTGCCGCCTTTCAAATTTTCAGAGTCATCTGATTCCTTGTTCCCATCGCTGAGTTCAGCAGCGGAGATGCAAGCAAGCTTGAACTTCAGCAAGGAAGAGTTTGAAGGGCCTGGGAAACAGCAGCCAACTCCCCCAGGGGAAATCAAAGAAGAATCACCGTTTATCTCATGGCTATTCTATATTTTCTTCACAGGTGCAGAAGTTACAGGGGAATTGCATGGTACTGGTGCTCAGGAGTTGAGAGTCGTTGCGGGTACACTGTTGTTGGAACTGTTTGATTTGCGCCTCCTCAAAGAGGCAAGGCTACCGGTTTTCGCTACGATAGTTATGCCGATACTAACAGAGATCATCGGCAACGACTCTGGGGTCGGTAAGGTGACGACATACTCTAACAAAAAAATTCGTAGTGAGGGAGAATATTTCTCGAAGAGGTCGAGGATTAGAGTTGACGCAACGGTTATAGTTGCACGACTCATAAAAAGCATCAGAGATCGAAGGGAGACACAAATCTTCCGTCAACAGGAGGAACATGTTGTTCAGGTTATAATCAAAGGCCTACAGAGAACGTTCATACCAAGAAAGGAGGTTGGCAAACCAGCGTGGAATCCACAGAAGACCGACAAGGACAGTTCTGCAACAGCTGCTTCTTCGAGGACCGAGAGGCCGACGGATTCGCCAGTTTTACTAGGGCCATCCGGTCTTAGCAAATTCACAATCTCACAGATCAAGGCTCGACAACGATATCTTTTTGCCCTGACAAATCTAGCAGTCTATGATGAAACGAACAGAGCCAAGTTTGCTGAGAGAGAGGTCCTCAATTGCGTTCTGAATTCGATGAAGGCACCAGAACTGGAAGTGACAAAACCGGGAGAGCAGACACAGGAAGATCAGCCGCAAGGCCGACAGCAGAATGATGGCAGTATGGGTAATACTGATATTTCACCAGTGTCGACAACAACAGTAACCATAACATCAGCTCCTGCTGCTGCAGGAGAAAACTCACGTCCCGAAATTGAGCACAACTCGATTGCAGTCATCCATGCGGCCTGCATGGCTGCCCGAGCTCTCTGCAGGTCTCCAAAACTCATGCGCACTGCTTTGAAGGAGGCGGACATGAGCAAGCCGGCGATTAAGTTGCTATATCATGCAGATCAGGACATCAAGTTGGCTGCTACAGCTGTGCTGTGTAACCTGTCACTTGATTTTAGCCCAATGAAACAGGTAAGAATCAGAACCTCTGCCATGAGAATGACTTGAATAATTTGGGATCGTTTGGCTGACCCCCCTTCCCTTGCAGAATATCATGGAAGATCAAACATTAGATATGCTCTGCGCACAAGCACGTTCAAATAACATCAAGCTGCAGATTGAGTCCTTCTGGGCTTTGAAACATATTGTCCTTGGACAATCAGATCAATTCCGCATGATGGTCCTCAATAAACTTCGTATCGATGCGATTCTGAACTCAATGGGCCAGGAATCAAGGGCGCAGATCACACAAGGAGACACGGGAGAACCCGTTTCAGAACAGGCCAATATAATATCATGTTTGAACGAATCTGACATCATCGCAAAACAATGGCCTCAAACAGAGGCCGGAAGACCAGCAACTCTACCTGCAAGGAACCCGGCAAGCCTGAAGGAGTTATATCCCAGTATCGCGACAATGACTCGCGAGGAGAAGCTAAATCTAGAGAGTGATATTGAGTATATCAAGCAAACACGGAAAGTCAAAGCTGAGCTTGTTGAACAATCCATTGACTTGGTTCGCAATTTAATATGCGGTGGAGATAATTGCGCCATCGTCCTGGACCACATTATCGCTCAATGCGGCGACGAGAGGCTCTTCTCCTTGATCACCCAACAATTGGACACCTACGTGCTCAAATCAGACGTGTTTGGGGATCAACCCATCGAGCCTCCAGATGAGATTGTTCTAACGATTTCATACGCCCTGATCAACTTCTCGGCTTGCTCGACTGTCCATGCAAACATCATCGTTTCTCACAAGCGTCTGATGGGGCTGATAGTGGGTTTATTATCGCATCGTATGCGGCGAGTACGTTGCAACGCCTCCTGGACGCTTTATAATATAATTTCAACAGGTAGGGCGGTTGATCTTGACGGCTGCAAGAGACGGGCCGCTCAAGTTATACAATTTGGAGCAAAGGAGGTCTTGCATCGTTTGCAGCAGGAGGACAGGGATGTGGACGTCAGAGAACGAGCGGGTCAGGCTCTGACGAGTTTGCGTGAGATGCTCGAACAAAGGATGCAGACTCAGGACGCGGAGGTTAATGGGAATGCTAACGGTCACGATGTTGAAATGGAGTTATGATTGCATCAATGAGTTGTTTTTATTCTAGCTTTGCTTTTCTGTCATTCTTGATTCTTCTGTTTATCACAATACACCATTACGCACTGCATCATTACCGTCTGCATGGTTGTTTATGAAAATCACTCTATTTTCTGCCTTACCTTGTTTCGTCTGCTACATATATCATTTTCTGTGTTTTCAATTGCAATTAGGCTGCCCGAAAAGGGCCCATATAGTGAAATAGATCACCATCTTGTTTGCGACAGAATGGGGGTATATTTGTCAAATCTGCAAGAAAGCACCGAATCACAAATAGATCAAACCAAACAAAAAAGAGGATGGAAAAAAGAGAGATAGACACCCACTAATTATGTAGTATACATGATGCAAGATATACGAGGCGCAAACGTCAACCTTGAAAGATCGTGAATCGAGATTTTTCGAGGATATAGACGCAGAGAAAGGGGAAGCAAGAAAGGTAGAGGTGGGCCGATAAATGACATGCAGAGAAGTTTCTTTTTTTGTTTTCTGGACGCAGATCAGGTAAATAAGATGGGAAAGCTCTCCATCGAAACCCGAGAAAAAAAAGCAAGCTGCTTCTCAATTCAAAGAGAAGATTTCGATAAGCGACAAAAATGGCGACAAAATGAAATGGCGCGATGGAAGCAAGTATTTCTGTGCGGCAAACACGAAGAACTTGGATGTATGCGAAACATAACAAGATGACAATGGTATATTTGAGCGATAAACCAAAAAAAAGAAGAAAAAACAAGGGGAAAGGTGGTGCTGTAAAACAGTGGGGGTGGATGAACTAGATATATCCAATCCTCGACGTATCGCGGGATAAATTGCCAGAAACGACTTTTTTGAGTATGCAATCAGGCTCGAGTAAGTTTTCAGAAGTGAAGGGGTATATATAAGCGATGTATATGCAACAATATGCCAAAAGGATCCTCCTTTTCCTCAACTCATCATCTATCGCAGAAGCGACAAGTGTGCACATCCTCAGGAACAAAGTAAAAAGGAACAGGAGCACGCCACAAACCATACGAAAGGCAAGACGGCCATGTTCCATCAAGCAGTAGACGTCACTGTTTCAGCAATTGCATAATCATTTGTTGAGACTCGTGTATCCTTGCCAACTCTGCCCGAATCTGTAGTTTCTCATTGTTGAAGCTCTGCTGGAACTCCTGGAACACGCTGAGGGGCACATATTCCTCAGCACCCTGTTTGAGGAACCTTTCTTGAGCCATTGACTGGGCATTTGAAACCCCCGGCCGTTGCGATGGTGTAGATGCAGGGTCTGCAGGGTATTGCTGCTGTGGCGCTTGGGGATGCTGCTGCTGTGACTGAGTGCGTGATTGAGGCTGAT
>AZGZ01000014.1:162964-173841 GCA_001636715.1 Ascosphaera apis ARSEF 7405 | reverse complement strand
ACAACAAAAGGAGCAGCAACACCAGGGTGACGCTGACAACGACGATGAAGATACCGTCATGCAAGACGCCACGCAGTCTAACAATGGCAAGAGCACCACCACCACCACCACCACTACACCCACCGAAAAATGCATATCCCGCCTCATCTACAAAATGACCCTCGACCTCTACCGCACCTACGCACCCCTCAAACAAACAACTCCAACAATGGCATTCGCATGTCTCGAACTCACCTCTCGCCTGTGTAACCTCTACCTCAACAAACCCCCGCAGGAATCCTCCCTCGATCCCATCACAGCTGCTTTCTTCAACGACGTCGATTCGGGAGAAGCATATGCGCGATGGTCGATCAGTCGCGCGGAAGTCATGGAGACGATGTTGGATTTACTCGAGCTGTACACCCACCATCGCAACCTGACGAATGTGGGGCCGGAGTTTGAGAGTGAGTTGTTTTTAAGGTGTAGGATACCGTTGAACAAAGAGAGTGAAGAGAAGGGGATCCCGCGGTTTGGATTCTCGAAGCAGCGTGTTGTCGGCGGTGGTGATGCTGCTGCTGCTGGTGGTGGTATCAACGGCGATAGCAGTGGTGATACTAACGCTGCTGGCTACGAGAAATCTGTCCGCGAATTCGGTAATGCCAGCGTGGAAGGAACACCCAGATCAAAAGCCGTTACACCCATCAACGGCACTCCCGGCGGAACATCATCTACTGCATCGAGATACCTCAACGGTTCTTCTAGCGGAGGCACGGCGCTGGTAGCGCCGAATGGGATGTTGGTTAACCCCCTCATGCCTAGACCCGCGTACGACGTTCCCGAGAAATTACCCAATGGTGCGCTGAGGGATGGGACGTTGAGGTATGTTCTTGATCCGGAGGAGGCGAAGGTGGAGAAGGAGACTGTTGCGAGGTATTTTGATGTTGAGGTTGAGGAGTATGAGGCTGAGAGGTGAGAGGGGGGGTTGGCAAAAAAAATTTTTTTTTTCTTTGATTTGATTTGGTTTGATCAACCTCTGGTTCGATTCTCAAGTATCACTACAAATGGGCTGAGATTGTCTCTGAGCTTGTTCGCGTCTGAAAGATCAGGCCGCGCAGGAGGCCTAATTTTTTGTGTGGTGCAACATCAATTGATGATGCCTTCAAGACGTGGTGACCATCGAGGCGTTAAGAGCAAATTTGATCTCTTCCTTCGGGATTGGCCAACCTCTTTTTGGGGTACGTACCATGCTAGAGGAGCTAGGTTGGTATTCCTCGATTAACGTGAGTGATCTTGGGACGTGTTGCTTCCTGACGGGGGGTGGGATATGCAGCCGCATTTTCCTATTGCAAGGTGAATAGGGATATTCGATCTTTGAGAGGTTGCCGATTCTCTGGAGGTACCTAACTTCAGGATGCGCGGGCTCATTTGCCTCATCCAGAAAAAAAAAGGTCTTGGATCATGTTGATCTCTTCAGCTTACCAAGGAAAGTCACCAAGGAAGAAGTGGCCGAATGGCCAAATCAGAAATGATGCAAGCAGATCCCTACGCAAGAAGAGGACAAGTCCATGGAGGAAGGGACGAGCCCAGGAGGGCAAGGCGATGCGCGAAGTGGACTTACTCTACTCTAACCAATAAAAATGCTTTTACACGAACCGATCGTCCTCATTGCCCTGCCCCTGTTGGGAACCACATCGTTTTCCTTGAATCAGGAATCTCACTCAGACAGTCCGTCTATGACCAATTTGGGAAAAGCTCAGCATACGTTCCCTGGAAAGACAAGGCTGAACGCTACGTTTGAATGAGTCGTGGAGTACACTGGCGTTCAATGCAATTGAGGATGGAGTTGCCGCTATCTCAACATCCGCTGATGTAGTCAAGAGGGTCGGAAGACATCAAAACCCGAGATTACATGGTCAATGTGGAATGGATCTGGTATGGCATGACATGGCGGGAAGGGGTTCACAGAGAATGCAGAGCATCGTGCCTACGCATACAGTTCAGGACTACAGAGCATAGCGAAGGTCGAGAATGTGGCAGGCAGGGACAACCTGGCGAGCGGAAAAGGCCTCAATAGGGCTTGAGGCTGGGAGCTTCACCGCGTTGAACCGCGAGATCTTTTCTGTCTTGATAGAGGCCCATTTTCTTTGGCTGACTCGCATGCTATCGACATGCTTTTCAAGCAAGCCCTCCGGGAAAGGGCCCATCTTTCTTATGTGTCTATGCTATAGACCACAATCAGTCGGATGAATCGTTGACGGCGGGTCATGTACTATACTGGAAAATACTGGATGAGAACACTGCGAGCAGGTATCGTCGACAATCGGGTTGACATTCCGTTATTGAAGAGCAGCAGCCTCTTGTACAACAAAATAATCCAAACAGACGCGCTAAGCTGTGAGAAATTGAGAAAATTATTGAGAAAGATGATGCGAGGGACCATGGTTTGTCTGGGAGGGGCTGTGAACCAATGTGCATGGGGATGAAAGGACACCACCACCTTAGGGCCCCTCCTCCCTGTCCACCCCTGTGATTCAATTGTTCCAATCTCGCAGTGCACTTACGATTATCGCGTCGCAGCCTAAATGCTAGATGCACACCTACGGCATTTACAGTCAATCCTCGATAAAGCACTTTTTTGGGATATTGAGACTCGCCTTTAGGGTACCAATTCCTTGTTGCCAAAAGGTCAATTTTCTCCAATACCGTTGTGTACTCAGGTAGTCGGAGTTTTCTTATACTCGCGGCAAGAAGAGGAGAAAAATATCTTCTTGTGCGCCGAAGAGTGTTCAGAAATTGCCTATATCGCGGGTTGGTGGTGGACTGAGCCACAATCGTCCGTTGCCGCGAAAGTTGTGGCTCTCTGCAAGACATCCGCACGTTTGATCGACTGTCAAATCAGTCCAATTTCCTAGGTGCATGCATGTGCGTAAGAGAAAAGAAAATGGTCGTTGCTGGCTGCTAAGCTAGCTTAGCTCCTCTTATCCCGCGCCGCCTACGGTTCCCTCAACAAGGTTGGCCCTAAAGTTTTGCTGGCGTTCTCCCGCCGCCCCTGCCTACAGTTCCCCTAAAGAGGATGGCTGAGCTATAAAGCACACTTATAATTCTCAGTACTGCTACTAACCATCTACCCTTCCCGCTGAGCAACAGTTGCGAGTGTGTCAAGTACAGCTCCTGTCAAACATACTGCCTACATGCAATTGTCTGCAAACAGCATGGCTAAACGTCCACCGACGGGGGATTTCAATTGCATTCCGTACCGCTTGATTGGCGTTCGCAAACAACAAAGCAGGATTCTGAGTCTACAACGTACGCTGGTATCAGCGCATCCAGAGGAATGCTTCTATCTTGCTGTCTTCTTCCTCTAGACCACAACGTTCACATGCGAGGTTTACTTGAACTTCCAACAGGGTCTTGCCCACACCCCCTCTCTTCAATCCAACCCAGGTTAACGGCCTCATCACTTTTTCGATGCTTCTTTCGGTCTCCTCTCGCACGATTCCCCTTGATATCGCTCATATCGCTCTGACTTGGGCGCTGGGAAGACAATTGCCCCGTTATGTTGTGTCAGACTACCAGCTTTTGTATATAAAGCCCTGCCTCCATAATGTTCATCGACATGTTATTCCCTCATCTCAATTCTCACCGTGGTCGTCTTCCTCTCTTCCCCTTCTCTCCCAAATTTACTCTTCCCTCAATCGCACCCAGTCGTGCTCAGCGCGCTGGGATAGCTTTGTCTGTGCAAGTCAAGTGGTTGTTTTTTATCATCTGCTTGTTGCACAGCTAGCTTGCTAGCTAGCATTTGTCAAAACAGATCCAATTTGTTGGCTTTCTGATTTTCTGCTTCATTCACTTTGAATTTTACGAAATTCGAACCCCCCTCAAATCTCGATATCACGATGGCCGATAGACATATTCGCTATGCTGACGGCGATGCAATCACTCCCGTCGATCTCGAGAAGAATGGATCTACCACCAACCTCGGGTCAGGGAATCCTAAATCCAGGTCCCGGCGTTCCCTTCGACGGACGAACTCAATGGGGTCTATGTCTATTCGCAGTGTGAGGGCTGGTCGTGTTGTGCCGCCTGAGACTGCCTTGCCGGTCACCTATCGTACTGTGTAAGTCTTTGAGGTCGTTGGTGGTAGATGGGGGGGATCCTTCTAGAGGGTCTCGTTCATTTGCTCGATTGAGAGTTGTCATGCTGATGGTGACCACGATGGTAAAGATCGGTCAATATCGATGAGGATTTGCAAGACCCTAAGGGCAGGATTTCCTTGGAGGCGGAAAAGAGAAAGGAGAAAAAGCAATTGCAAGGTAAGCTATACGCATATCGGCCATGTAGTACTTGCACTGTTTCAATCTCTCTGAATCTCAACGGACTCACACAATCGATGCAGAGCTCGAGGAATTAAGATGGCATACTATGCCAGAAGCAGAGGTCTACACGGCCCTCAGCACCAATACCACTCATGGTCTGTCTGCCGAGCAAGTTGAGCGTCGTCTCGAGCAGTATGGTCGTAACGCTCCAACTCCTCCACCATCCCAATGGGCTCGCAAGATCTTTTTCTACTTGTTCGGTGGTTTTGGCTCTATCCTGCTACTTGGTTGCATCCTCGTCTTCGTCTCCTGGAAACCGTTGGGCGACCCTCCAGCTATCGCTAATCTTGCTCTTGCCATCGTTCTCTTGGGTGTCTTTGTGATCCAAGCTGCTTTCAATGCCTGGCAAGATTGGTCTTCTTCTCGTGTCATGGCTAGTATCACTACTATGCTTCCAGACCAGTGCACGGTTATTCGTGATAGTCAACCTTGCATTATGAGCGCTCTTGATCTTGTCCCTGGTGATGTCCTTCGCATTAACAGAGGTGATAAATTGAGTTGTGACCTTCGATTCGTCGAGGTTGTGGGTGATGCGAAATTCGATCGGTCTATCCTCACTGGTACAGTGCCTATCAAGATTACTACGGTCACATTCTCCTCATACTGACTTTGGGATTTTTGTTTTGTTCAGGTGAGAGTGCTCCCCAGCCAGCGACCACTCATGCTACCGATCAAAACTATCTTGAGACTGCAAATATTGGTCTACAAGGCACACATTGTATCTCTGGTTCAGTTGTCGGTGTTTGCGTCGCGACGGGAGACAGCACGGTCTTTGGTCGTATTGCACATCTCACGAACAAACCCGCAACGGGTCTCACGCCTCTGCAAAAGGAAATTGTCCGATTCGTCCTCATCATTATCGGTTTCATTTTGACTGTTGTCATCGTCGTTATTGTCTTATGGTATGTCTTGACTACGATCATAAACATTGCCCACTGAATATTATGAGGCATACTGACATGCCTCTCTTACGATGTGTAGGTCTGCTTGGCTACGCCAAAAGCATCATGATTGGATTAGTGTCGCGGCACTTATCGTCGATTGTGTCAGTGTTGGCGTCGCCTTCATCCCCGAGGGTCTTCCAGTTGCTGTCGCCATGTCCCTTACTATCGGTGCAAACATCATGCGTCAGAATAGTATCTTGTGTAAGAGCTTGGGTACTGTTGAGACCTTAGGTAGTGTTGGTGTCATTTGCTCGGATAAGACTGGAACTTTGACCAAGGTATGTCATTGATTGTATTGCTTCAAAACCAATGATGTTGTCTTCACTCTCAAGGATAGCCCCTGAGTCATGATATCAGAAGTCTTGGCTAACAGCTCTATCCTGCAGAATGAGATGTTTGTGACCCACTGCTACGCTGGAAAGGAGATCTACAGCGATGGTGAAGCAATTCAAGCATATAGTGGTACTGTGCACTCTGCAGGCAATGATGACCCTACAAATTCGCGGAACAACAACAAGGCTCTCATGCATGTTCGTGCTGCAGGTTCTCTTTGCAATGCTGCAGACTTCGATCCAGCAACCGTCCATCTCCCCGTCCATCAGCGCAAGACACATGGTGATCCAACCGATTCTGCGGTATTGCGCTTCTGTGAATCACTCGATCCCGATGACAAGGGCAGTGGTAATGACGGCAAAGGAGTTCAAGGTGCAAGAAATACTGGCCGTATCGTGTACGAGGTGCCATTCAACAGCAAGAACAAGTTCATGGTCCGAATCATCGATCCTGTGAAGTCTATTTCGGGCACAGCTGTTTCAGCTGCTGTTGATGAACCCACCGTGGCCGATGAAAAAGCAACTGTCGTCTCTGAAAAGAATGTTGGCGAGCACCACCTTTACATTAAGGGTGCCCCTGACATTTTACTTCCTCGCCTGCGTTCTACCGTTGATAGTGATGGGACGGTCTCGCTTCTTACGCCGAGTGACATCTCACGCATCTCTGCGGTAAAAGATGAATGGTCTCGGATGGGACGCCGCGTCATCTTGATGGCTAAGAAAAATGTCCATGCTGATGTCCTTGATGGTGTCGCAGCGAGCGCCCGTGAGAAGCTCGTGATCGACCTAGCGATTGGTGACAGCGAAGGGACTGGGCCTGGTTTGACCTTTGTCGGTATCGTCGGTTTGATTGATCCTGTGCGCGATGAGATCCCGGATGTCATTGACATACTCCGTGGTGCTGGCATTCGTATCATGATGGTTACCGGAGACTTCAAACTTACGGCACAAGCCATCGCCATGGATTGCGGTATCGTCAAGACACCTCCTAAATTTGTGCACGACATCGACTCTCTGGAACGTGACCCTCCTCCAGGGGTTATCATCTCGAACACGACCAAATTGCCTCAGATTGACGGAAACGAGACCGATTCCAGTGATGAGAATGCTAGACGTGCTATTGTTCTATCTGGCCCTGAGTTGATGTCCCTGAATGACTGGCAATGGTCACAACTTTGTGCTTATGAAGAGATTGTCTTCGCTCGCACTACACCAGAGCAGAAGCTACGTATTGTCCGTGAATTCCAGGCCCGCGAGAACATTGTCGCTATGACTGGTGATGGTGTGAATGACGCTCCGGCTCTGAAAGCAGCAGACATTGGCGTTGCCCTTGGTAATGGTTCTGATATCGCAATTGAAGCCGCAGATATGGTTCTCCTCGAGTCCTTTGCCGCTATCGTTGAAGCCGTCAAATATGGTCGCGTCGTCTATGACAACTTGAAGAAGACGATCGTTTATCTCTTGCCAGCTGGTAGTTTCAGTGAGCTTTGGCCCGTCATGGCTAATGTCATCTTGGGTGTACCTCAAATATTGTCCAGTTTCTTGATGATCATTATCTGTCTCTTCACCGATGCTGCTGGTGCTATCACCCTGGCATACGAAAAGCCTGAAATGGATGTTCTCACTCGCCCACCTCGCAATCCAAAGCGCGACCGTCTTGTCAATCTCAAACTTATTGCACACGCCTACGGTTTTATCGGTGTTTATGAGTGTTTGATCTCTTTCGTGATGGGTTTCTGGTATATGTCACGCCGCGGCATTCCCTTCCATGATCAGGTCTTCACATATGGTGTCATGAAGCCCAAGTATAACATGGACTATGTGACTGCCGTTGCCAATGAGGCATCGTCTATTTACTTCGTCAATTTGGTTGTCATGCAGTTCTTCAATCTGCTTGCGACTCGCACCCGTCGTCTCAGCATATTCCAACAATGGCCTCTTTTCAAGAAGGAGACTGCCAATCCGTCCCTATTCATATCTATGATATTCGCCCTCTGCATTGTTTTCATCTGTAAGTGGTCCCTTGGCTTCCACATATTTGAAATAGCTGTTCTAACATCTATCCTAGTTTGCTATATTCCCGGGCTACAACGCTCGGTCGACACAACTAACGTGCCCGTTGAACATTTCTTTTTACCTGTTGCTTTTGGGCTTGTGCTGCTTGCCCTAGATGAAGCAAGGAAGTACTGCGTTCGTCGCTGGCCCAAGGGAATCCTAGCACGCATTGCATGGTAATCGAGCAGCTGTGCCAATAATTTCAGGAGCTCCTTTCCTTTGTCTAGCAGCTAAGCATGAAGAGGGTTGATTATCAGATGTCCTATCGGAGGCAAGAATGGATGGTCATGATCTTGGGTAAAGCAGGAATGATAGTATTGATTAACCAATTTAATATGTACTTGACTTATATATAGGTAATGATGACGAAAATATCAAATCAGCGTCACTTAAATGTACTCACAAACCCATGCAATTAGCATAGTATGTGACCGTAGCTGGCCAGTCCGAGAACATCTTCTCGACTCCAACTTCCTTCGCCAGAGCATCAATCATGACATACACATCTCCATCTCTTTTGATTGCATCCTTGATAGGTCTAACGTAAGTGTCGTCTGGTAATTCATTCACTCTAGACAGCGGTCCGGTGCGCTCAATTGAGTAGGTAACAATTCCAAATCCAAGTTTCTTCGCCAATTTAGCGAAATCTGACGCGACGAAGGGTTTAACATCCATCCCGCCTTGGCGGTCTGTGTTTAATGTGAGAAGGTCAGATGTTGCTGGTGCAATCTTTTGAACTCCCATGTCCTTGATTGCAGTTAGATTGCCAGTGGCTATCTCTGCTGCCTCAGCTGTTGGGAAGGCATCAATAAGGAAAAGTGCTTGCTTTCCAAATTCAGGATCATTTTTCAGCCAGAAGAGGATATCATTCAATTCAAATGATTGCAGAAAAACGTTCCGTGGATCGATCTTCGCCTCCTTATATTCGTCAACGAGTTGCTGCGCATACTTTTCCTGGGTATAGTCTCCATCGAAGGGCATAGGGACCTCTGGCTTTTTCAGCTCAGAGGTATATTTCAAGCCCAGGTCAGTGACAATCTCCAAAAACTCCTTATGGGAATGGACGGTGCCGCAAGAGGAGTATAAATCTGTTCTCCATGACGGGACACCCCCCTGTGCATCATGCACATTAGTCGCAGAAGCATTGAAGGAATCCATCTTCCCGCAAAGCGACTTAAACTCCGCCAACGTGATATCCGTCGTGCAGCACTTAGCACTAGCCTTCTTCCCCGTTTTCGGGTCGGCAGGCTCAAATTGCTTTGAGCATTTCTTCGCCAGCTCAGGCTTGGTCAAAATATTCGTAGTACTGTGCAAGTCACACATTGAATGCCGACACACCAATTGTCGGTCTTTGGTGAACGCAGCATCACATTCAATCACACCAGCACCCATACGAGCAGCTGCACGCCATCCCTGTTCCGAATGTTCGGGGAACTGAAGCGGTGCACCACGATGGGAGATGGAGAAGTCAGAGGCCGCAGAAGGTATATCAGCACATGACTCTAGCTTAGACTTGAGGGGGCTAGAAGCCATATCATCGATAAGATAAAAAGGTCGTGGGCCAAGTTGGATTGAGGTCAATGGCTGTTGCTTATAGATAGGGGATGCTATGGCGGTGGCCAGCACGCCGGCCAGCGTGAGAAGCTCGAAGGAGTGCATATTAATGATAGCTTGTCAATATGCAATGGAGTTTTGAATTGGAGAGGGGCAGAAGCAATCTTTTATAGATGACTATAATTGTTTCGAATTTCATCTCCAGCAAAGCACTTTCATGATTCCCGTTGATATTGCTGATGGGCAGTGCTGATCGATATTAGTGCTGGGCAACATTGGCATTGGCGAAGTAAACCAGGTTGCCGGTTCAAAGCAAGCACACGTCATACTCTCCACCTTGAGAGCCGGGGTAGTAAGCTGAAGAGTAGCACGTGGGGCATCGAGGAGATGTCAAGGGTGCGAAGATGTCCTTCAAGAGAACGAAATCTGCATTGAGGGGGAAAAAAAAGGACGGTGAAAAGTAGAACTAGTAATGCTATTGTAGCATAGTGAAATAACCACCCCTTAAGAGAAATTATGTACGTTGTAGTGCCAAAGGAAGAAACTGAATGGGAAAGTCCCGCGTGATGTGACTCCAAATGACGATGGCCGCTCCAGGAAATTTTGCAATATCGTTGATCACTTTCCGCTGCCGTATTTCTTGATCAAAGTTTTCATTGCTGACATTGCTCCAGATCGATATCCCGCTCCAAAGATGGCGTGGTGGTTCAATCGGTGGTAGCTGCAATTATAGTTCGGTCAGCAATTGAATAAAGAAGATTCGGAAATGGCAGCAATTGAAAGCCATGAAAACACTCACAGTTCGTATAGTAGAATGCGGTCATCATACTCCTCGACAGGCTCTGTCTTTGGCACGATCTTATGATATGGCTCATAGAAGCTTTTGCCGAAGCCACCAAACATCTTCATGATGCCCAATTCGAATTCATTATGGGCATAACAAGCAGAACAGTCATAGACAACCGCGCACCCTTTCCCATCATCCTCATAGTCCTCCCTAGTTCGAAGAATCTTGCCCCAACTAGCATTGCCAGCCCATAAATCACCATGGATAACAACGGGGAAAATACCATCGCCATTGCCGTCCTTATCGTAGCCAAGATGATCATCGCCAAGAAGGCGTGGCACAACTTCTTCAACAGTTCGCTCCACAGCCTCGCGCAAGGCAGCATCCTTTCCATTCCTTGATTCTGACTCTTTCAGAATCATCATCAATCGCTGGTCGCTGAAGAAATCAGCCCAAGAGCGGCGGAACTCGTTGGGTTGCCTTGTATCGCCACAATAAGTTGGTACGGGAAACCCATACTGCCTCTCATCCTCAGGCCCATCACCCGCCTCAGCGAAATTGACGACCGTCTCTCCTCCACCGGGGGCTCTGGCGCCTGTATGTCGTGGTGCGGGCGGTGCAGGAGTCGAATGCAATTTCGCCAAACGTTCCGCCAAAGAAGTCCCCTCGGATCGTGAATATCCCCCCATCTGAAGAAACTCCGTAGCCAAAAACCACTGTCTTTTTCTATCGTCAATGGGTCCCCACGCAAGTGCTCGGGGGCACAGATCGGGACATAGACTCGAGATAGCGTTCAACCCGGCATATTCACCACGCATCATTTCCTCGCCTCTGTCAATTGTCTCCTTCT
>AZGZ01000014.1:134374-162864 GCA_001636715.1 Ascosphaera apis ARSEF 7405 | reverse complement strand
GCCCGTCTGCATTGACGATGGTAGTCACCACCGCACTGCCAATTTTGATGAAGTAGTCTTGCTCTTCTGAACGTGGGCTGCCGTCTTCAGGATTATATGTCACTTTGGTGGCTCGCAGGTGGCCAGTACTAGCGAATCCTCCCCCGCCGACAGGTGCATAGTGCGTCTTCTGAGGGTCTCTACTGAGAGAGAGCGCATCGAGTATAGCAGGGGAGATTGACATTGACCGTGAATACCACGACATTATATTTGTTTTTTTATCTTTTTTGACCTTTCAGAGAGCAAATTTGAGAATTGTTGGTGGTTGCTAGCTTAGCTGTTGTCTGCTTGCTTATTTTCAGCACTTCTGCAATGCTCAATAGATGTCAACGCAGGTGACTAGGCCAATAACTTGAGAATCCAAAAGACATGTCTTCCAATTCTTCTGTATTCTAGGTTGCTGAGGGATTTCTTCGTCCCCCAATGGCTCCAGATTGGCGATGTCTCGCACCCTCGCACCCTCCCACCTGGCAGCTCCCTCCCACCTTGCCCATCCATGTCCAGGGTCAATCTGTGATGTCATCTTGATCAGTTCTTTGGTTTTCGATGCCAAGTCTTAGTCCGATGTATGTGGGCCATGGGTACATCTAAGCTTCATACCATCAAGCAGTTCATCATCTGGAGAAGATGCTGAGGTCAAAGAGTGCCATTTCGCTTTGGGTTGATCTTGAACATGAGGGGTATGAAATAATCGAGTAGCGACTGCTCGAGCATATCTGCCAATCGTTTGTAAATTTGGTGCTGTGTAGTTCAAACTGACATGCTCCCCTGCCATAAAGTGGACAATGCCATCAATACACAAGCTGAGACTCTCTATAAAACCCAGAATAAGGTATTCTGATGCAATTGGCTTGTCTCTGCAGCAAGCAACAGTAGATTAAAAGAAAATGAGCCAGTCAGATATCAACGGGGATGCAAAACCCCATCTGCCTAGCTTGCGGCCCGCAAAACAAGCTTATTCTAACGTCTGGACTGGATTGATGTACGGTACTGTTGATGTGCTGCAAAATAGATGGATCGCTGAGTATGCGATTGCATTGGATTGAAAGATGAAAGGATGACAGTTCGTTTCTTCGTAGATCCTGTTGGCACAACACCATTCAAATTGCAAACTGCACAGAGCAAACAAGCAGACATCTCCATGGTCCTATATTCGCCAGGTTATGAGGCGTGGTTCCCTTTCTCGTTGCTTGCTCGACAGTGTGTGTGCAACTATCCAGACTAAACACAAGATATGAGCCCCTGAATGCATATCAATCTTTCTTCTTTCTATTCAACGCAACGATCAACCATTGATCACTGGCAGTCCAACAAAAAATACTTGAAGGAACCAAGACAAACCACTTGAAACTATTCATTTGATACCTGCCATGAATTCAGACTCTACAACAGGGGCGAACTCTGCAAAGAGATCATCATCCGATTCAAGATTGAGTATGCAAGAGCAGGCAGCTGCAGACGACATGGCAGAGAAAATTGATCAGAATGCAATGGTCAGGAAACCAAGTGCAAGAGGTATAGCATCAGAAATAGACAGGGTGTTCAAGCACGAAGATCTCAAGTCAGAGAGATTACCATCATCCCTTCACTGCTTTATACATCACTTCTAAGGGGACAGAATACGTTGAATACGGAAATGTATTCTGCAGCTACGTATCACTGCAAATGAGAGAAAACGCTTGATAGGGAGACGAAGCCAAGTGCTGTCCGAGCAGTCACAGACACGACCTATCACTCTAACACAGTTCACCAAGCAGCAACCGTTATAGGCTTGGCCTTGTCATCGTGTTTCTTTCCATTACAAGTCCCCCGCATAAAAGGAAGACAAGAGACCCTCAAGAGGTACCTGACAGCCCCGGATTTCACGAATCTAAAGAGCCCTCGGCGTCGCGGGGAACTGCTGGGAGGAGAAGATACATACAGTACATGCTGTACATCTCTCAGCCACCGTTACCGGGCTGCATCTTAAGAGAAAAGGACATTGAGCTCTTCAATTGATTGCTATAACCTCTTGCGTACAGAACATTTAGTTTTTTTTTCTTTTATATGTTAAAAGATGTGTAGACTCATGTAGACCAAAGTCCTAAAATGACGTATCTCATTCGCTGGATACGGTAAACTGTTTATCCAAATTAAGAGCAAATAACTATATTGCCGGTGCCGATACCCGCCTTGTCGCCCAATTCAGAGAGCACAACTACCCTAACACAGTAATCAAGCATGTCCGTCCAGCGCATTCCCCTCCCAAGTCATCCAGGTCATCCCTCTTATTTAGTTCACAAATCATATCGCATTAAACGTTCTCTTGACACCGAGTACCGGCTACCGCTGTCTAGCATCTCTGCTCTGTTCTCTCCCCTCCGTATTCATCTTCCACCCACTTGTTCGCCTGCAATTGCTTTGTTTTGCTTTGCTTGCTCTCTCACATCATATTCACGACCACTACCTTCACAATGGCTGCTATCATCAAGGCTGTGAATGCGAAGATCCGCTCCAACAAAGTGCTGGACTACTTCTGCTCGACCCGTACGTTGAACCCACGCCCTTGTCTTCCTTTCCACGCTTCCCCGACGGTTGATGCATTTCATCCTTCATCCGGCATACGGGTTTGCGCATCGCTCAATTCGTGCTTGGATGGGTGTTCAATTGAGGAATTGGCTTCTGCATGTTACTCTGAATGCTAATGAATGCTTCTTGTTACTTTCTTTTCGCAGACTTCTGGGGTCCGGCCTCCAACTTCGGCATTCCAATTGCGGCCATTGCCGATATGAGGAAAGATCCTGAGATGTACGTTATCATCCCAGCAGCAGCACATCACTCTCTCAATGCAACCCTTCCATTCCCCCATTTCGACGGGGGAAAAAAATCCAATGCAGTGGAAATGCTGACTATAGGTGATTGGCAAACAGCATTTCTGGAACAATGACTGGTGCTCTCTCCATTTACTCTGCCACATTCATGCGCTACGCCCTCGCTGTCCAGCCTAAGAACTATCTTTTATTCGCATGCCATATGATCAACTTCTGCGGTCAGACAACGCAGGGTTACCGCTGGTTGCAATATTATAAGTAAGAACTTATCCGTCGTCACTTTTCGTTTGGAGAAACAAATTCCTATCGTCTTGCGAAACATAAATGACTGACTTCCTTTTTTTCTGCTCTGCTTGATCAGATGGGGCGGAAAGGAAGCAAAGGAAGCAAAGCTCGCTGAAGAGGCGAAGCAAGGCGCTGCCGCTGCTGATTCTTGAGCGCGCATATGGTCTGAGGTTTGGAAGTTATAAGGCATGAATGAGTCTTCTACTTGTTGTGTCTGCGTGCACCTTTTTGTCGCTTTGATACCTCTTCCGTTATTTTGTGTTTTGTTGTTGTTATTTTTTTGTTTCTGACGTTGGCTTTACCTATCCTTCATTTATGTTCTTACTTTCTCTTGTCTGCCATATTGCATTCTTTTTTTCCAATTCTCTTTTGTTGTTCGCATTTTTGTTTTTATACTTTGGATGCGCATATGTCTATGTGATATCGATGAATGGAATGTGTGGTCTTTTTTTTAATTCTCACCATGGTTATTCCTTTGGCTTATTTTTGCATTACACTCCCATCCGCCCTATGATCTTCGCTACCATTCGAGATCTCATTCAATTTCTTCCAGACAATCATGCATCGCATAACATACAGGACCAGCCCATACTCTCGAGAAGAAAAAAACGCCATCGATTGATGTCAAGCATTCAAAAATAAAACACACCATGACTGTCTATCCCTGTGGCGTTCTTGAACCGGGGTCACCCTTCCGACATTCAGGGGCGTCTTCGTCAACGGCAGATGCTTGTCTATACAGCAGCCACTTTCTGTTTCCGGGTTCTGAATCGCCAACCTGTTGAGAAAAGGCATTGAGGATTGTTAAGTAGTTCAATCACAAGAACAAGGTCAGCGCTTCAAGAACCTGGGGTGTCGAATATATTACGTAGCGGGGAACCACCTATCATAGCCATCATCAATTAGCAAATCTACGAGTATCACTAAACAGCTTCATTACATTTATGAGTATGACGAATCATGTCATATATCTGTTTAACAGACATCGTTGCATACGATCGTGTTGCCCATATACTGTATGTGTTTCAAATCCAGTATAGCCAGGCGTGGCTGTAATTCTTCCTTATATCAGCAACGGTCTTTGAGACGGTCTACTTGCTCCGTGGACATCTACGATCATAACCATAGAAGCTCAATGATCAATCTGATTTACAATATAGTCCTTATCACGGACATATTCAGGCATATCAACCATCACTTTATGATTCCATGGGATTGAGTCAAGAGACCACTTTTCAAGGGAAAAGTCAATTGCTAAAAGTTGGAGTAAAAGGTAAAAGTTCAAAATGAGAAGATTTCAAAGTGTTTTTTTTTCATTTTTCGTTGTTCAGGTAGCTGATATATGCGGGAATACATACATGAGGACATAAGCACGCCCCAGAAAATAGAGAAAATATATACGATGAAGCACTGCAACAAGCATTGCCATAGCTATTCCCCCCTCAATGACATGTTTGGGGTGGGGTGAGATGATATAAAAAATGAATCCGTAATTCATGAAAGTGGGAGGGGGGCAAAGACAACGGATGCTCCCCTCAGTTGCTGCAACATATATCCAAAGAAGCTGAATGCGAGTATTCTTTGGATTCCGACTCTTGTATGTATGATGAGGCTTCGCAAGTTGCAGAATGAATAGGGTATCTTCTCGAGATGTGGTTGAAAACAAATATTGCAAGCGATGTAAACAAGAAGCCGATATAGAACTGTGCAAATCATGATAGAAAATGCGGTGGAGTGAAACAGAGACATTATTTTCAATGCCTCTTACATTCAAGCATGTCTGTACGGCTCGTATGCAGTTGCGCCATCGTTGGCAGCCATACTCGTCAATGGCACTGCGCTCTGGCTGCCGTTCGAGACGTGGCCTCCGAAAGGTCCAACTCGGTCATATGTGTAGGAAGAAGGCTTTTCGTCGTCGAGTGAACGTCTGGTATCCTTGTGACCGTAGGGAGAACGACCGGAGCAGCAGCAAATGCTCATCAACCAGAAAATGAAAGAAACAAAGGCGAATACAGCGGCAAGCCAGAGACAGGCAAGGACTCGTTTGCCGATGTTCGATTTAATGTCGACGTCCTTTAGGTCATGGTTGATTGCGCCGCTGATGATCGGGAACATGACGGAGACGTAGACGGCGAGAACAATGGTGAAGACGCCGGCAACCTGATTGGGAAGAGGTTAGAAACATGAAAGACATGGCCAGTTATTTTTGAGGAGCATGAGTATATGACTTACCAATGAGACAAGGGTGGTGAAGAAACTGCCCCATCTGCTGAAAATAGCACCGATACCAGCGAGAATCTCAACAATGGTCGTGACAAAGGCGATAATGAAGATATAATACAATGCGTTGGAAGCCTTGTGGTATGTATCCAATGCATTCTTGAGCTTATCGGAGTATAGCTCGTCGACGGGAATATCACCCAAATTGAACTCCTTCTTGGGATCAAACCAGTACTTGATATGGGGATCGCTGCACCCTTCGGTGACCATCTCACCGTTCTTGAAGGAGCCATGGCACTGGTTCCAGAGACCAATGGTATACCAGTCCTTGATATCGCCGGCAGACTTGCCCAATGCTTCGGCAAACTTGGCCAGATCGCTATTTTCTATATTTGTTTTCAATTGGGATGCATCGACCTGGAATAGAAATGTTAATTACTTGTCATTAAGGGGGGGGGGAAATGGGTCAAGGGAACTCGTGAGGTCTAAACTTACCCTCATGAACCAGATCTTCTGGAGAGTATCGGTCTTGTACCTGTCGCCCAAGAAGACAAGGACGAGACAGATCAAAGCACCCACACCAAGGAGGTATGGGAGAAATATACAGGCGCATCTTCCGGCTTTACCCATTTTGAATGCGATTCTCTGATGAAACTTTGGCTTTTAGCAGCAGCAGCAAACAAAAAAAATGATATGACGTGGATGATGTTGCAACGGCTTTTTTTCGCAACGCTGAATTGATGATGAAATTGAAGCGCTGAAGAATGTCAGAAGGCTGAGATTGACTTGATATATGATGGAAATTGATGAGAAGATGTATTCCAGATTGCAGAATTGAAGCGGACGATCGAATTTTTAAAAGAGAATAAGCAAGGCCAACTCATCTCACTGCATTCTCTCCCAAGCCTAAAAAGCAAGCCTCAGCCTACATACATCATAGATTACGTGACAAAAACGCGTTGTTGAGCCCTGCTGCTTTGCTGCTCCACCTTCTCGCTCGTTCGCCCACTGCGTTGCACGCGGATCACCATGTTACAGGAATGATACAATGGAGGATCCCTTGTCCTGCCCTATCACTGGCTAGTTTCGCTTCATCGGTTTCTTTTTTTGAAGTTGCGACGGGTCCCAGTTGTCGCCGTTTGATTGCCTGGCTGACTATGGTCTCGACCTGGAGAGGCGAGTGCGTGCTGGCCCATGCTGAAAGCGTTGCCGCTGGCAATCTATACGCTTCTACAGTATCAGCAAAACCAGCTCGTCCAGCGATAATGGTGGCCTTCAAAGGGAGCCTGTGTGTACGTGTCGATCCATACGGGGTGCATACACATAGAAACGAGACGAGCAGCTCATTCTTACCAGAGTCGTAACGGCGTTTCGCTCGCTCGCAGCTATCTGTGGCTGTACCTTGTTGTCTCTTGCTGCGCCCTTGCGTGCTTACATCCTTGGCGTTTGCACAAGAGGATGCGATGAAGTGCAAGGCTTAGCTGGCAAAAGAAAGCGATGCGTTGGGCTCAGCACAATGAGGAGGCGCTCCTCTCAAATAATTAAGACTGTGGCCGCCGATTAAAGAGCATAGAGTTGCCCTTTTCCTACTGTCCCTGCCGATTGGCATAAGCCATTTTGCTTCAATCTTCTTCAGCACGGGACACATCATTGGCAATGCTCTGTGTGTAAGTTCGTCGGCCCCCTCTCGTTTCGTCTGGAGCAGTCCCTTGTCCTCCTGGGCTTATGCTTTTTCTTTTCTTGGGAGGAACTCGTGGATTACACAGCTTACGCCGTGCTGTGCAGTGCAAATCTATCGAAAAAAAGCTTGCACTGCTTGCGAAGTTTCCAAACATAGAATGTTTAAGATTGTTTCTCGGCATATGCTAATCACAAATGGTGCATTGTGCAGGAGAGAATATGGATGAATATGGTTCCGCCACTGGCGCGGGAACAGAAGTGCTATACGTACAATCAGTCTGAGGAATATGATTATGATGATGCGGTGCTATCTTCTGCACAATAGAATCGCTCCAAGGCGAACTTCTGCAGCAGCCACCAGCAAGGCGTTCTTATCGTTGAGGCCGTCATGACAAGGCTAGTCTTACCCCTGAAAATGTGGTTTATGGTGACCATCTTCCTGTGGATGTGCTTCTACAGTATCAGCGATCTACTAGTCGATGCGGACATTCGTCGTATCTAGTCACCATCGTGCTAGCTAATTTCTGCGACAAATACCGTACCAACGTCGATGCGCATTGGCAGGTCCGCAAAGGACCAGCACGGTATAGGGCACCCCTGAAGTGCGGGGTGCGATGGAGATTGATTTCTCGCCTACCTGACCGTGAGAAGTTATTGTGCTTGAACAGCCAATCCGAACAGCACTACTCAAGTAAACATGGAGACATCGCGACTGAATTGGAAGATTGAATTTGATTTTCAAGACTAATCAGTGATATGGGACAAATCTCTCAGCCGTCAAACCTTATGGAGCATTAAGTCTTGCTTGCCAGGAATCTTCAGCGAGGCTAATTCTTGAAATTGTACCACTTCCAGCAAGTCTCATACTCCCTATTGAGCGGCACGTCTTTCAAAAGAGCCCTCACCATCTCAATTGGCATATAATTCCCTCTCAAAAAGCGATCGTGGAATTCTTTGACTGGAATGAGGCCAGTATCAACAAGTTCTTGCCGCAACTTATAGATCTGCAGAGCTCCAAGCATGTAGCCAGCTTGATATAACGGGGAGTAGTCTCCAGCAAGAGATCTGCGGACCTCCCCTTCAGCTGTTGCACGTTCGTGGCCGGCTCTGTTGACAAGTAAATCGACACATTGTTGTGCGGTCATACGACCCAAATGAAAACTAATTGAGAAGATGATTCTTGCGCAGCGGTGAAGGCGCCAGAATAACATCCCAATTCGGTTTCTTGGAGTCTTGGTCCAGCGGGGGTCATCCCACAAGATCATCTCCCAGTAAAGAGACCATCCCTCAACCCAAAAAGGAGTATCGAAAAGTTGTCGATACGGTCGCGATCTGGAGTTATAATAATATTGCAGACGGTGACCGGGGATGAGTTCGTGGAAAACAGTCGCTCGGGAGAAATGTATATTGTTACCCCTCATGCTCATCATCTTCTCATCGTGCTTCATCTCAGGAACTGGATATGACACCTGAATGCACTCCCCGCCCAAAAAGAACGGATTGACCTTTTGGCGTTCTGGAGACATCATATACATCATCCATGTGTCCTTTGCTATCTCTGGAACTGTCACGAGATCATACTTCTCGACAAAGTCTGTCCCTTCCTGTGCCAGCTCCCGTACTAGTTCTGTCTGCTTGCCTGGGTCAACATAATCGTTGCGGACGATCTCCAAAGCCTCCATCCAGTTGTCACCACACCCCATCTCACGCGAGGCCTTGACCATTTCCGTGGTTCACCACTCAAATTCCTGTTCACCGATGGCAAGAATCTCCTCAGGTGAATAAGGGACCATGTCAGCCTTGAGCTCTGCCAGGAGTCCGTCCCATCCAATCGGTTCTCCAACTATAGCATCTCCTTCGTTCTCCCCTGGTTGGATCCCAACTAATTTGTGACGGATAGAGGCACCAAGGTCACTGAGGTTCTTCTTGAGTTCCTCATATGGGGATTCAACCCACCATGAGAAGAGGGGGTCATATCCAGCATAGTAGTCAAACCATTCCTTCATGTATGCGATGAACTTATCAACGGTTCTTGCAGCACGGTAAGCGTCGGTGGCTGCAAATTCCGTGCCGAAACCCTTGGTTTCGATTTTCTCGATCAGGGACTTGATACTATTTGTCGTATCGTGCAGCTTTTGTGCGGCGTTTTGGCCGACCACAGGCACTCCAAGGGCACGATCTTCACATAGTTGAACTATGGTTGCAGAAAATGGGAGAAGTTGCCTTGCCTGCCTGTCGAGCTTGACATAAAGCTCGAGTTGGCGATGTTGGCGCTCAAGATAACCCTTCAAAAGAATATAGTCGACCTTAGCATCTTGGTCAGACTCGTCAAACGGGAATTCCTTGAGAAGATCTAGCTCCTTTGCGATATATTCTTGCAGCTTCAAGGTACGTGTGGGTGATGTTGCAACATAATAAATCTTGTTGAGCTCCTTCAAGTCTTCTGAAACTCGTTGTATCTTAACATCAAGGGGCTCCGTTGGAGGCTGTATCAGCCCATTATCTTGCGAGTTCACGCTCGCCTGGGGACTCGGAGCAATTTTTATCAAGGTCATCTTAGTTGCCGGCTTGAAATTCAATGAGAAAAGTTGCTTGAAAAGACGGCTCACCCCCGCACTTTTATCCGTTTGAAAACCGTGGCCCGATGTGATCGGCACTGCAACGCTTTCTCTTATCTGGCTGATCTTCCGAACTTTTACACCACTCACTGCGGAGCAAAGTCCAATTTGGCCTTATCATGCTCGGTCGAGGTATTACAATGGATCACCGATAACGTTGTCTACTATCACCGGTGTCTTAGGAATTGTTGTCATGATACAACATACCGCCGAATGAGGACTACATAGGTATAGCAGGGAGTCATGGCAGATAGAGTCGCCGTTGGGCGTTTTCCAGCGCAATTTTTTGATCATGGACTATCTCTGCTTGATAGATAACCTGCCTTGACGGAATCACCCTATCGGCTATCCTACCCTCATTTGAAGCTAGATCCCTGCATCCTACATACTGTGCGCCCCGCAAGTCTTTTGCTGACGGCACATGGGGGGCTTTCGAGTAGATAATATACGGGTATATAAGTCTCAAGAAGCCCAAGCAATTGATAATGGCCTCAGACGACAGTGACAATGGCTATTTATGAGGTCCCTGTCTCTCGGTGGGACACTGAAGTGTCACAGGAGAAGATTGACTCTCAATATACAATCAAAGATGATGAGAAAGCAGACTATGGAGACACGAAAGTTGGAGAAACTATCGAGGACTCGCCGTACGAGGCAGTCAGAGCTGCTGTTCGGCCTGAGGATAACGGTGAGGTTGCAAATACGGTTCGGGCATGGATTCTGGGCATGATATTTGTGACCATCGGAAGTGGTCTGAATATGTTTCTGAGCATGAGAAATCCAGCAATCTCTTTCCCTGCACTCGTTATTCAACTGGTCGTCTACCCAATTGGTTGCCTATGGGCTAAAATAGTACCAATGCGCGTGTTCAACACCTTTGGGGTGAGATGGACATTCAATACTGGCCCATTCACGATTAAGGAGCACGCGGTTATTACACTGATGTCCAATGTCTCCATCAGTTATGCTTATGCGACTGATGCGCTATTGGCCCTGATAGCTAAGCCGTTATATGGCATGAAACTTTCATGGGGATTCCAATTATTGTTCGCATTGAGCTCACAGCTTATCGGCATCACACTTGCAGGGTTATGTCGACGGTTCCTCATCTGGTAAGCATCTACCCCTGAACCGATATTTGTTTCGAAACATTCGGGCTGACATACTCTTGTACATAGGCCAGCGGCAATGACATGGCCAAGTCAGTTTTCCAATACATCGCTTTTCTACGCACTTCATGATAAAAGACCAACAGATCCAGAACTGGCAAATGGCTGGTCTGTCTCACGATACCGCTATTTCTTATATGTGTCTTTTGGAGCATTTGCCTGGTACTGGATTCCCGGTGTTATTTGGCAGGGCTTGTCAGTCTTCGCATTTATAACATGGATCAAACCGAAAAGCGTTATTGTGAATCAACTTTTCGGAGGATACAGCGGCTTGTCTTTGGTACCTATTACTTTCGATTGGACCTATGTCAATGCGTATCTCTTAGATCCCCTCCTCGCCCCTGTCACTGCCCAGATCAACACACTTATCGGCCTCGTCTGCTTTATGATTATCGTGGTCGTCGGCATAGTTTACAGCGGAGCACTGTATGCTGATTATCTGCCCGTGAACACATCACGGACATTTGATAATACTGGTGGAGCGTATAATGTGACTCGTATCCTCGGGCCCGGGTACACATTCAACCAAACCGCCTACGAAAATTATTCACCTATGTTTCTTGCACCAACATTTGCATTGAACTATGGACTCTCTTTTGCAGCTTTGACGGCGTCAATAGTTCATGTTCTGCTATATCACCGGAAAGAAATCTGGCATCAATTTCGTCAGGCCAGAAATCAGATTCCAGATGTCCATCTCAAACTTATGTTAAAATATCCCGATGCTCCGGATTGGTGGTACCTGGTGCTTCTTGTGATCTCACTTGGTCTGGGTCTTGCAACAGTTCTGGGATACGAGTCTCAGACGCCGTGGTGGGCGTTCTTCGTCTCGGTCCTTATAGCGGTTGTTTTTGTCGTGCCCACTTGCGTGATCATGGCATTCACAAACATAACGCTATGTCAGTCTTCCCATCCCTCTATACCTCACATTTTTGAGCACCTAACGTACTGACTTATTATCATCTTAGCGTTGAATATTATTGCACCATTTCTAGGAGGGTTTATGCTTCCGGGAAAACCAATTGGTGTCATGATTTTTAAAGTGTTCAGCACCATCACCCTTGGTCAAGCGTAGGTCAAACGTTTCTGATCAGTGTTTTAGCAACCATGCTAATGACTTTACACAGACAAACCTATTCTCAAGATTTGAAGATGGCACATTATATGAAAGTCCCGCCGAGAACAACATTTAGTTGTCAAGTAGCCGCATCAATATGGGCATGCTTTGTTCAGATCGCCGTTATGAACTGGACACTGGGTAACATCGACGGCGTGTGCGAAGCGTATGTACTTCTAAGTCATTTGAGGTCTCATAACACCCAGACTAACAATGATATAGAAATCAACCTGACAAATTTACATGTCCCAACGGGTCGACTTTCTTTTCATCAAGTATCACATGGGGTAGGTGCAGCAGAACTCGCAACTTCGTGCGAACAGAACTAACACCTTTTAGGTGTCATTGGACCAAGACGAATGTTCGGTGCGGGTGGCCTATATGCCAATTTTGAATGGTTCTGGCTCATTGGTGCAGCCCTTCCCGCAATATTCTATACCCTCATGCGCATCTGGCCGAAATCATTCTTCCGCCACCTCAGTGCCCCTGTTATGCTTGGAGCGTTGGGCTGGCTACCACCGGCGACTCCATTAAGTTTCTTCAGTTGGGTCTTCTGGGGCCTCATTTTCAATTACTGGATTCGCAGGCGCTGGAGGGGTTGGTGGAATTGCTACAATTATGTCACTGCAGCAGCTTTGGACGCCGGTCTAGTTGTTTCCACCATCATTGTGTTCTTTGCTATCATCTTGCCTGGTGTGCAGATACCGCAATGGTGGGGTAACATAGCCCCTTTTCAAACCTTGGTAAGTTCAGATCGCACCCTCATAACCTTAACCCCTGCTACCCCTGAATTTGACGGGTGATATTGACAATTGTGCAGGATTCGCTTTCAACAGCTGTCAGAAAGACAGTGCCAGAGGGCGGTACATTTGGCCCATCTAAGTGGTAAAGTGTTCGGATACGGCCACTTTATATGCTCTGATCATTTGTTCATTGTGCCACCCCTATTCATTGTAACATTAAGATAAACAGCCAACACGTTGGAGGTGAAAGCATATGATACACCCAGAGTTTTGCAAACAGATCAGCACAATTGGCGCTTCTCCAAATTGGAGAATATGATAACCATGGGCATGAAGGTGTACTTGATTCATGTGCAACGAGAAAATATATACAACTTAACAGAAACCGCCATTATATGCAAAATAGTCGGCTAGACTCGTGGTCTAATTGAGGATTAGAACCGCCACGGCGTAAGGAGGAAGATCAACAGAGACCTTGCCATTCTTGACCTCAATGGAAGACGTCTTTGTTTGTACAGACACCTTATGTGGCTGATTGATAGCAGTTTTGTCGCCGGATAAAAGTTCAAGCTTACCAGATTTCACATCAGGAACGTCAATGTTGACTGTCTGCTGATCTTCTCCGTAATTGGCCAACTTGACAAAGTAATTTGAACCGTCCTTGGTAGCGACCCAGTACACAGGGCGGAAGTTCGCATCAGTCGTTATGGGCACAGTCTCAGTACCGAAGTTATTGGCAAACATCTTCTGTACATAGTACGAGGGACTACCAGTAAGGGAGTTGGCACTGGAGTCAAGACCAAACATATCCGGAGACCACTGAGCCATATCGAAATGCTCAAGGATAGGAGCGTAGCAAGACATTTTGATGACATCAGCATTGCGCTCCATACCAATCATGTAGACAGCCTCGGAGCAGGCGCCCTGCATGGTTTGCCAATAAGTTGTCGAACCATCGTCACCGGTGGTGCTAGCATATTCGCCAACAAGGACCTGACGGGATCGGTTCCAATTGTCAAATTCGTTGAACTGTTGAATAAAGCCCTTCGGGGGAAGGTAGTGATGAATATCAGTAACAGCACCTTCGGGCACCCACGGCTTAGGTAGACACCCTTCAGCAGAAGTTGAGGCGAAGATGGTGACATGAGGGTATTCAGCATGGATTCGTTCGTAGAAGGCAGTAAAACGAGAAGGGTATGAGTTGCAGCCGTTGAGATTATCCTCATTGCCGATCTCGATCATCTTGAGTGGCCAAGGCTCTTTACGACCATTTCTCGCACGGATAGCACCAAAATGCGAATCACTATCGCCAAGGATATATTCAAGCTCATTCATGACATCGTCAATGTACGGCTCTAGCGCAGCACCAGAAGTTATGGGCCCATGGATAGTAGCGCCAGCCCAGACGGCCAAAAGGGGCTCCATGTTCATGTCCTCACACCAGTAGAAGTACTCATCCAAACCAAGAGCGTCGGTGTTGGGGTAAGTCCAGTCGCCATCTCTTCCTGGACGGTCTTCAACAGGGCCAATCGTTAAATTCCACTTCCAACGGTTATCAGGGCTAGCGCCCTCCAAGTTGTTTCCGCCAGGGAAGCGGAGAAAGGTGGGTTTAAGGTCCTCAACCCATTGTGCAACATCGGCTCGGAGGCCGTTTTCCCTTGGAGCATGATTAGCTTTTTGTTTATCATCAGAGTTAATGGAAACAGAAGACCGCTTACCGATTGTGGTAGGTAGGAGGGAATAGCTGTGGAAGACCAAAGTAAAGAGCATCGCCCTTCACCTGAGAGGCATCAAACAGCAACTGCCACTCGTTGTTTGTATCATCGGACTGCTGATTAGATTCGAAGGAGGTCTTGACATATGTGAACCGAGAATTGTTGCTGTTGACATTGACGCTGTGCTCAGCGTAGATTTTGTTATTTTTGGTCCCAACAAGGCGAAGCTTGATTTTGCCAGCGTAAGATCCCTTGATGTAGAACATATTATTGTACTTTTGCTTCAACACAGGGACACCATTGTACCCTTCGTTGGCGAACCCAACCCATCCCTGGGCATCAGAGGGAACTGAAACTTTCAATGTTGAACTGATGGCATCGGTCAAAGGGTTTTCGGTATCACGAGAAATTTCGGTACCACCAACGGCAGAGTAAGCTTTCAGCGTCTTTTGGGCCCCCTGAAAGCCGTTATTCTGAAGAAGCTGGCCGTGCAGACCACCATCACCTGGAGACCAATATCAGCACTGTAATCGCATTCTCGTTATCCGTCTTCAGTTAAACACACCAGAGTGATTGATATCTTCAAAGATGATACCATACATCAATGGACTGGTTTTATTTCCGCCACTGCTGGCAACCTTCAGGTCGACGGCAGCTGCCAAAGTTGACAGGCATGTTGCTGCCAACGCAAGAGCCGAGATGGTCTTCATGATAGGAAGAGGCCGATCTTTGCAGGATAAGGGTATGTTATGTGATTGCGAGAATGCCAAAAGAAAGGAGCCCGTTGAAGCTTTTATACAAAGCTCCTCCAACGAACACCACGCAGTCCTTGGACCATGATGAATGTCCGGTCCACCCGGCAGCCTCTTTCATCACCAGTTCGTGATGTCGCGGTAAAAAGAGTACAAACTAGTACAGACTAGCGAGGTCACCGTAGCCAAAGGATAAAAATCCGTTGAAAATCATACAAATGGCGATTTTCAGGCAAAATTGCTCGCGATGAAACGGCAAAAGTGAATTATATTCGGTTAAATTGAAGATGACTTGAGACTGATTGTCCGAAAGCCAAAGACTATATTGTCCAGGGTGCCTCCACATCTTTAATCGAAACCCTGCCATGCATCATCAGGTGGCATACGTAGAGCCATCCAGAACGCGCTCCGAGGTTAGATGAAAAGCCTATGGCGCAATGAGCTCACACTCCCATAAGACAATTGGCCTGACAGATACAGCAACAAGTTGATATGCACCGTTCCAAATGTCAGGCTCCTTTATCGAGTAGCATACAGCTGCGGGTCTCAAGCTATCGAATATCATGATGAACGGGACTGTCTCCTGGAAGTAGTCTGTGGGCACATGCCCTGACTTGCAAGGGGCAACCCAGCAACTGTCCAAAGACCACGATTGAAACAAGTGCTTGAGCCAATTCAATTGCCGAGAATGATCGCGGGTTAATTGCAGCCGTGAAGTGTCTATACATCATCCCCGTACGAGATGTGCAGGACATGAAAGCTGTGGGGAAAATGCGGGGATAGGCTGCTTATTGACTATCCGCACCCGGAGAATTTAATGCTCTGCAGGGGAACGTAACAGACGAGACGAGTAGCTCGAGTGGTAATCAACGTGTGATTTCGGTTCTCTGCAGAAGCTGTCACAAGCACAGCAACGACAGTTCAGAGTGGTGATGGACATGATCCATGAGATCAGCAACGTTGGAGGTCTGAGGGACCATCCAAAGGCATTACGGCTTGCACCCTGTCAATTCCATTGTTCATCACATCGCTTTCTCCACAACAGCTTTAACTCCTGACGAACATTAGCCAGTTGCTTCACGAGTAAAAATGCCAATGAGCTCTACCTCGTACAGTACCTAGACTGGAATGAAAAGTCGGAGGTTTTGATATGACGTTGGTGACATGAAAGGATAGTAGCCAATCAGAAGAGGATAGTCATAATAAGTAAAACTGACTACTTTGGACGTGGTTAGATACTCAAACGGGCAATATGAAGCTTGGCGCCAAGAGCCATATCATCGAGGGATCTCATCCGCTCCATAAGACATGATAAGGTACGACGTCGTCGTACACGGACGATGAAGTCACTGGAAGATATAGAACGACAAACGTCAAGGAAACGAGGAGCCTGGAATTCAGAGGGGTTTTGGGGACACAGATTGAAGTTGCACTTTTCTTACTTCAATATTTTTGGCGTCATTGAGTGACAACCCCTGCCAAAGAATCAGCAAGTTGGTGGGTGAGCTGGGTCGGCACAGCGCAGCGCGTGCCCTGAACAGAGTGCTTGAGTAGGTCCAAAGCGGCCTGCAGAGATTCGCTCGACCTGTCGATAGCTACGATACGCTGCTATACCGCTATATGAGACGTGCTATACTGCATATCTCACATCGCCCTCCGCCCGCGTTTTTTCTCGGCGCTGTTCTGTGTATCTGCCACTCTTCTCGTGCTCTTCAGGATGTAGAGCCTTGTTCAGACGGCTGAATTCAATGCTATATCCTTGCCCTTTTGACGTGGGCCTGCTGCCGATTACGGTTTTGTCCGAATGAATTCGCATAAGACTCATGAGGCCTCGAGCCCGTCAGCTTCATCGATTTTCTTGCCTCTTGGTCGACGTTCAAGAAAAGATTCCCAGGGTTCCGCAAATACACAGATAGATAGGGACAAGTTGACGGAAGCGTTGGACGAGATTCATACTGCTGCATCTAAATCTCAAGAACTCACTGTCTTCAATGATTTCACGAACCCTCCTAGTCCGGAACCTGCGGAAGACAAAGGGTCAGCCAATGGTGGCCTTAGTGGTCTGTATCACAGATTCTTCAAATCTCCTCTTGATGGTGTCAAGGACATTGTTGGGGGGCAATTGAAACATCAGGAGGAGGGACAGCATGCCCAAACGCAGTTTTCTGGATCTGTACCAGAACATCACAATGATGCTTCACCGGTGCAGAAATCGGGCGGTTCAGGTACCGTGCCCCAGACAAATGAACCGTTTCCCCTGAAGTCAGCCCAAGAATCTTTGCTCCGGTTATCCCTTTCTTCGGCTTCTCCTCATGGACCAGAGCAAGCTCGGCCTCCCGAAATCTCACACTCCAAACAATCTTTGAAATGTCCCAGCACGTCTTCGAAGACATCTGCACCGTTCGGGGCAAATCACAGGTCCCAATCATTACCGCTAAATAAGATACCCCCACTAACCACCGCAACACCGAGCACGACACAACTCAGCGTCAATGTCAATGCTTTTGCGCGGTGCTCGGTTGATATGTGCCCTCAGTCAGAGCCATGTCCAGATCACTTAGCCCTTCAGACCGCCAGACCGCAAGATCACAATGATTCATACTTCACCCTCGATCGGTCAACCCTGTCACCGGATAGGGCTGATTGCCCTGAAGACATCTCAAAAGAGCCTGCTCCTGACGTACCATTACACGCGTCGAGGCCAAGTCTCACTTACGTTCCTGCACCAGACTTGCTGAGTCAAGAGGTATCGTCTCCATATACAGCATTGAATGCGGAAGAGGCAAAACAAGGACTCGATGGATTATTGCATGAAGGGATGTGGACTACATCTTCGTCGGTCAAACCTCCTCGTTCCGACATTGCTTCAGGTGCCCAGACTCCATTGATCAGAATGAGTCATGTCGATGAAGCTCCACGCGAGAGTCCATTGCCACGAATACAACTTGGCCCATCAGGACCGGCTCGTGCGTCTTCTCTTGAGGTGTACGCTTCTGGCACCAGTACACCCGTGGCAACCCCAGGCATCAGGCCCCTAGATACTTTACGACGTCTTTCGATCCCAAAAAAGGAGGTCCCTCAAATAGCAAACAAACTTCTCGCACGAGAGTTTTGGATGAAAGATGAAAATGCAAAGGATTGCTTTCACTGTGGCGAGCCGTTCACTACTTTTCGAAGGAAACATCATTGCAGGACGTGTGGACAGATTTTCTGTTCAAAATGCACTCATCTGATATCAGGGGTGTCCTTTGGACAAGCAGCCTCAATTCGTGTCTGTAAGCCTTGTGAGGACAGAATGATTGCAGATGATGATGACGACTCTTCGGATTATTCTATAGATGATATGAACTCAGCGGTGACACGATCAAAGTCTTTTGATAGATTTCCACCTCTCAACGCGGCACAATCAATCCAGGAGGGAGATGATGACGACACATCCTCCATAACGATGTCAATCTCACGGCGGGTTATTGATCCCGCCAATCGACGCTCCAGTGAACTTGACCCCAGCCAACTATCCCGGCCGACCTCTTCACGCTCTCTCAAATCTACAGTCGCTGGAAGGTCGCGTTCAGTTCACCGGAGACATCACTCTCGACCACAATTCATACGCAATTTCAGACCACACCATGATGACAGCGCCCCCTTTCAGAAAAAGATTGTCGAAGAAATGAACTCTAGATCAAAATTCTCTGCTTTCCATCGTGACAGTTTCATCGATCCCGAACTCACACAATATCTTTCTGACAATGACTCCAGCGAGGATGCTCCTTCCACTGCGTCAGGCGCAGACACGCAGGTTATAGCCAAGGAACCTGAGCCTGATAAAATCTCGTTAGCGAATATCTTCGCTGCCGTCAAGAAAGGCCGACCCCGATTTGGGGAGAAAGTCATCAGAAACAGTGAAGATTTCTCCTCCCTAAGTGGTAAGGCGTCGCCAAGATTGATTGTGGGCAAGAGAAATGCTCGCATGGATACGCAGCGGTTATCCCCGAGATTATCTAGGGAGTTGACAGTGTCCTCTTCACGTGGTTATGATCTTTTTCACCAGTTATCGAACACCCCAAGTAAGCCACCTGGTGGTCATAGGATGACACGGAGCTCATCAATCAGAGGGGCAACTGCACCTGATCTTGCTTTGAATAAGGCTAGCTCAGAACATATCCGCAAACTCCTGCGGCAGCTGCTCGACGATGCGTCGGTACCCCACGCTCAAAGCTGGCAAACAGCATTGATACCTATTCTTCTCAAAGTCGTTGATGGTGTCGACCCAGATGTTCAACAAGGTGATGATATGGATGTTCGCCATTACGTGAAGCTCAAACGAATCCTAGGTGGTCGACCAGGAGACACCTCTTATGTCTCTGGCCTGGTCTTTACCAAGAATCTTGCACTCAAAAGCATGCCACGGCAAATATCACGTCCGCAAATTTTGCTAATCGCCTTTCCTCTTGAGTATGCGAGACAGGAACAGCACTTTATGAGCTTAGAGCCTGTCATACGCCAAGAGAACGAGTTTCTTGGGAATCTCGTTAGTCGCATAGCAGCATTCAATCCTACTCTTCTCCTTGTTGAGAAGACAGTATCCGGTCGTGCATTGGAGCTTTTATCCGAGGCCAATATTGCTACGGCTTACAACGTCAAACCTTCTGTAATGGAAGCAGTTTCACGCTGCACGCAGGCGAAGATCATCACTTCAATGAACCATCTAACCGCTGTCACAGATCCTATTGGTGAGTGCGGCATGTTTGAGGTGAAGACTTATGTTCATGATGGCGTGAAGAGAACGTATATGTACCTTTACGAATGCTCACCCGAGCTTGGCTGCACACTTGTTCTCCGTGGAGCTGATTTGGCTACGCTTACAGCGATCAAGCGTATAGCCGAGTTCATGATCTATGTTGTATACAATCTGAAGCTGGAAACATGTTTGATGAGAGACGAATTCGCGAACATACCCAACCCAAAGCAGGATGAACTCTCAAGTTCGGTGCAAGACCCAACTCCAAAAAGCCCTAAAAGAGAGCAGGCTCAGAAGGAGGGTTTTGAGGACCCGGAACCTGCTTTCTATAAAGATATGGTTATCAAATTTCAAACGACAATTTTATCCGCCTCACCATATGTTAGGTTCAAGCCTCCATATCTGCTTATGAGGGCCCGGGAACTCGAGAGACGTTTAACAAACTGGAAACGACTCAAAAACCAAGATAGTCAGAAGCTAAGCGACACGACAGCCGAAGAGTTCAAGCCTATGGATGAGAAACAAGAAGTTGAGAAAATGAAGACACAAAAGTTTCTTCTGGTTGCTCCTGAAATGATCAATAAGTCCTTAGCCGGTGCTTCTTTGAAGCAGAGAGAGGTCTTGCATGCGGTTCATAGTTTTGAATATGAGCGAGCCTACCACAATTATCAAACTCAGAAACGACAGTGGGAGAACATCTCTGGCAATATCAACATGTTCGATCCATATGCTCATCAAAACATCGTTGTACTCTACAGCGCTCTCAACACGAAGACATTTGCACCTTGTGTGGGGCCGGATATTATCTCTTTTGGGTTCTACGATGAACACGTCGCTTATGATAAGAAATCAATAGATGAAGCCGATTGTACGCTTGGTCAGTACGTTGAGCATCTCTGCGAGTCTGCAAATGTCCCCTGTGAAGGTGGGGCTTGTGAGGAGTCTATGATGGGTCATCACCGTCGATATGTGCATGGCGAGGGACAGATCAGAGTTTATCTTGAGTCCCGGGCTTCTAAACAGCCTGGGTTAGAAAACACGATTTTGATGTGGAATTATTGCAACATTTGCAAGACCGAGACGCCCCCTGTGTCAATGTCGCCAAATACGTGGAAGTACTCGTTTGCGAAATATCTTGAACTTTCTTTTTGGAGTGAACCTATACATCCACGAGCAGGATTTTGTGACCACGACCTTCACCGTGATTACCTCAGATACTTTGGATACAAGGGAGTCGCAATTTGCGTTAAATATGACCCCATTGACCTTCTTGATCTGAGTGTTCCCAGTCTGCGCGTCACCTGGAAGGTCGAACTTGATCTTAAACTGAGGAATGAAGTTTATACAAAAGCAGAACGACGGTTGCGTCGTTTCTTTAGTTCTGTGAAAGCAAGACTGGACGGAATCAATGTGGATAACGTTGCCCCTGAAAAGCTCGATGGTTGTCGCCAGGAGATCGCACGACTCAAAATGAAAGCTAGCGAGGATTTCAGTGCGTTACTCAAAAAGCACCAGGAGCAATATATGACATCCAAATATTGGGAAATTATACCCCTCAACCGCATGATCCGCGCTGTGCAAGAAAAGGTTGTAGAATGGGATGATCTTTTTTCTGCAATTGAGAAAAACTACTTCCCATCGGAGAAGGATATCAGGCGGCTTGCTACGCTACAACTCAAAAGGTTTCTGGATAGGGGAGTTTCTGTATCGCCTGGAGAAGGAAATCTGAACACGCCTTCAGAAACGGATCACGAGCAGAGTGAAAATCACGAAATGAAAGAAAGGAGAACTACGAGGCGTCTGACTCTGACCCCACAACAAGCCAAGGATGTTCTTGTGTCAGTGGTCGAGGAGGATTCCGGGAAAATATCTGATGAGAAGCAATCGGGTTCCCCAAATCCTACGGCCCCTATCCCGATCACGGGAGAGCGAAAACCCGAGGAAGGGGATCCTTACAGCACTGCTGCTACGCCAGATAGTCTCATCGGTGCTGTATCACCTGGTCAATTCTCCTTTGGTGAAACAAACGAAACGTCTGTCCAAAGCCGACAATCTCCAATCGCACAGCGGGAATTGCACCTATCAGGCGCCTCATCTCCTCAGGATCGTCTACAGCGGCGTGAAAGCAATGGACCCGACAGAGCAGGCGACGTGGCACGAGGCATACCTTGCACAACCCCTTCAAAATCGCCTGAGCCTAATGTCTTACCGAAGGCGGAGTCCTTTCCTGGTGACAAACCCAAAATTGGTCCTGCAAACATTGCACCTCTTTCACAAAGGACATCGGCGATCCCAAGGCCTCAGGAGAAGGCTCGGAAGCTACATGGGGGTGTCTCGCCACCAGTCCGCAGATCACCACAACCAGGCGAGCGGGGCATGGCTCATACGATCTTACATCGCTCCGGCGGTGGGCCTACATCCTCACCAAGCCATTCTCCTTCACCGAGAGCCGGCGAGCGGAAACATCTTGAAAATCCGGCAGTCACGGGGGTCAAAACGGCTAAGTTTGCACAGGGGCATTCAATGATTCCGCGATCTGTGGTAAACACCAAGAAGCAAAGTCAGGTCTCGTACTTGTCCCGTCATTTTGAGCAACTAAGTCGTGAATTTGAAAAGGAACGGCAACGTGAACGGCAACAGAGAGCCAACTCGACCAGACTGTCTCGGGCGATTCCAACACGTTCTTCAAATCCCATCGTGAGGGTTTATAAGAATGTCAGGGATGCTGTTGAACGGGATTCGTCTGAAGACTATGAATCTACATGTGATGTTCACATGAAAACCATTACTGAAGAGTCTCCGGCTAGCTTGCCCGCAGAAATACCAGAAGCTCTAAGAGCTCCGATCAGAAGTCGAACTGTGGATGTTGTACCGTCGGCAATATCTGTGAAGCCTTCTTCGCCCAAAGTTTCTGCAATAGGTGAGGAACCTCCTGAACAGATCTCAGAGAAGGTTGAGCATCCTGAAAATAAACCAGACCAACCGGGAACAGAAGATACAGAGGATGAGATGGTGTACATGGATGATAATAAGCAAGAAGAAGAGGAGGAGCTACCAAAGCACGAACGCATATCCTTGATTAAAATGTTGACAAACTTCTGGGCTGAGCGGTCTTCGAGTGGCTGGAGTCCCCTCGACTATCCACTAAGCACACTCGACCATGTTTTCGAGGACAGTGATATCATAGTTCGTGAAGACGAGCCTAGTTCGGTGATTGCGTTTGCTCTCAATTCTGAAGATTACAAGCAGAAGCTTGCTGCCGCTGCAGCTGAAGCAAAGCTGGCTTCCCCCACTGAAGAGACAGACATAGCATGTGAGGATGATCTCCTTCAAGAGACCGGAACCCACCTCAAGTTTCTGTTCCAGGAAAGTGAGGCAGATATGATGTGCAAGATCTTCTACGCCGGGCAATTCGATGCATTACGCCGGAAATGTGGCGTTTCTAATCGTATAGTCGAATCTCTCTCCCGCTGTATGAAATGGGATTCACAGGGGGGCAAATCCCAATCTCTCTTTTTGAAAACCACCGATCAACGCTTCATTCTCAAATCACTCTCGCCTATGGAAAGCCAGGCCTTTTTGAAGTTCGCGCCAGGGTACTTCAGTATCATGTCTGAAGTCCTGTTCCACGAACTTCCGTCGGCTATCGCGAAGATGTTTGGCTTTTACCAGGTCATGATCAAGAATCCCGCGACTGACGTTGACATTGATTGCTACTTCCTCCTAATGGAGAATCTTTTCTATGATCAGACACCCACCCGTATCTTTGACTTGAAGGGATCGATGCGAAATCGCAAAGTTGAGAGTACTGGTACGAGTGATGAAGTTCTTCTCGATGAGAACATGGTCGAATTCATATTCGAGAGTCCACTCTTCACGCGCTCCCATTCAAAGAAGTTATTGAACCAAAGTGTTTGGAACGATACTTTGTTTCTACAAAGACAGAACGTCATGGACTACTCTCTCATGCTGGCGATCGATGGACCAAAGAATGAGATGGTCGTCGGTGTCATTGATTGCATTCGAACTTACACATGGGATAAGAAGGTGGAATCCTGGATCAAGGGTGGTGGGAAAAACAGACCTACCATCATGGGCCCTCGAGAATATAAGCGCCGTTTCCGACAGGCTATGGCAACATATATCCTTCATGCACCAGAGTACGTCATATCCCCTAAACCTTTTCTTTTGTTTTACTTGAAACATCAAATAGCTAATGGTCTTTCTAGTACATGGTATCACTTCCAACCATTGGCGCACCCAGGGCGCCCAAACCACTTCGGTACGGATGCCAACAGCAAGGAGGACGTGATACAATTCGCGCGTTGAACAGTGCTGCTTTTAGATTTACGTACATGACAGCCGCCACTCTGTCATTTTATCGGGTTCAATGGCTACCCGCCTTTCTCTGCTTTATACCCATTTGGGAAAAAAACATTTGTCATGAGATACCATATAGTCTTTCGTTATGTCCGCGTTATGTCAAAGAAAATGACATAATGTCAAGATGCCAAAACATGTCTGGGAGTTTAATGAAAATAAACAAGCAAAATCACATGAGATCTCAGTCTAATCAACTTCATCTTCCGCCTCCTCACTACCCGGCTCATTACCCTTTTCTTTAATCGTGGAGGAGCTTTCGTCGTGAGGATACGTGGATTCTTCCTTCTCCTCGGTAACCTCTCCCTCTTTGCCCAGGTAAAGAAGGTTAAACCGTAACGAAAAGTATAGTTCTCCCGTCTTCTTGTTCTTGAGAACGTATCTGAGCTCATGATGCTTCTCGTCGATATAGTCTGTGACAACAACTTTGAAGCCCGGTAACCGCAATGAAAAGTCTAGAGTGTCGTCAGTCAGAAGTTATGCGGTATTCGATGATTACGATGGAAGTGAAAACACCTTACCACTGAAGCTGATGTATGAATTCCCAAAATCGGCTTTATACAGTCGGCCCGCCTCGAACGTGAATGCTTCCCTGTTTGCCTCGTTCAAGTAGAACTTCCGTCGTTGGTCAGGAGTAGCTGGTATACCAAGACAGTCTCTTTGTTCAACGCCACTGCCCTCTGCGCCTTCTTCAATGACTTCGCAGTTCAAAGACTGGGTTGACTCGGTTGCTGTCTCACTTGCAGCTCCATCATTTTCAGTAGATTCAGCAGCATTTCCGCCATCCCTTGACTCAGATCCCTGCTCCTGAGTTGATGTCTCAGTCTCTGAAGCCGAAGGAACCTCTGCTTTCTCATCTGCGTCCTGCTTTTCAGTCTCGACCTTTTCACCTCGCAATCCACATATCCTGACATGATTCCAACTCGACAACGCCGGACCATATAGATACGGTTGGTCGGCATACGCATCCCCTTCCAACCCAGGATCGATCCACCACTTCACAATCTTCAGCGCATAGTTTGAGCCAGGAGGCATGCGGTCTCGAATAGGACGATCAAAGTCATTCCCGAACACAAGTTCATTGCCGGAGATCGGCTTTTTCGGTGTGAAATCTATAGCTATAGAGTATCGGTCATTGATGTGATCCGGATGGCTGAAGTACGGATGAGTTGAGGGCGATCCCTTTGGTATGCCTAAACAAAGCAGTAAAAGATAATGTCAGCGAAGGGCATGGTAGATGATGAACGTCCAAGAAGCGGTCAACATACCGGTATAGTCTTGAATGCGAACGTAGAGGTCTATTGTCGCAAGGTCCGACTCGATTCTGTAGGGCTCCTGCGCATTGACAGGGACGATTCCGTGAGTCGCAAGATCGTAGGCAGGTCCAGCAGTGCACTGGAGGTCGTATAGTGGCTTCCCAGGTGCCATGATGATTGTAAATATCAAATATATGTGATGATGACGATGATAAGAACCGTGAGATCTAGTAGATGAAATGGAATATCCAATGTAGGCCGAATCCAACACTATCGCAGCGTAACCGTGGTAAAGCTGCGCAGGGCAGAGTGTATATATGTTGGATGTAGTGTTCAGCGAAGATGTTAAACCCCAAGGCTCAACAGACAACAAGGTGAATTTGTGTTTGAACCGAATCGCAGCACGGCGCAGCACAGCTCACGCCTTATAGTTCAGCTCCTTCACTGCTGGATTGATGATGATCCTTGTCTGATATCACACTGCGTCACCCACGACGATCCCTGCTGTGCGCCTGCTTGGGTTTGCGCTGGCCCACGCGCGCTGCTTTTTTTGCTGGACACGCTCGGCAAAGTCAACCGTGATAACAATACTGTGCCTTTATCCCCGAGACGGTTACTTGATTCCCTTGAAGGCGATGGCAGAAGTTGCGTCATGCTATGTGAAGCAGGAGATATTAGAGCTGATATCTTTACATTGACTGTCGCATGACTGCCTCTCCGGCCAGAAAACGCGGTAAAAACGCGATACTTGCGCTGCTGTCCAAGCAGGAGAACAGCGATGTCACCATTGCTAGCTCTGTGCTACCTTCGAAGCGTGCTAGATCTGAATCGCTTGATGCTTGCAACGACGATGTTGAAAGAAGCCACACAGATCAGGATGAATCGGACTTGGAGCTTGCAGCTCCATTGCCATTCGAGCAGTCTACGTCGTCTGGGGATGAGGACGATTCTGAGGAGGAATCTTCATCTGACGATGTTGACGAGCATGGCCATCAGAGAATGGACGCAAAGCCTATGCACTCCTTGCAGGTGTCACGACCTGCACAGGATTGCAGGGCTTCGAAGTTATCAAGAGAGTCGGCTGTTCTACGCGCTTCCTCGCGTTCATCGCATGGGCGTCATATACGACGTCGACATGATGCGCAAGACAACCATCCTCACGATAGACAAGCGATGATGAAATCATTTTACGGGGGACATTGTGTTTTGGGAGACACGAAAATTATGCTCAATGAAGCATCTACTCTCGACTCACATCTTCCGAGCACCCTCTCGTCGGCCAAACCAGGGGCCCATACGGCTTCGAAGGACACCGCCCCAAACTATGCTGCTCCTAAAGCAGTTCAGCTTCTCAGTTTACTGCGCAAAATGCCTGTGCAAGCAAGAGGAAGCGACAACCAATCTCATCACGCAGCACAAGGGTGAACCAAGCTGCGTGACTCAGCCAGATAGATACCTTTTCAACGAGGCAGGTGCGACTCACGATGATCGCGCCCAAAGAATGTCAACAATGGAGCCAGGGTTAGAAAATGTCAAACCGCAAGCATTCCCTGTTTCCAAAGAAACTATGAGAGCCTGACAATCATGACGGAAACTACGATCAGCAGAGAAGCATTCGTGTCTACTCAACACTTGGGCGGGACTGACATTGCTCCTTCCCTTCGTCTAAAGCGGCGGGGTTACCATTTCGAATCAGAAAATAAAATGGATGAACCATCTTCGTTGCCATGGAAGGCCAACCAATGCATTCAGCATCATCCCTTCTCACCTTCTGTGCACTGATCCTTGCCATCTTCTTAGTGGCATAGCAACCAGACTCAACAACGGACAACCATTGCTCCTTCCCACCTCTTCAAATCATGCATAGTCGACTTTCACCACCCCCTTTCCCCTGACACCCACGCTTCAACCCGCAGGTGCAAAAACACGCCACGAATAAAAAGGGCCATCGCGAGTTATATTACTTCGATACAATACCGCGTCACCATCCACGAGCATTATCCCCAATTGGAGTGAGAAAAACGCCATTCAGGCACCGCGTTTTGCAGTATACGTATTGTCGTGTGACATGACATAACATAACATGACGATACGCAGGGTGATATGATGACAGGGAAACACGAGCCGGATCCAGTCATTCAATTCAAGAGAGATACTGTACATCTCAGGGGAAACGACATGTTACCACCTCAACAGCCTTTGACTCGCATATATCTTAGAATCAAATGGACAAGCAAGCTCAATTGAAGATATCAATGGAAGCATACACTAGACTACCCTCACAAGCAGACAGCAGACACCCTACATACGCAGAGTACATACAACCGCAATCAACATATCTCGGTGACCATTATTTGAGAGACATCGACAAGACCAACCCTGAAGGATGATAGTAGAGATAAGGTGAGAGAGAAAAGAAAAGAAAAGGACATTCAGTAATGCTATCATAATCAGACATGATAAAAGAAAAAAAGAAGAAGGACTGAGATATCACAAAAAAAGGGGGCGCGAAAGAAAGAAACAACGACCACAAAGCAAGCAAAGTAGTAAAAGAAAAGCCACCTCCCATCCACTGAATTCAAACGTGTCCTTTGCTTTGAAAAAGAAAAGATTCAGCCACTGTATTTATCCTTGAGTGACTCTAAGAAGCTTGACACATTGGTTTTTTTCCATGGTGTGGTGGTAGTTATTATTCACACAAAGAAGGGGTTTCGTATTCCATGCTCGCATTCAACAAGAGAAAAGAAAGAGAAGAAGGCGTGGGGGGAAAAGGGGGGGATGACGATAATGAGATGATGATAGCATGTAGAATATAAGGAAAGGAAAAAAAGGGAACCAAAGGAACATGAACGTGCAGGACTTGAATAGTCAAACGTATAACATTCTTTTTCAGAGAAAGAAAAAAGGATATGACAGCGCGAAAGGGAAAGAAAAAGAAGAACGGGGGCAAAGAAAAGGCACGAAG
>AZGZ01000014.1:123522-134274 GCA_001636715.1 Ascosphaera apis ARSEF 7405 | reverse complement strand
CAAAAAAAAAAAAAAAAAAAAAAAAAAAAAAAAAAAAAAAAAAAAAAAAAAAAAAAAGAAAGAAATTACAAGACTCACCCTTCATGAACTTCTTGCTAGCATATTTCTTAAAGAACGCCTCATGCGCTGGTGGACGACGCAAATAGTCAATCATAAGCCTAAAGACAGGCCAGATCTCCTCCCGCGTATATCCCGCATAATGAGCGAGCGTCGCGTCCTAAAAAAAAAAAAACCAGGTCAGCAAACCAATACCTTTATCATACATATCCAAAAGAAAACGGGTTTCACTCACCCAAGGACCGCTATTCCACATCAACCTCGCCATATACATCGCAGCAGCAGCAACGTGACTCTGCCTATACGCCATAAACCTATGATCCACAAGACTGATCTCCAACAAATACTTTCCGATCGTTCGCGTATGCACATCGTAGTTATCCGCTTTACTGATTCTGCGCAAGAAGTTCATGGGGTTCGGGTAACTGATATCGTAATTCAACGTCGCAAGAACATGTCGTTCCGCATCGAGAATCTCCTTATCGCTGAAAGCTTCGTCGGCTAATTGACTGAAATTGGCGACGTGTGGAGAGAGGACTTCTTCGTATTTAGAGGCGATGAACATAGCAGTGGCACCCACGAGCTGAAGACGCGAAAGGGCAACAACCTCGGCGGAAAGGAATCGGTCGACAATGTTGACGGCGAGGAAAAGGGTCTCGGGCAATAACCTGAAACGGGCGTGGACCTCAATAAGCCAATCGACGAGGATACCGCGCATTTTCCAGTCAATCTCTTCCTGGTGCTCCATATAGTCCGGGTTTGGCAAAGTCTGGACCTCCAATTCCTTCAAGTGCTCGAAGATCTCAACGACGTATTCAGCTGCCATCAGGGGATCCATGAGATCCTCGGTATCGAGATCAATGACCTCATCGACAGCACCGGGAGACTCAGAGCGTGCAACAGCATCGATAACACCATTCTCCTTCTCCAATTCAGCAGTCTCCTTTTTAGAAGCAGCAGCAGGCTTAACATTCTCCTTCTCCCTCGTCGATGTCGTAGTACCCGCATTCTTAATCTCAACGATATCCGACTCCCCATTCGGCTGCGCAGAAATAGCCCTCTCAATTCTCTCGGCCTTCCTCTTCGCAGGCTCATCATGCAAAACATGCGTCGAAGTAGCCTTTCTCGTACTCTTTGCCCCCGCACCAGCGTGCGCCGCCCGCTTCTTATCACCCATCGCACCGGAACCACTACCCCTTCTCACGGGCGCAGGTTCAGCGGAAGAACCATCCCTCTTATTCGAATCCTTCGCGCCAAGTACAGAGCGCGAGGTATTGCCCCTCGTCAACTTCTGCACACCGCCGCTCGGCCCATTGCTGCTCTTCGCCGCAGCGAGCGCAGAGGCACGTGTGACGGTTACTTTCTTGCCTTCCTTCTCGGACGCGCCGGTCTCAAGGACATGGTTCTCGTCGTGGGTCTTCTTGTTCAGATTGCCGTTGCTCGTGGATTTCTTTGTCATGTTACTGACGTCGCCCAAGGCAGCACGTCGTCGCGTCATAACAGTCGTGGTGGTGGTAGTGGTGCCGTTGATACCGGTCGCGGCAGTGGTGCCGGCGGCCTTTTTTGATTGTAAAGGTTTTTTGGCGAGGGTTGTGTTATTTTCTGCGTTGAGGGCCGAGGATTTGGCGCGGGTTAGACGGGTGGTGGCTAGGTTTTCGTCATTTTCGTTGTTGATCGTACGCGATCGAAGAGCGCGAGTCTATCAAACGCAAGTTAGTATAAGGTTAGTTCAAGTTAATCTGATATCGTATGGTGAATATCTCGTTGAATGAGGATTTGCAGCGATTATACATGCAGTAAGGGAAAGAGCGGGCAGAATTGAGTTCGGGATTTGGTGAATTGGTTTGAAGTCAAATTGCAGTGCATCGAAGTGGAGGTGGAGGTGATAGATGACAGATGACAGGTGACAGAAGAGAACTTACTGGAGGCATGATGGCGAGAGTGTCTAGCTGTCGAGCAATTAACTGTCCAGCCTTGTAATCGTAATCCTATCTTTATACCGCGAAAAAAAGAAAGTCGTAGTGATGGTTGTATATCAAACGACGACGGTCGCGGGTCACCGGTAGCAGTGAAGCGGTACAAGTTTCTGATATGATCGGAAACGAAAGGGACAAGACTGTTATTGGCCAAAGAGGAGCAAGAGAAGCGTGTTGGAGTTAGTTACGGTAATAATGCAACCCGCACCGCACGAGCCGGGGGTGAGAAGAGGAAGAAACGACACGACGCGTTGAAAGCTGTAAAACTGAAAGGGAACTGAAAACGGGAGGTGATGGGGGGTGTGGAATGGGTGTGTGTGTGACAGGAACATGAAGTTCAAAGTGCATACCGAGTAGCTCAATTCAAGGTGAAAGTCTTGTGTTTTATATATGTAGGCGTGCTGTATATGGGTATATAGGCTCGATCAACAGAGCAGTGTCCCAGGTCGAAGTGGTGTAGTGATGCACTGGTGGGAAGAAGTGGTGGTGATGAGAGCGAACAGACCACCGCGATGTAAAGTGATCGAAGAGATGTAGTCTTGATCTCTTTCCACGAGACAGAGAGGAAGAGACAGCTGCCTTGATGTTTTTGTAATGGAGTGCTGAAGGTTGTTGTTGTGTCTTGTTTGTCGCAAACACACACACAAACACCGACACACAGAGGACCCAGGAAGCACGGAGGAACCAGAGCAGGCGAATGATGCTTGCTTCTTGGCCGTGTTTGTCACTTGCTTCTTTCAAGAGTTGGGAGGGCCACACCACTTTGACACGCAGCAAGAAAGAGACGGGCGCGAGGGGGGGTGATGGAGTGGGAGTTGAAGGTGGAATGAATGGAGTTGATTGATGGGTGAGCGGGAAATAAGTGAGAGAGAGGAGAGAAAGAATTCCTCAAGCGAGATTTGAATCGACTCCACCCGCAATGAAGAGATGAGAAGACAAGGACAAGAACAGAACAGATGCAGCACTTGACTTACGTTTACTTACCTTGACGCCCGCTATATGGTGTCGTCTGACCACTGCGCTGACTCTGACTGACTCTTCCTCTTCTTTTTTTCTTCCTTTCTTGCTCGTTGAATTTAGAGTCAAGCAGGGCTGGAGAAGAAAAAGAAAGGCAGACCAAAAGGCAGACGAAATTGCAATGTACAGTATAGTATGTATTGAAAGAAAGCGGCAGGACAGAGACAGAGGAAGCGCGAAAGAGATGAAGAAATGCCCTAAACAGGGAAAACAAAAACAGACTTCCCTTTTCGATTGATTTATGATTATGATTTCATAGGCCAATGTCAGATCCAGGTTTAGATCCAGTTCCAGATCCAATTCCAATCCAATTCCAGCCGGTTATTGTTTTGTTCGCTGAATTTATTATACTGGTTATGCCAGTGTATGTACGAATTAAAGATGCGCGAGAAAGAAATAATTCAACCACGACAACAGGTAGAGGAAAGTCAGACTTGATACTCTACACTCTACACCTTCTGAATACTCTCCTCTATCCTATTCTTCTCTTAACTCCTTTTCTTTCCCCTCCTTCTCTCCCTCCATCATCATCTCTCTCTATCTCGTCTTTCTTCATATAAAAAATTTCCTGACGTTGAAATTACCCTTCTTGGTCAATTGTAAACATCCTTCCGTATATGGTAACATGTAACTCAATTGATTTTCCGTTGTCATGGGAGATGGTACATTGTCTGTATTACAGTATTGTTGATACAAAGTTGTTGGCTGTGTTTCTCTGTGTATCCGTAATTAATACAGTTATATTTCGTTATGCATGTAATGTACTAATGACTAATATTTATCCCGGACCAATATTCAACCAGTGCATTAAATTATTACCCAAAAAGGAAAGAAAAAATGCGGCGAAAAAGCGGAGGAGAAGAAGAGACAAGACATATAGAGATATAGGGAAGAGGGAAGAGGGAGATACAAAAGACAAAGGCAAGTATTATCGTCAATGGGTGACGGGTGATATCAGTCTTGCCCTGGACTATCAATTGACTGCTGCTTTACTCTAAACAGCTCCCTCCTGTTGTCTACTGTGTCACCCAGACTTGATACCAGGCAATGATCGCCCCAGCATCATTCTAATTGCCCCCCCAATTGACTTCTCATCCCGAGCGCATTGGGCCGGGACCACTATTCCCATCTCAATCAACAGGGTCGTCGCATCGAAATCAAGGCCAATTGACCCCCCAGAACCATCACACAAGATGCTTCCCTCCCTGCGCATGCCCCTAGGAGGCCTCCCACTACGCTCCCTCCGCCAATCCCTCTTCCAATCCCGCCCTCAACCATCTCTCGCCCCGCTGCTCTCCATTTCAACACGCACCTACGCCTCCAAGCGCAAGATCAAAATCAAGAAATACGGCGACAAATCCGATCCAGCACGCCGCACCACCTTATCCCAACTCTCGAACCCAGCAGCCGAGTCAATCACAAACAATGCCTCCACTACCACCACCGCCATGCCGCCGCAGAAGGACAAGCAAGGGATAAACCTACGTCGTCCCGTTCCCCGAACCAACGGTCTCCGCCACGTTCGCCGACCTATAAACGATCATCTTTGGAAAGGTCGGCCTTTGTTCTCACTTACTTCCCCCAAAAAGGGTCACGGTAAAGGTGGCCGTAACTTCACCGGCCGCGTCGTCGTGCGCCATCGTGGAGGTGGACATAAGCGCCGTATTCGCACCGTTGATTTCAAGCGTCTTGAGCCGGGCCAGCAGATCGTTGAACGAATCGAGCATGATCCTAATAGGTCAGGTCATATTGCCTTGATCAAGCATAAGGTGACTGGTGTCCGGTCGTATATCATTGCCGTCGATGGACTACGGGCTGGACATACCGTTGAGTCCTATATGCAGGGTATCCCCGAGGAACTCACTGCTTCTATGGGCGGACATATCGATCATGGTATTCTTGCCTCCATCACTGCTAGACAGGGGAATTGCTTGCCATTGAACCTTGTCCCCGTGGGTTCTGTGATTTGCAATATCGGTTTGCGTCCTGGTGGTCGTGGACAGTTGTGTAGAGGTGCGGGTACCTACGGTGTCCTCATCTCCAAGGAAGTTCCCTTACCAGACCGATTCGATGAGATCTGGCAGCGTGTTTCCGATGGAGAGATGTTGATCAAGAACGCCGATGGTGTCATCATGCTGCCTCAGCTTCCTGAAACGACACGGCTCATCAACAACGACCAGGAGATCAAGACACGCATCAATGAGGAAGTCGAGATGCAGAAGCAAGCTCAGAATGAAGCTGTTCAGCAACAATCGCCGGAGCAGACTTCAGAGTCCTCCTCCTCCTCCCAAACTGCACAAGTCGACCAGACACAACCAGATACAACACAGCTTCTCCAACAAGAAAACCAATCATCCACTCCATCACCAAACACCTCCACCCCCACCTCTTCCCCAACCCCATCCACAACCTCAGAAACCGCAGCCGCCCAATCCACCATCGAAAACACCCTAACCTCCACCACCACCACCACCACCTCAACCAAAGAACCCACCGAAAAGCGCGAACTCCGCGACGGTGAAAGCAAAGTCACAATCCAAGACCTCCGCGAAATGCGTCGCCGGAGCCAACACGTCGTCATCCGCCTCTCCTCAGGCGAAGTACGCTACATCCACCGCAACTGCTGCGCCACCATCGGCAAAGTAAGCAATCCCGACTTCAAGTACAGACAGCTCGGTAAGGCCGGTAGGAGTAGGTGGTTGGGCATCAGGCCTACGGTTAGAGGTTTGGCTATGAACGCGAAGGATCATCCGCACGGTGGTGGTAGGGGTAAGAGTAAGGGTAATGTCCATCCGAAGAGTCCGTGGGGTATGCCGGTGAGTTTTGAACGTTTCCTTTCCCCTTTTTTTCCTCTTTCTTTGGTTAAGCATATGGTGATATAATGAATACCCTGCTGATATGACATACAGGCGAAATCTGGATACCGCACTCGTCCCAAATGGAAGGTCAACAAGGCCGTTGTTGTCCCCCGTGTCCGCAACCAGGGCAAGAGACGTCGTGGTTACCATTGAGCGGGTTCTTTTTTTGGCAGTGTCGAGATCTCTTTTTGTCTTCTCTGGGAACAAAATGTCTCGCGCAGTCAGTCACTTTTTTTTGTTCTCCCCCGCTTGTATCATTTTTCTGGGTTATCCTTTTGCTTGTTCACTCCGTTTGTACATGTACTGTAACTATAGTGTGTATATGATTGATATGGTTGTATTATCTAGGTTATTTCCAGAAAGTTGTGAGGAGGGATGTGATGTGATGTGTAAGTGTTGACTTCCTTGAGTTGTGCGGGCCGCTTGTTCGATTACCTTACATAGATAGATTGTCTTGGGCCCCCCTGAGCTTCTTGCCCCTGAATGAAGTGTCGTAAAAACTTCTCTGTTAGACACCACCTTGCTTTGACATCGACGATTTCGACCATGAAATTTGAACAGGATTAGAGAATGATCTTTGGCTGTCATGTCTTCAAAAATGCAGTCTCGTTGGCGGCAATGTCGCCTGATAATCGTAGCCATTGCTGTCCTTGAACAGGGATTTCAAAATTGTGCTCGAATACTACATCCAACAACGCGAACGGTCAATGGTACTCACAAATTTTTCTTTTTATCGCTGAAGCTGTACGGTCAATGCTCTACGGAGTAGAGAAGCCGAAAAGTGTATCTTGTGATAGACATCAATCAGACCTGTGTAGGAGATCATGTAACTTGCTCAAAAACAAATTGATGTCGTGCCAACTGTGATGACAAGTTCATGAGACGTTGGCATGTCGTTATGAAGTTTCTCAGCATGAGAAATTCACAATCTGGATCGCGATTTTTCACATTTACATATCACTCAAATCGATGGAGGCACGAAAGAAAAAAAAAAAAAAAAATGAAGGTTGATGTTGAACAAAAAGTTCATATCATATTCGTTAACAATCTTTTGTCTGGTATCTATACACAAAGAAAGGAGAAAGCAAAACAAAGGAAATAAGGGATGATCGCTCTTCGCGTTAAATCATGTCGGGTAGGGTTGGGTCCCTTCAGAAGGCAGCGACTACAGTCGCTAATTTATGCCTTCTTGACGGGGTTCTCATCAGCGTACTTCTGAGCAGCAGCATCGAGCTCCTCCTGGGAGTGCTCGCCAAAGACATTGACGCCCCAGGCCTTGGGGACGTTGTATCTGAGGTTCTTGTTGAGGGAGTTGAGCTTCTCGACGGCGGAGTCGGGGATGGTGATCTCTGTGAGGTATTGTTAGCACCATGCATACGGCGTTGAAAAACCCTTGGATAATAGATGGAATGTAAACATACCCTTGAAGTTGTCGATGATACGAGAGGGAGTGACAGACTTGGGCAAGACACAAGTCTCACGCTGGACAGCCCAGGCGATAAGGGCCTGAGCCTCGCTGATCTTGCACTCGGAAGCGACCTCCTTGACCTTCTCGTCATCCAAGACACGGGGCATGCCGTACTCGTTGTTGCCGAGAGGAGAGTAAGCCTGGATAAGGATGTTCTTCTCCTTCAAGTAAGCAGTGAGCTCGGGCTGCTGGAGGTAAGGGTGGGCCTCGATCTGGTTGACAGCGGGGATGATCTCGCAGTGGGGGAGGAAGCCCTCAAGGCGCTCCTTGGTGAAGTTAGAAACACCGATGGAGCGGACCTTGCCCTTCTTGACAAGAGCCTCCATCGCCTTCCAGGTATCCTCGAGCTTGGTCTCCTTGTCGAGAGCAATGCGGCCGGTGTTAGGGTCCTGGATCCAGAGGCCCTCGCGGACATTGGGGCCGGGCTGGAAGGGAACGGGCCAGTGGATGAGGTACAAGTCGAGGTAGTCAGTCTGCAACTCCTTCAAGGTCTGGTCGCAGGCGGCCTCGACGAGCTCTGGCTTGTGGGAGGTGTTCCAGAGCTTGGAGGTAAGGAAGATCTCCTCACGGGGGACACCAGAGGCCTTCCAGCCACGGCCAACTTCCTCCTCGTTCTGGTAGCAAGCGGCACCATCGACGTGGCGGTAGCCGTTCTTGAGAGCGACCTCAACGGCCTTCTCGACCTCATTAGGCTTAGAGAGCTGTGATGATAAAAAAATTGCAGGTTAGATTGATGCCCAAATTGTTGTTCTGTCTCGTCTCCCTGTCCCTCGGTTTCGTGCCTGACTTACCCATGTACCAAGACCGATGGCGGGGATCTTGTAGCCGGAGTTCAAAGTGTAAGTCTTGGAGGCCATTTTGAAGGTATTTGAAGGATGAAGAAGAAAGTGATCAAAGAATCGTCTAAACAGATGCAATTGACTTGGAATTGAATAGATATATAGTGAGAGAGAGAGAGAAGAAAAGAAGGAAGAATTGAACTACAAAGAAGCGCACTTCGGCATCTTTATATGTCTTCAACTCGACACATCCTCACCACCACAGCAATCAGAAAAAAAGAAACGCCATTACACAGTAATACCCTCTGCGTGCCATCAATTCGTCCATGGTGGCATCCAACTCACTTTCATTCCCCCCCAAGTCTCCAGCGAGGGACGAATGGTGGGGCATGCTCATCATCAATCACAATCATGGAGGGGCCGCCGGCTAAATTGACGGAGGATCTGGTCCACATACCTCAGCGGATTCGGGGCATCAAGGACATGAATCAAGTGGCCAGTCCATTCATGTTCCCCATGCAGTGGACTTGGGTGTCCCCGTTGCACCGGAGCATCAGCATCAGCTTGTTTTTGATCTGCCGGTCAGACAGGCCAGTTTGCGTGAGCGACTTATCCTGACCTTCACGACTCGAATGTGAAATAGGGGATTTTGGCTCTACGGACAGCCTCCACTCACGCCCATGCTGGATGCTGGATCATGACGGTGCAATGAAGTCTTTTTTTTACTTGAAAATACGGCGTCTGCGTAGAACTCAATTGCTACGGAAGCCCACGGGGGGAGGGAAAACCGATCCAAGGTATCTCGCCAGGTACCAGGAGTGAAGTCCACAGGGGGTTCGGCTACTCTGAGTCTTCCCATGAACCTTACCATTGGGGATTCCGCGCCTGTGAGTATGGAACCAAAGATAATTTAGGGGGAAGGGATAAAATGGACATCAACAGTCTTACTTCTATCTTCTCTTCCCCATCTCTGTCCCCGGGGCACCCGCACAAGAGAGGTTCAGCAAGAAGGATTTACGTTTGTCAGAACGACGGATACGTAATGTGCTGTGGACTTGAAAGAAGAAAACGAAGAGCTGGCCGGCGTTTTACCCGTTATAAATTTCCCTCTCTTCGCTAATGGGGTATACTCATGGCGTGGAAAGGCGGGGATGCTCGGGGGTGGGAGGAATAGATGGATAAATTGGGCTGAGATCGGGGGTTGTATGGGGGTGTATGAGAATCATTGGAACGAGTGGTGCGCCATGCAAGTTGTAACTACCGCGGTGGACAAGGGGGAAAACAGAGACGAACGAGGCTTGCCTTTGCTCACTTCAAGAGAATGCGATGGAATTGGCGGTTTAGAATACAAGGAACTGCAATGCATGACCGATGCAGATTCGGCGGAATGTTCAACGAGGGAGGCGCGTTGTATTTTCCCGTCGTCGTTCTCCACGAGGGCATTTAACTCGAACAGAGCCGGTCGATGCTACATGCTTTTTCTTCTAATTAGGAAGAAATTATACGGTGCTATCAAGGTGATGCGCCGTGACAATCTCTATCTCATTGATTGTGTGCTCAAGCGCATCTTAATTACAGCTCTATCAGCTCAATCATCTGCACTCTAACTGCGGAGCAGGCCTGGATGATGAAGCTACTCTAAGTGCCATCGTCAAAGAACAAGACAAGACGCTACGCCTTAATTGCCTGACAACTTAAGCGCTACCATCTCTTTCAGCTTCATTTTCACAAGTTTGCGTCTGTCCGTCTTGGTTGTCTAGCTTCAATCGCAAGCACATCTCATTCTATCGCTCTTTGCGCAGACCCTGGTGCAGCGTCGGCAGCAGTTCAGCAGCTATGACGTAGTACCCGGGACAAGGTTAAGCGCAACCTGGAGCTCCAATGGAAAGCCGGGAGCTTGAGAAACGACGGTCTGAAACTGACGAGAAAGAAATGATTGAGATATGCGCCTTTTTACTGAGTCAAGTGAACATTAATTGAGTGTTATAGCTGATTGAGTTGACAGCCTCCTCTATGGCAGCAAAGATATTGAACATGACCTCGCCATTGGATTGTCGCGAGCTATGCGCCAGCTTTACGAAGGTGAACCTTGAGGGTGTTGAGCCTGGAATCTACTGAGGCCAGTCTCGTCACTGTTTTCACGGCATACGAGAAGCTACATATTGTCACAGGGGAGCTGAAGCAGCAGGACTAAGCTTGTATTAAGCACCCACACAACTTGAAGATATGAAGCCCGTCTCCTGTTATCAACCACACCTACCTTGGCTTGCTACAGCTCAGCAAGACACCTAAATACTAGAGTTCATCAGAAGTCAGCAACTCAAATTCATATATCGCACGAAAGTCGTACCCGTGTGACATCCCAATGATGTTGATGATACCGACATACTGGGGCCTTCAAACACGTATATACTAGCTCACTCCCAGAAAAGTGTGCCAACTATACAATATTCAACATCAAATGCACGCATGCTACAGAGCTTTGCTTATGGGACCTGCAATCAAACCAGAGCGATCTAAGAAGCAAGCAATGTGTGATATCATATGATAGGCCGTTGTCATTATAAAAGAATGCTTCATGAATTGTACCGTACTGA
>AZGZ01000014.1:84581-115756 GCA_001636715.1 Ascosphaera apis ARSEF 7405 | reverse complement strand
GTCATTGAGAGCATTCACTCATCGGACCAAATGGTCATATACATTCAGGAAAAAAGAGAAAAACATATTTTTTCAGCCCTACAGACAGGGAATGCTCTCACAGCCATTGCAAGTCGGGGCTACCCCTGAAGTCAAAAACTCCACACCCCTCACAACTGCTTCTCCTTCTCCGCCTGCTCCTTCGCAGAATCCTCCAAAACAGACAACTTCCTCATCTTACCCTGTGCATCCTGTGTATGCAGCTTGTCCTGCAACTCAGCCAGCCTATTCGTTTTGGCTTGTGCATCGGCCATTGCTTGCGTTGCATCCTGTAGCGTGGTTGAGTATCGTCTGACGGTGGCTGTGTTCGCGGGTGTGCCTATCGCTGATGGATCATCGACTTTGGATGGTGACTGTTGTGACTGTGGATTTGAACGCCGCGCTGCGGGGAAGGCTGAGGGTGGTACTGGGCCGTTTCCATTGTAGGGTCGTGCAGAGAGGATTTCGTCGAGTGGTGGACGGTCCTCTTCAAAGGAGTTGCGAGGTGGGTCTTCTGGCATTTTGGAATTTGGTTTTTGAGATGTTTAGTTTGAGGTTTATGTATATCGTGTATGTGTATAATGATGCAGTGATGTTGGTCTAACTAGGCGATGATGATGTTCTGCCGTAATATTCAATGAATGATGACTTGCTTATGTTATTCAAAGGCAAAAGTTATGGGTGAGTAGAAATAATGCTTGATTTTGAGGGGTGTGTAGCAGTTGCGAAATCCTCGATCTAGATATACTGCTGCACAGCACACTACAACGGGTTGCTCTGGCCAGTTGCCACCTTCATCACCCAGTTATAACGATGTACCAAACTTGCCATGTCTTCCATGACAGTCGTCTGCTGTCGTACCGGACAGTCTGAACTCTATGAGAAGATGATCTGATCTGGGAAATTCCCAACAATCCCAAGCCGGCTCTCGTCTTGTCATGATTCCTTCGGGTTCGGCAGACAGTTAACATAGAGATTGCTTTGATATGGATCGTGAACTTTTGAGTTATGAGGCCCCAGAGCCATTAGACTCATCAAAGAGCTGCTTGATCCCAGTAAACGTAGAGTCTCCATCACTGTCATCGTCTCTATAATCTCCTTCGGATGACAGCTTGGAGTCAGGGGAATCTTGTATGTTGTTTCCATGGGGTTTGCAGGGTGTTGAAATTATACGATATATCACATAGAAGAAAAGGGTCCAAAGGATAAAAACATACTTCAAGGGTATGCGGTGGCCAAACATCATTGCGACAGCTTGAATGATGGGCATAACAAATAGGAGACGAATAAGCACCTCCACTCGGGACTTCGCAGTCTCATTGAGCAGGCGCTCTTCATCTGGAGACAGCCGAAAGAGGTGTCCATGCATAGCATGTCTGTCTATCCCGAGAATCTTGATGAGATACGACACATCTATCTCGAAGAACCTTTTATAGAGGATTGGCAGAGCGGTGAATTGTTCTTTACTTGGTAAAGAGGAGTAGATCTGATTAACATGATCATAGATCCTGTAGAGATTCACGCCAGTGGTGTCAGCCAGAGACGATACCACGACGTTTCCTAGACGCCTCGTAGTCTGTAATGCTTGGTCCATGTGGGCAGCAGCCAATCTAAAAGGGTATTGGTCCAATGTAGAGTGTAGTCAACTATCAATGGACTGGGCCCAGGCAATCGAATGGACGATAGCTGACACGACTTGTCCAGCTAGGAAGAAATTCAGCGTTGTTGATGGGCATCTCATGTGCTCTGTAGAGATAGCCTGAAGACCCCGTTCGATATATACCTTCCTGGAAGGCAACGTATGAGCCCCGTTGAAGCACTCAACAGGCATAGCTCGTCCATTCAGCCGCCTTTACGGTCTGTATATCACATCTATAAGGATTAAAACCCCTAATGACAGGCAATCACAGTATATGACACTTGTTGATATCATCATTCTCGGCGGCAACTCTTACGTACAGTACAAAACCACCGGCCACAATGAGGATTTAGGTACAGTATGTGCCACACACCACACACCACACATACCTAACACTCACCACACTCCAACCACCTCACCTCACCTCACCTTAAAACCATCCATCCAACCAGAGCGCACCGTACGTCTTGGCGGGTAATCCGGTCCAGCAACGACGAGCATAGCATACACGACATATTCCTCTAAACCACACCCTAAATCAACGCTTTTACGCTCTAAAAACTAGGTAGATCGATTCCTTAGAATCAGGCCATCACTATGGTCGCCAGAGATGCTTCGAAAGAGGCTTCTGGCAGCCCTGATCCGGTCGATAAGGGTTACGCCACACTCGCGACTTTGAGGTGAGTTTGGAGCTTCAGAAGATGCATAAATGCCCCCTAAAGTCGATTGGAAAGGCTGCCACCCGCTTCGTATGAGTGTATACTAACGATCTGACGTATAGGATCGGCGTTAAAGCCTGGGTGAAGAAGGTACGTTGGCTCGACATCGCTGCCCGTCGCGTTTGACCTGCTTGCTGCTCGCGCCACGCCACACTGGCCCAATTTGATATCACGTGATGCTGATTTTTGGTATTCATTTAGAATGATGAATTAAGGAGAGCAGAGATATTGTCTATAAGGCAACGAAAGGATGGATTGAGCTTCTAGTGAGTGGCAGCGGAGTGCACTTCTGCTGAGGGAATTGTCACTGACGAGGGTATAGCGTTCATTATGTCGATTTCAATAAACGTCTAGATGGTAAGTCAGGGGACATATTTCAATTGAACGAGAAAAGGAGAACCAAGCTAATACTTTGACATTCAGAATGGGTTTCTGCAGATAGGATAGACCTCAGTAAAGAGGTAGAATGGCCACAGCCAGAAAAGGCAGATAAGAAGAAAGCCGGCGGCGCAGCCGGCAATAAGAACAAGCGTGCTCGTGCTGAGTCTTCAGATCTACAAGCAGCACGGGGTCAGAATGTTAACAGGAGGCCATCGAAGACAACTACTGCCGCAGCCGCCGCTGCTGCTGCTGCTGCTGCTGGAGGCAAAGAAAACGATGCTGCATCGATATTGGGAAGCTCTGCTGTCTCAACGCCGGCAGTGGAGAAGGATATGCCAATGCCTGATGCAGATGAGAGCACTGTGCAGAAGAAGATAGATAAAGAAGAGGGATTCACAGCGACTGATCGCAAAGAAGAGATCGAGAAGCTAAGAGTCGGAGGAAGCATGACTCAAAATCCCACAGAAGTCCATCGGGTACGAAATCTGAATAAAGTCCTGATGGGCAAGTATGAGATTGAACCGTGGTATTTCTCGCCTTACCCAGCTTCTTTCTCAGACGCGGAGGTGGTTTACATCGATGAGTTCTGCTTGAGCTATTTCGACGATTACAAGCAGTTCGAAAGACATAGGTCGAAATGCACACTGATGCATCCGCCGGGGAACGAGATATACCGGGACGATAACGTCTCCTTTTTCGAAGTCGATGGGAGGAGGCAAAGGACGTGGTGTCGAAATCTATGTCTGCTGTCGAAACTCTTTCTCGATCATAAAACACTTTACTACGATGTCGACCCCTTTTTATTCTACTGCATGTGTTCGCGGGATGAACATGGGTGTCATTTGCTGGGATACTTCTCCAAAGAAAAGGAGTCAGCAGAGGGATATAACGTTGCATGTATCTTGACCCTACCACAATATCAACGAAAGGGCTATGGTCGGCTGCTCATTGCGTTCAGCTATGAACTCAGCAAGAGGGAAGGAAAGTTGGGGTCCCCAGAGAAACCGCTATCTGATTTGGGATTGGTTAGTTATCGACAATACTGGACAGAGACGCTGGTGGAGTTATTAGTCGAGCCTGGACGAGAAACGATAAGTGAAAGCGAACTGGCGAGTTTGAGCGCGATGACGGAGAAGGATGTGCATGAGACGCTGGTCGTTTTGAATTTGTTGAGATATAATGTAAGTGCAGCCGCTTGTCCGTTGGTGTGCAGCAATGGTGGATTGATTGGCTAATGACTGGTGAACAGAGAGGAAACTGGATCATAATTTTAACGGATGCGATTGTCGAGCAATACCAGAAGCGTGTGGAGAAGGAGAAGATCAGGGGAGCCAGGAGAATTGATCCAACGAAGTTGCAATGGAAACCGCCTGTGTTCTCTGCAGCCAGCCGGACGTGGAACTGGTGATCATAGACAGTTCTGCTAGATGCAGACTTCATCGGAGCCTCCAAAACTTACCTCATTGTATGTTGGCGTTTGGATGGTTGGGGCTTGGATTTGTTTTCTTCTTCTTTCTTTACCATTTTGTGATTATGCGTCAATGATATCCCTTGTCTTTTTTTCTTCCTTCATTGCTCCACAAGTCGGCTTTGCATCAAATTCGTGCAGTAGATCACTGTTTAGAATTCAGGGGTAGATGACCGAGTCAGCCGGAACGCGCTCACGTAGCATCGCGCAGGGGGTGATCACTCCTTTTATTATTCGACGAATCAGCGTTCACGCGCATTTGCTTATCCGCATAGCTCGAAAGTGCATCTAAATTGAGTACTCGAAATCATCGCGAGATTCTGTTCATCTGCACAGTGGTAAAGGAGGCCGGACGTAATTTTAAAGATGATACAATGGTATTTGCGAAGAACGAGCGCTTGTTGCAAAAATAACGACAGAAAGAATTCAAATAATGTATGTACACCCCCCTCCCCGGTTCCCTGTTCTAGACCATGCACAACTCACCCTCTCCTAGATCCTCAATTACCCATCCCCTTCCCCTTCCATTCAATCTCCCCCCTATTTCGTCTTGATATACTTCAACTTCTTCGGCTCATGCAAATAATTCGCCGCATAACTCTTAACCTCAAACTTCTTTTCATTCGGCTCCTGGACGAAGTACTCGTAACCCTGTTTCTCCGCGAAGGCAATCGCATCTTCTTTGCTCTTGAAGTAGATATGCGTTCCCTGCATCTCGTCGGCGGAGGACTGCCAGCCCATCATGGGGTTTTCCCAGCGGTGGCCCTTCTGGAGGATATCCCAGTCCATGCGCCAGGGGTTGGCGTGGACCCAGTCGCCGGATTGGGAGGCGGCTTTGGCGGGCTTGTAGATTCTGGGAAGTGTTAATAGGGGTGTTCAGGTGTGTGTCAGGTGCGTGTGTGTGTGTGTGTGGCGTACCTGACTGTTCTACCCTGAAGATCGACAGGTGCGCCTGAGAGGACGGCAGCAGGGAGAGAGCCGCCTTCAGAGCCATCTAGCACACGCTTAGGGACAGGTGAAAATGTGCTGAAGAAGTAAAAGAATTAGCCAAAATACAATCCCTTCCCACTGTCTCCTTCAATCCGCGCAAAACATAAGACGCTCGGCAATGGGGGTTTTTGAATATATCTCACGATGTGCCATGATCAACGGGCGCATGGTAATCCGGAGTATTATGATTCATATCACCCGTCGTCTCAGGGATATGCGAGGTCTGTTTATAAATCTTTGTAGCGATAGCCTTCTCATTCTCAGCCTGGACGACGGAGCTGTCGCCGGCTCTGAGAGCTGTCTGGGAGAAGTAGCGCAGGCCGGCTGTCGCTGTGGCCGCGGGAGCCAGGGAGGAAGAGGCGCGCAAGGCGGTGCGGGAGAAGAGGGAGAGCGACATGGTGTGTGTCTGTATGGTTTGGCGATGGGAATCCAAATGCAATTGAGTACTCTTCTTCCCTATATCATAGTCTATCTTATCACCATCATCGTCGCTATCATGTCTAATACTGTCGCTATTGATGTCGTCGTCGTCGTCGTCGTCTTGAGGAGAGAACAGCCGATGTCCCGATATGGTTAGCGTCGGCTGATGGTTTATGCCGGGATCTTCCACGTCTGAGGGAGGCTTGAGGAACGGATGGACGACCACCGCTGTCCGAGTCAAGAGACACTCAAAGAGGGAGAAAGAGAGGAAAGAGAGAAGAAAGAGAGAGCGTGATATTTTCAAGGACTGTACAGGTGTGGATGCTCTTGCTTGCATTGGCTCTTGGTGAATTGGTCTCGCTGACTTCTGCTTCAATGCGTTGCGCGCGCACACACTCACTCCTGCCCGTCGCCGTCACTATGATCATGATCGTGATGCTGGGTGGGAGTTGTGTCCGCGGGCAAGGGTATACGCATTGATTTGAGTTCTAGATCACTTCCTCCTACCCCGTTTCTCATATACAATTCAAGATGGTTTCTACTTTGATTCCTCCTAAGGTGGGTGTTTTCAAAAGAAAAGAAAAGAAAAGATTAAGGAAAGCTGTGGTTTGGTTACAATTGCTGATCATCAATTGCGTTGGGTTTGCGTTGTTACAGGTCGCCTCGCCTTCTGTATGTTAAGAAAAAACCCCCGGATCTCTCTTTGTCATGCACACATGCTTTATGCTTGTCGACTGTTTTGAAGTGCCAATGAATTACGGATGTGAGGATGGGGTCAATTGCGCGCGATATGGGAAAGGGCGCACCAAGAGATAAACCGCCTTTCCAGCCAAACTAAACGGACAATTCAGCGCCCACTGCAATGATTACAATCCCATATCTCACACTTAAAAAGAACCAGCCCGTCATTTGCGCATCGTCGAGTTGGGGGTGGCAATTCAATTGACTATCGACATGCTTCCAAAAACCGAACATCAATCAACTAATCACCACCTTTTTCTTCTTTTACATCCAGGGCCTCGGTGCCGCCAAGGACGCCGCCAGAATGGAGCGTATCGTCAACTTCTACTCCCGTCTCCCCAAGGGCCCTGCTCCCGAGCCTCGTCCCGTCGGCTTGCTCGCTAGATACCAGGCAAGATACTTTGGCAACAAGCCATCTCCCATGCGTGAGTGCTGAAAACACAGGAGAGGGGAAGAAAGAAAAAGAAGAAAGAAGGAAAATGCTGATGGAGTGGAATTAAATTACAGCTCTCGTCCATATCATCGGCGGTATCATTGTCTTCGGCTACGGCATGGAGTACTTCAGACATCTCCGTATGTATTTTCAATGTTACTATGTTGGTTGCGGAGGGTACAAAAAGGGTGAAACTGACCGTGATAATGCAGGCCACCACAAGAACAACGCCCACTAAACTGAATATAAGGTAGCGGGAGAATCAGGAGGAGAAAGAAGAGAAAGCCGAATTGAATGGAATTGAAACAATTTGAATTGGCGTGTCTTTTTTACTTCTTTTTCTTTCCTCACAGCTGCGAAGTCAAGTGAAATAGAATGAATGAAGCAAGCAGGCTTGTTGATGGAAGGGTCAATGGCAATGGCAATGCTAATATCAATGTCAATGTCCACGTCCATCCCCTTACTCCTTCTCCTACTCCTTCTCTTACTCTTGACTGTTGACTCTTGACTGTCGATGTTGAATTTCTTCATAATGCCTGGTTTTATGCATGAGACTTGAATTATGCATATATGTTTTACCCTTTTTGTCATATCTAGCCTTGGCAGTAAACGTTATGCTGTATCATATATGTAAGGAATATGTAATATATGTATTATACGCCGAATCCAGCTGTAACAAAAGCGTATTGCTGTATCGGGTGAATTCAACCTCAAACAGCCAGTCACAGTCACAGTCACAATCACAGTTGTTCGGCCAGTTCAATCACTTGGGCAGCGAGAAGAAGAGACAGAAAAAGGAGGGAGAAAAGAGTGAGTGTAGATGTAGAAGAGAGAAATAGTTGAAATATATAAGAAATCAAACAAATGAACAAGTGTATCCCAGTGTGTAGAGTCTCTCTCCCCCCCGTTGTGCCTGTTTCTTCGTGGCGGAAACAATTCTCACCCGCCCGCTGCTCACTGACTGGCCTGACTGACCTGACACAATCCTCACCAGAAACATCCCGCCCTGACTGCTACCACTACATACTCTTACTCTTGCTACTGCTGCAACCCTGTCCCTTTCCCCCAGGCGACTTCGCGACCTCACCTCCTCCTCTTCTCACCTCTTGCACCCAGCCTGCACGAGTATTTGGGGTATCTCTACTTCTATACATCCCTCGCTCCTCTCCCAAGCTTCGACGAAGGCAAAGGGTCGATAAAAAGACTGGCAGAGACAGACGGACAGGCAGACAGGCAGACAGCCAGCTAGTCAGCCAGACAGACACATAGATAGACCAATCCTCAGAGGGACGATCTACACGGTATTACCCTCTTGCCATCACTCCCACTCACTTGCGCACCTAACCAAAGACGAGAAACAATCCAGCTGACTTCTATATCCTGACTTGCGCAACTTTCATTCAAAAACAGGTCATCAAGTCCCCTCGTGTCCATCGCATTGTTATGGCAGAGCAGAGCTCCCACGATGTGGTGGTGAATCAATCCCCGTCGGATGGCGAGCTGAGGAATGCTTCCTCCGACGTGAATGATGAACGCCTAAATTCGCAAGCTACGACGACGACGACAACTGTTGAGGTTGAGAGTAAAGAGACGTTGCAGGGTGAGAATGCGACTGGCGGGGGAAATGGTGGTAGCAACGGCGATGTCACCACCACCACCACCACTGCGCTCAGTGACCGGGATGAGAAGCAAGAGAAAGAGCGTTCTCAAAAATCAGACGAGGTGAGTGCTGAGTCTCTCGTCAAAGACAATTCAAAGATGCTTTGCTATATGGATATCTTGATGCTGAACATTGCGATTTTTTTCTTTTCGTTTTCGCCTTCGTGTTCAGAATTCATCTGCTTCTGCTGCAGGAACAGATGCTGCGTCAACAACGACTACACCCACCCCCGCGCCTATATCTACAGATACTACCGCTACCACCACGAGCGGCGCATCATCTTCAGCAAACAATGCCCCTGTCTCGGGCTCAGGCTCAGTCGCAGAGCAAACAACAGCAACAAAACATACAGATGCAGACAACAAATCACCATCACCTGCTACCATCACTGCTGCTACCACCGACGCTTCTACGACAGACAACACAACACCCACAGGCGCATCTTCAACAACAATATCAACGTCGACTGTTCCCCCCACAGCTCAACCTACAAACACAAGCACAGTCACAAGCACAGGTACAGGTACAGGTACAGGCGCAACTGATACAGCTGCAGAGAACACTACCACAACCACGAGTGCCGCTGCTAGCAGAAACTCAAGCACAACACGGTCTGAGACTACGGGGACGGAGAAAGCTGCGACGGGGACGACGTCTGCGGTGAAGAAGTCTGCGTTCAAGCCTGTTTCCTTTGCGAAATTTTCAATAAATAAGCCAGCTGTGGGTGGAGCTGGTGCTGCTGGGAGCGGCGTTGCTGGTCTTGAGAAAAAAGGTGAGTGAGAGCGTTATCACACCGCAGAATAAAAGGAAGAAAGGCATTGCTGACTTCGGGGCGCGGTTATTTGTCAATCGAATAGGCACCTTCACAACACAGTCACTCGGGTCAAACTCTAGCCCCAACGCTGCATCATCACGGCCACGGCTCGTTGCGAAGTCTGGCGGTGGATTGACTGGGAGTTTATCTCGGGCTAACGCCTCTGGAGCACAGAGCGCACCTCGAGTGGTGTGGAATAAGAATCAAGGTACGCCAGCCTACATCTTTCAAAACACTTTTTGCGCAATGTACTCATGTCACTCACCATTCAATCTTACAGCACCCACACAAGCACAACAAACACCTTCTTCCCTCCCAGCAAGCGCAGCCCGAAACCTCACCGACGAAGAACTCCAAGAACGTTACGGAATCCACATGACCTCCCGACTCCCCTCGCAACACCCACCATCATCGTCTCCATCGCATACTGACTCCGGCGCTGATGGGTCGAAACCCGCAGAGCACCATTCGCAATGGGCAGACGAAGAGGATGATGAGGATGATTGGACGCCTGAGACGATTACGTGGACTGATGGCACGAAACATAAGATCACGCCGTTAGGGGAGGCGAAGACTATCGTGAAGCTTACGCCTACGCAGGGGGAGGATGGGGATATGAAGGAGGAGAAAGTTGTTCTTGGTGCCAGCACTAGTGTTACTACTGAGAAGGAGAAGGAGAAGACAGTTGAGAAGGAGGTGGTGCGCGAGACGGAGAAGATATCGGCTGCGGTGACTGCTTCGCCGCCTGTGACTACCGTTAAGCCAATCATCAAGTCCAAGCTTTCTTCCAACACGACAGTGCTGAAGGTGGGACAATCGGCTGCCGAACGAGCAGGGCAAGTTTCTGGATTAGGAGGTGCTGGGAAGGGCGCCGATGCAAATGCGAATAACAAGTCTGCCTCGTCATTGCCCGCCAAGTCACCCTGGGCACCTCTTCCCCCCGTTGAAAAAGTTTCACCAATTGCTATCGCAGCTCAGGTTGCGCAAGCAAAGGATCATCATCATCCATCTTCTTATCCACCTCCGCATTTCGATCATGATAGGGACAGGTTCGGATCGCATGGTCATGGAGGATACTACGGCGATCGTGATCGTGACCGTGACTGGGGCGGTCTCCACGGCGACAGCAGGCACGGTCCACCACCACACATGAACTTCCGCGAACGAGATTTCCCACACGCGTTCTCCAACCTGCGTGATCCGGCACTACAGCCGTACACTTCACCACCTCTACCAGCGCACGGAGCTCCCTACCATCAGCAGCATCACGAGCATATGCACCATGATCATCTCCCACCTCCTCACCACCACCACCAACAGCATCACGGACCACCACCACGAGAGATCGCAGCTGATGATTTCAATCGTACCTGGAGGGGAGATAGTAATCCCGCTCACAACGCACCAAGAGAACTATACAACTCGCGCAGCGGACGGTACGAGCCTGTCGATCCAGCTCTCGGAGGGCCACCACACCATAATAGACGCGAGAGGGGTGATGTTAGAGATCGACGACCTACACAACTACTCCAACGAAATCTCGCAGATGAGAAACCCCCCGCTGGTGGCGTGGATGTTGAGAGGGGAAGAGCCGTGTCGAATGTTTCTGCCGGTTCGAAGGTTTTAACCCCTGAGCTTAGAGCCGTTGTTGAAGGTGATAGGACGAGGTCTATCTCTCCTAATGTTGCAGCTGGTTCTGTGGCTGGTGCACAGGCGGACGTTGCTGGGGCTACTACAGGAGAAGTCGCTGCGGCTGCAGCTGCTAGTGCTGCTGGCATTGATGAGTCTCTGCTTCTACCTGGCGAAGATCCAGTTGCTATGCAGCAGCGTATAATGAAGGAGAAGATTGCAGAAGCGCGACGACGGCGTCAAGAAGACGAGGCGCGTGAAGAAGCTGCAAAGCAGGAGAGGATAAGACAAAAACTTGCCGCCATGGGACCGCCTCCCGTTAAGAAGAGCAAGGATAAAGAAAAGGAGAAGGAGCACGAAAAGGAGAAAGAGGAGAAAGTTTGGAAGCGAAAGGAGCAGGTTCATGTTGCTGGTGCTGAGAAGACACCTGAGCAAGGTAAAGCTGTTCCGGCAGCTGCTACAGCTACTGCTGCCAGTGTTGATGCAGCTGTTAAGGCTGGGTTGCAGAGTCCACCGAAACCACCTGTTGTTGAACCTAGTGGTGCACCTAAACAGTATGGTTTGATGAAGGTGCACGCGCCTGAACCACTACGTCGATCATCTCATGGCAGAGAAGATGCTCCTGAAAGATCAGATCTTGTGCAGCGGCAGCAGGCTGAGCAAAAGGTTCAAAGGCAGCAGACTGTGCCAGCGGCTACAACCTCTACTCCAGCAGTGGCGCCAGCTGGTCCCATCTCTTCACCACTCTCAGGACAAGCTGCGCAAGTGCCTTCAATCGCACCATCAACAACTACCGTCTCGCCATTCTCGCCATGGGCTGCACCATCTCCCAAGCTTCCCGCTCCTGGCGGTGGCCCCTCCGCTGTGTGGGGATCCCCGAACGCTGAACGTGCGTTGGGCAATGGTACGTTCGATCGCAACTTCGCTGGGTTCAGGCGGGAGGCACCACCTGCGCCGGCTACCACTGCTCCTGGTACTAATGCTGCTGGTGCAGCTGTTGCCAATAATCCGGCTACACCGCTTGGTGTTCCTACCTCGATGGCTCTGGATGGATTAACCAGCTCGCCATTGTCTCCTGAGACGAGGAACGTTGAGCATTTGCAACCTATCGGACGACCTGCGGGACAATCACGATCGATCAGATCACCTCAGGGATATACCGGTGGTAAGCAGCAACATAGAGGCCACCGAGGGGAGCAAGATGTTCGGAACCGCCCATCGCAGATTGCGGCGTGGCATAATTTGCATAACGTCGTTGCTGAGACGGAGGCGGATGAGAATGAGAAGTTCCAGCGGGAGATGGTTGCGCTGAGGGAAGAGGAGGCGAGGAATGGGAGTGTGCCTGTTAAGTTCAATCAGACGTGGCGCAAGGTTGAGGTCAGTGATGAAGTGGGTAGTCGACATGTTGTTGGTGTTACGAAGACTGAGCATCATCGCGGCAAGCCAAGTGCCCAGCAAGAAAAGCAGGAGGAAGAAATTCAGACTACTCTACCATCTGCTACATCACCCGGGGCCGTTCCTGCTGGTTTATCGCCGTTGCATGGGCTTGGGAATGTTGTTGGCTTGTCACCTTTTGCTGAGAACTCGGCGCGGCCACTGGGGAGCAATACGACAAGGGAATCGAGATTCTTCCCACACGGTGGCAATGCGAATGCCCAAGAGAAGAGGGGCGGTTCTCTACCATCCCAGCTTTCGTCTCCCCTCGTCCCCATCGTGCCCCTCCATCTACCAGTGCCTATGTCAATCACCTCTTCAGCTGCACCAGCGGAGCCAATTTTGCGATCTATGGGGGAATTCGATCGCAGTCCATCACCCCCTCCTCCTGTCGACTTTGCTTTCTCTCATCCCGTTTTCGCTACGGATTTGTCAAGACCGCTTGTCCATCTGCCTTCTCCTAGACCTGTGGTCAGGTTACCCCCCTCTCAACCTAGTGCGACTTCACCTCCTCCTCGTCATGGGGATGCGCGCAATCTTCATTCTCAGCGGGCACATGGTTCACCTGCTGGTTCTCACGCTGTGACTTCACCTTCTGCCATACAACATGGTAACGGCAACGAAGTTCATCCTTCTACCTGGTGGCAGGAGAAGATCGATGGGTTGCTAGGGAAGAAGTCGGCGCCCACATCACCTGCTATACAGGCCAGTGTTGGAGGCAAGCATGCTCTCGTGGTGTCCCCATCAACAAAGGAACCCTACGATGCACTCACCGCGCCCGGCGCTGCTGCCGTGTCTTTGCCATATGGTGCTGAAGGGGTGACAGTGGAGAACTCAGTCCCGGTAACACTCCAGGTCACATCGAAAGACGTGGAGGAGGAGGAAGAGATCTTCGAAGATAGAGAAGCCGGATCGCTACCGGTGGTTAGAGTGCCAGACATGGCGCCGCCAAAGGCATGGGCGCCAGCAACGTCTCCCTCTCAGGCAGAGGCGCGTCTGAAAACCGTGAAGCCTGCTGAACCATTGAGTAGACCCGTGTTCAGCGTCGTCAATCTTGGCAGGGAAGGTGGCAATCCCCCAATTATCGTGAAATTGGCATTTATGAATGAAGGGAAGACAGTCTATCTACATCGCAGTGGCGGGTATACTTCTTCCAGGGGACGAGGGGGGCTTAGAGGGCGCAGAGGTGGGAAGAGTAGGGACTCGGGCGCTTCTTATGAAAGGAGAAATCATCCGCGTCATGGAACTTCTAGCAGCGGTGCTTCCGGTTCGATTTCAGGTTCGGGCTCGACTTCTGCTCCAGCTGGTGCTGCACATTCGAGCAGTGCTACGAGTGTCAACCATGCACAGCAACCGCCAACAGCACCTAAGGCTTCTACCTCTGGTACGGCTCCGTCTGCGGCGTCGAAATCGGCAACCCCCAAGCCTGCATCTCCGCCATCAACTCAACCGATGGCTTGGGCTAGCAGAGTTGCTAGGGGTGTTTGAAGTGATGATTCTCATGTAATGGGGCACCTCCTTCGTCCATATTTCTCTCCACCCTGCCAGTTCTGTTCTGTTTCCTCTTCCTCGTTCATTGTTGATGTTTCAATTCTCATTTGACTTCTTCTTCTTAGCCTACAAAGCGGTACAAATTAGTTGTGCGGTCCCGTCCATTAGTTACTCACCTCCTGTACTCATCTCCTCTACGCCCATTGACTAACATATACAAACACACACACACACACACACTTTATATCCCGTCCATCTTGTATCTTGAAGTCTTTGAAGGCTTACATTTACAATTCTTCTTATCTTCTTTCTCATCACTCCAACCTCCCCCCTTTACCGTGACACTGTCTTACCCGGATCGGCTCAAAACAAAGATACACACACACACACACACACACACGACTACATATCGTTCATCAGGGCCGCTTTTGATGCATTTATTGTCCTCCTTTTTTTTTTCTTTCATCTTGCATGCATCATCTATCATACACCCCTTGTTGAGCGCCCCTTATCCTCCTCACCTCCTTCTCTCCTCAAGTTTTCCCTCCCCCTCCCTTGAGGCTATCTTCCATGTTTATTTTCTTTGCTGGTACAAGAGTTAATTTGATAATTCGATACACACAAAAAACAAGCAACGCAAAAAGCAAGATGATGAAGAAGACTATTTGGCAATGGGATACACTTTCTTCACCTCAACTATGCTCTCTTTTTTCTTTCTTTTCCTTGCTGTCTCGCTGTCCTGTGTAGATCGTAGTAGCGTTGTGGCAGGTGTAGTACACAACCCCCTCGGCAATATGACTCCTGATTGGCCATAAACAATCTCGGCAATCACTCTCCTGCAGTATTTCTGTGTACTCTGTGTACTCCCTGTGTACTCTCTATGTTACTCCGCCGATACACCGCATTCGCCACACTTTAACCCCTTCCAAGGTCTGCAATGAACAGAACGGCGCAAAGAAGGGCTCCACTATTACCGACTCCACCGACAGAAAGGAAAATCAGGAAATCAGTAAAGCCCACTCCACTCCATCTAGGCTGTCATTAAATTTTTAATTTTAATTTTTGTCTTTCTTCTTCCTCTCCTCCTTCTCTCTTCTTCACGATGCTCGAGGAACTCAACCAACCACTCAAGTTCAAACCCGAAGACGTCCAGTCCCGTCTCGACAAAATGGCCACATCTGAACAACTAGCCGAGATCGAATCCACGATCTTGCCCCTGCGCAAAGTTCTCGTCGATGAGGACGAGGATATGGGGAAGAGGTATCGGGCGTTGTTCTCGCTGAAGTACCTCGCGTGCCAGCAACCCCCTACAGAGCTCAGCGAGCCCGCCATCGAGGCCATTGCAGCTGCCTTTGGATCCAAGTCGGAACTGCTTAAGCACGAGTGTGCGTATTGTTTGGGCCAGACGAAGAACGAGGCTGCTGTGGGGTATTTGCAGGATTGTTTGAAGGATGAGAGCCAGCATATCATGTGTCGGCATGAAGCTGGTGAGGCCTTGGGTGCGCTGAATCATGCGGGCAGTTTGGATTTGTTGAGGAAGGTTAGGGATGATGAGAAGGAGGCGATCCCCCTGCGCGAGACGTGTGAGCTTGCTGTTGCGCGCATTGAGTATGAGCATTCGAAGCTCGCTAAGGAGGAGAAGTTGAAGACGAGGTATGCCCAGATTACAATCATATGCCATGCGAATAACAAAAATTATGTTCTACGATCTAGTCTGGCTAACTTCTATATCTGAACAGTGACTTCGCATCAATCGATCCCGCCCCACCATTACCCCTCGCCGTCGAACCCCCCACAATCGAGGAGCTAAAAAACATCCTTATCGACGAGAAACAACCTCTCTTCCAACGCTACCGCGCTATGTTCGCACTCCGTGACCTCGCCTCGCCTCCTGATCTTCCTACAGCTCTCCCCGCCGTCGAGGCCCTTTCAGAAGCTCTCATGGCTGATACCTCTGCCCTCTTCAAGCACGAGATCGGCTTCGTTTTCGGCCAGCTCTGCCACCCGGCATCGATCCCCGCACTTATCTGTACGCTCTCGGATGTTAGCCAGGCGCCTATGGTGCGACATGAAGCTGCAGAGGCGTTGGGTGACATGGGCGATGAGCCGGGCGTTGAGGTCGTGTTGAAGAGGTATCTCAATGACCCGGAGCCCGTTGTCCGCGAGAGTGTCATTGTTGCGTTGGATATGGCTGAGTTCGAGAAGAATCAGGAGAAGGAGTATGCCCTTATTCCTGAGTCCGCTAAGGCTTCTGCTTAAAAAAAGATCGTGCGATGGGGTTAAGAGAAGTGATGAGATATGAATTTATAGAAAAGAAATCTTGTTGAAAAGTGCTTTGATATATTGTCACGATTTAACGCGTGGTATAATTGGAATTGGTTTAGGAATGAAGAAACTCTTTTATTAACGAGTTAACGGGTATAATGCTTGCACTAAACAAAATGACAGGAATGAAGGGGGAGAAATCTAATGAGGTGGCTTTTTCTTTTTGGATCGAATTTTGTTGTTTCTGGACGGGTGTGAGGAGAGTTGAACTGGCCTGACTGACTGTTCAATCGTTTTTCGTTTTTTCTCTCCTCTTTAGTTGTTTGTGGACCATCTGTATATAGAAGTCAGCATGTAAAAAAGACAAATTTACATCTCGCCATTCTATCTCAAACCACCTCAAGCTTGGAAAAAAAAAGAAGAAGGAGAAAACGTACTTATGACCGCACTTAGGACATGTATAAAACACCGTCGTACCCTCGTCTGCACTGCGCAACTGCAACGTCGTAAAGAGCACTTCCGGGTTCCCACACTTCTCACAGGTCTCTTGAATCTTCGCCTTGGTATTTCTATCTTCTGATGTAAGGGCCTGAATCGCAGAACGCTTTGATCGTAGAGCTGATGGGAATGCGCTGGGTTTTGAGGAGGAAGTGATTGTTCTGGCGGGGATGTCTGCGCAAAAAAGAAGATAATTAGAAACAATACAGACTATCGCGAATAAAAGGATATGATAAAGCAAGACTCACCTCTATTCTGAGTGCCACAGAGCTCACAAGTCAAGATCGCATTCGCATCACCAGAGGACTCGCGAAGGAGGTTTCCGCAGCTTGTGCAGAAGATTAAAGATCCGATGGCAGCCATTATGAATATTTCGTGTGTGTGAATTGCAATCGCAACAGTGTCGAACAGTCCCCTCTGGTCTCTCCTTGAGCTCTATTTCAATCTTTTCTCTCTCTCCTTCTTCTCTCCTCCTTTCATCGTCTTCGTCGTCTTCATCGTTATCCCTTCCCTTTGCATCGTCGTAAAGATAAAAAAAATAAAAAAATAAAAAAAAAAGTTACAAGCGCGCGTCTAATCCGCATTACCTCACTCTCCTCGTCTATCGCGTCTATCCCGCTTAACTTATTCTTCTTGATCTTCTCGTTCCCGTGGTAACCGTGACAACCGTAAGGCATCCACAGCACGCGCTACGATGATTACACAGCAGAGTACACAGCGGAGTACACGGGAGTACACGGGAATATAGAACTTCTGAACCTCACGGCGCGAACGTCATCTCTTACACAAACAAGATACATGACCTGCAGAGACTATGGATGAGATACTGGATGATTGACTATCTTTTGATATGCTGGGCTAGGGAATAACACGTCTTTAACATCAGATGCACGGCATCCGTCGATTCGGTCCTGTCACGAAACCCGCCCTGCTTGAATTGAGCTCGCGAGCAAGCTTTACGGGTCTCAGGCACTCCCTCGTTGGAGCTGTGCCTGCACCATGCAGCACCCACTACCGGACCATAGAGTTGGCGCCATGCCTTCTTCTACTCGTCCTCCTGTCGCATCTGATCAGATTCAGATACAGAATCAGTATCAACATCAATATGCACAGCAATATCACCAGCAATCACGACAACAGCAGCAGCAACAACAGCAGCAGCAGCATTTCCAGCAAAATCAGGCACGATATAACGAAAGACAAGAAATGACGTATACCGGCGATATATCTCAACGACCTTTCCTCTCTCTACCCGTTGAACGTGCATTGCGCTTCTCTCCTATGACCCATCCGCCTGCATTTGGTCTTGGTGAGTTAGACTTACGCCCTTTTATTTTTACACTTTACACGCATATATCTTGTCTTGGTGGCAAACGAGCTCGCAACTTCCCTCAATGACCGAATTCACACATATTCAGACATTTTGCTAACCACATGCTATGTGCAAACGCTTTTGGCGTACTTGCTCCTTTTATTCTTGTTATCATTTTTAGGTTCAATCACACGTCCAGATATCGGGTACCTGAGCTCTGCCTCTGACGATCTACCAGAGGCCTACGACCAACATGTTGCAGGCGAAATCATCGACAAGCTCGATGAGGAGGCACAAAAGTCTGCTGCGGGCGTGTCCGAAAACTTCAATAAAACTGTGCAATATCTTCAATCGCTGCTGGACAGTGATGGATTGACGCAATTGTGAGATTGGGCCCTTTCACGATTTTTTTTTAAAGTCCGTCTACTAATTCAACGTCAATTGCAGCAAATTTAAACGCCCTTCACGAAAAGATATACCAAAAAACTTGACAAGGACACCTGCTCGTGACAATGCAGATTCACTCCTACGAGAGAATCTGGGGCCGTTTGCAAGGCTGATGCTTGATAGTACAAGCATACCTTATCGATGTACGAGGAACTCTATTGCTTATGCTCCTTTTCGCCTCCCAATTCGCTTGTGGCAATGTTCTGATTGACCATGTTCTTTTCAAACAGTCTCCCAACCAAAAACACCAAATGCTGCGGCGAAAAAAGAGAAGAATATGACAAAATCTTTGCCAACGCCGATATCCTCCTCGAAACCGATGATCGTGATACCCACGCCAAAATCGAAACCAGATCTGGCCAAGCAGGAGTCAACACCTTCGCAAATGTCAGCAACAGGGGGTTCCGGGACCGTAACGCCTATGATCATGATACCCAATCTACCCTCGACTCATCAACCGAGTCAGTATATACATATACCGGACATAAACATGCCACCAGTACGAAGGAAAATCAACGCAGAAGACGAACAAAAATTAGCCTCCTTACACACCAAAGACCAAAGAGCGGAAATCGATGCTGCTCTCGTTGCCTTGCAGGATCTGCTGTACGAGGTCTTTGAAGCTGAGGATGAGGTTGAGATTGATGCCCTGGGTCAGCCCGGTACTTCGTCATCCAACATATTCATCCCAGCATCAAAGATACTATCCTCGGAAACACATCATCGATTACATAAGGCCATCGATCGTGTTGTCGGGTATAAACGACTGAGGGATATACCCAAGGATTATCTGCGTCGGTTACAAAAGCTATGCGAGATCCCCATACTCAATTCTCAGGCTGAGGATCTGTCTATCGATACGCTGGTTGCGGATCCTGAGAGACTAAGTGGGGTGCATAACGGGTTGATGGCGACATGCACGTTCCTGCATACCATGTCAGGGGAACATGTCCCCCACGAACTATGTCCCGAAGATATAGTGCAGCAGATACCTCGGATACTCAGTGCTGCCTTCGATGGGTGCATCATACCTGTCGTTGAAGCAAGGCCAGGAGATAGAGATGCCGCGCTATGGACTTTCGCGACGAATAATGCGAAGATGATTTCTTCAATATGCCAGCAGACGAGAAAGATACTGATGAACTTGGCGAAGTTCTTAATCAATGTCGATGTTGCGGAGGATATCATCACCTCTACAGAATTCCTTGCCGCAAAACTGATCTTTGTCGAGAATGCACCTCATGATAAAGATTCTGCTCTCGGGTTCCAGAAGTTTGAGTCTGTGAGGAGAGCAGCTATGGATGTGCTTGCGAGGATTTTTGCGAAGTATGTGGATCAGAGGAGCGTCATTCTTGATGAAATTCTGGTGTCGCTGGAGAAATTGCCGAGTACGAGGCAGAGCGCACGACAATTTAAGTTGATTGATGGCAAGAATATTCAGCTTGTCAGTGCTCTGGTCATGCAGCTTGTGCAGACTACTACTCTGCTGGAGAGCGGTGGAAGGAAGAAGAGGGCAGACGGTCAGCGAATTTCAGGGGCAAATGGTACGAGGGAAAAGGGGAAGAAGAACAACAAGCCCGCAAGAAATGATAGTGACGATGAATTGCTATACGATGCCGCATCAGATGATGACGAGACATCTTCCGAAGCAGATGACGATGGTGATACTCCGATGGAAAAGCTTATTAGCACCGTTGATCCATTGTATGGTAATGCGATGCACAGCGCACGGTATATCACCAAGTATATTGTTCAGCGGGCAATGACTTCGACAAAAACTGGCGACCAACCATACCGCAATCTGTTGGACCTGTTCACAGAGGACTTACTCGGTGTCCTGGGATCGACAGACTGGCCTATTGCGGAATTACTGTTGCGCGTTCTTGCGTCACAGATGGTCAGCATTGCAGAGCATGACAAGAGTTTAGCAAACGCAAAGAATATGGCGTTGGAGCTACTGGGCTGGATGGGTTCTTCTATTGCGCAATTGACTTCGACAGTGAACCATATCGCCAATACCATGAGTGAGGATAATGATCCTGATATGGAGAAGTATTTGAAGGGGTTATTCGATGATTATTCTAAGCGAATAATACATCCTCGCGATCTTGTGGTGGACAATGGGCCTTACAAGATTGTCTTGAACTATCTGCAGGAACGTGATCTCGGCAGTTGGCAGCTGTCTAGTGCTAAGGGATACATACTAGCGCAATGGGCGAAAACCCTCACGCAGGTGTATGATCCTGAAAAGGGAGATGAGTTTGACGGCGAAGTAGAGGCGCAATGCCGGAAACTGGAAGCCATGTTGCGCGATTCCAGAGAATTTGAGGCCGAGACTGAGATGGACCGAGTCTCAACCACACATGCACGTTTTGCGTACATGTTGACGGTTCTCAATTCCCCATTCTGCAATGCCTTCGATACGATCGTTAAGGTGCTATTGACCTCCATCACCAGCGATCAAGCCAAGGTCAGGAGTCGGAGTTTGAAGAGTGTTGTTCAAATGCTTGAGCGGGATCCCAATCTGCTTGATCGCGATGATACTGTCATGGCTCTGATTCTAAGATGCGCGGCAGATACGTCGCCTATGGTTCGTGACTCTGCGTTATCGTTGATAGCAAAGTGTATTGCTCTCAGGCCCACACTCGAGGAAGTGGGATGTCGCGCCATCTTAGCGTGCTCATGCGATCAAACGGTGAGCGTGCGGAAGAGGTGTATTGGTCTGATGAAGGACATCTACGTTCAAACGAAACGAGAGGAGCTGAAGACTGCTATTGCGGAAAATCTGCTCGCAAGGATTCCGGACCACGAGGATAGTGTCGCTACGTTGGCGAAACAGGTTCTTGAGGAGGTTTGGTTTGTTCCGTTTCATGGGAGTGTCGAGGACGCTACACCGTCTCCTCAAACGAAAGTCGCCAAGGGCAAACTTATCGATCTTATGGTGTCTTGCATCCAGTCTAATGAGCTCGTGGTATCGACACTTGAGGCGTTCTTGCGTGGTTTGCTGAGCAAGGATGTCAAAGGCACAACCGCCAATTTCAAGGTGTGCAAAAGCCTCGTGGCAGCCATGTTTGAACGCGTCGTTGAGGACGCTGAAAGTTCTCAGGCACTGTTCACTACGATCACTGTCTTTGCAAAGGCAAATGCTCGGTTGTTCACACCTGACCAACTTGAGACGTTGCATCCGTACATAGGGCACCTTGCGACGGCTGAAGATTTACTGCTCTTCAAATCTGTGGTTGTTATATATAGATGCGTCTTGCCATACCTGACAACGTCGCATGATATGCTCCTGAAAAAGGTACAGAATGACTTATTCAGAAGCATATCCAAGCTCGCCCGGACGGAGCTCAATGAGGTTATGGCTTGCCTTTGGACTATCGATCAAATCCTCAATAACACCGGCAGATTGTTCAAATTATTGGTCTCTGTTCTCAAGGGTATCAAAGTTGAAAGCAACACTGACTTCAACGATCCCGAAAAAGCCACAAACTTGAACAAGGCAAAAAGCTACATCCGCATCGCAGGTTGTGTCGGCAAGCATTGTGACTTGGAGAAATTCCAGGGGTATTTGAAGCAGGAGTTCCCTGGCTCGAATCCTGAATCTGTGGCCGGAATGATCGCTGATTTCATTGCGCCACTGGCACTTGCGAAGCATCCACTGGGGCTGAGAGTCATGGCCTTGGAAAGTCTTGGGGGGGTATGCCAGACTTGGCCCGCTCAGTTCAGCCGAGCCCTCCCCCGCAAGGCGTTCTGTTGTGTCTTTGAGGAAGATGATCCAAGCTTGCAAAATATCGTCCTCAAAGCCTTTTTAGAGTTTTTCTCGATTCACGAAGGTAGAACAGAGAAGTTAGTCGACACTACAGCCACAGCTGAAGCTGCTGATCCGGAAAGCAATTCAAGGTTCGGCGGCTCCCTAAAAGCGAGCGATAATGACGGTGCGGCTGCAATCATTGCTCAAAATTTCCTTAAAAATATGCTTCATGCAGCTCTTTCGAAGGAAACTGCATATGCACTGACCGCAATTGAGTTGATTGCAAGTATCAACCGGCAGGGATTGATACATCCAAAAGAGTGTGCTGGTGTCTTAGTTTCGCTTGAGACCTCACCGCATCCCAAAATCGCCAAAATCGCATATGAGACTCATCACATGCTACATTCACAACATGAGAGCATGTTTGATCGTGAATACATGCGAGCTGTTCAAGATGCGTTCCACTATCAGAGAGACGTAATTGGCGACCCCAATGGTGCTACAGAGGAGAATCCACACAGGGCTAAACTCGGGCCATTGTTTGAAATTGTCAACACCAGCAACGCCAAGTTCCAGAAGAAGTTCCTAACGAACCTCTGTTCCAAGGTTGACTTTGATATGCAGCAACTTGATGTGTCTAAGGAAGTTCCAGACCATCTGCTGCTAGCCAAATTCATCTGTCAAAATTTAGCGTTCTTCGAATACACTCAGATGGCAGAATTGATGGTGGCAATAAATTGCATGGAGAAGATTGTTGCGACGACGGGAGACCATATCAACCAGATCATGGAGACCCAACTATTTATTCCAGCACCAGACAAAGCACCCATTCTCCTAGCACCCGACGCGGTCGAGCCACCTGAAGGAGCGCCTCAGCAGGTCCCGGCCAATCCAGACATCAGCCCTGACCTGCTGAGAAAACTAGCAACAGGGTCTGTGATCCTCCTCATACTGTGGGAAGCGCGAAAATACCTTCGTCGCCTGTACAACGTCAATGCGCACCAAGCCAAGAAGAAGGAAGCTGGTGGCAAAGCCAACCCAAAGGAGCAAAACAAAGCACCGACTAAGGTCAATGGCGTCACTGGTGACCGGTTCTGGTATGTCTCGATGAAGGGGCAATTAGCACTGGAGGATCGAGAATCAATGATCGCCGTGTGTCGCGACTTTGCCGGTCTGTTAGCTGTGGATGACGAATTGAAGGTGGGGACTAATGCTGAAGACGAAGACATGGGAGACTTGGCGAGTATAGCCGATGAGACAGCTTCCCTCGCTATAGCCTCACCGACCAAGAAGAGGAAGGCATCATCTGCCACATTCGGTGGCGCCGCAAAGAAAGCCAAGTCGAGAGCGCCGAAGAGAAAAGATCGAGCGAGTGTCAATCCAGATGAGGAATTTGACCTTTGAGTTGATGTGATTCCATTGTTGCACGATTCATATTTCATTAACTATATATAGGGGCTATTTATTCAGGGCGTTTATAGGGATATCTCTGATTCATCATGTTTTGAGGCGCATATATCCATCGAAGGGAGTTGCACAAGAAAGGAAGATTTCAGGGATGAAAAGGAGTAAGGCGTTCACGCATTTTTTTCTTCCCGGGAAAGGCTGTCTGTTTTTTCCCTTTCTATCTTCCTTTCATTCGTTCTTTGCTTATGGTACCTTTTATTATTCTTTTCCTTTTCCTTCATTAAGATACCTACCGTATTGTTAGCTACTTCATCATCATCGAAAGTTCCACAAATACCCCCCGATGGCTTTGTATTATTAGATCCAGAAAGGAATGAAGAAAACAAAGTATTATATCGCAATATCTTCTTGATGCGAGATGGTATTATTATCATTGCAATGATGGGTTCACCAACGCCAGCAAGGGAACCCAGAACACAGAGAATCGTGGCCACCCCGCCAGGGGGTAAACCAGTCTCAAATGTCCGAAGTAAAAGAATTTCAAAAGAACGAGGAAGTGTATCACATGAAATCATCACGAGACACCCCAACCGTGTGGAAGAACATTGGTCACGACGGGTAGTGGCCTCGTCTTCCAATTCTCTATACCCTTAGGCATCTTCTTCCTTCTCAGCACAGTAGACATTTTATTGCCCATGATTGTTTCCTCTCCATCTTCAACTGCATTAAGGCATGATGTTGCCACTATAGAGAGTTCGTATTGTAGTTCGTAGTCGGCGAGGAGATGAAGACAAGGGTATTTTGCGCAGAAGGAGTGTTTCTTAACCCAATCTCTGAGAACGGTCTTCCCCCATAGTTCAGCAGAGTTATTTCTGACGAAGCTGTTATGCTCTCGAGGCGGTAGAGGGTATGCGGCGTCTATCTCTGGCAAGTCTCCATCGAATTTGCCTATCATGCGAAAAAAAGAAAAAGAGTCAATATTCGTTTTGCTCACCCCGGCCCCCAACCCCATGAGAGTTGATATTCGCAGTCATTGACTAACCTTCGTTTGCATCATTCTTCCTGAACTCCTCTATGACGTCAGCTGGCACCATGGCAGTTATTTCTGACGTCCACCAGTATGGAGGTTGTTCGCTCATTGCTTGACATTTCTGAAGATCTTCTCGTTCCCATGTTGCATTGGGATTCTTCTGTTTGAGGCATGGTGGTAGTACGTCCTCTGCTAGAAAGGAGGCGATATATATGCCCGCCTTGCTCATCGTTCTCTTTTTATCTTTTATCCTTATGTAGTCTTGATGTTTGTTGTATCAATGGGTTGGGTGAATTATGAATTGAGTCGTGATCCCGACGTTTCCGTTGATGATACGTTTCCTTTTATTCGAGAGCCTTGAGCTTTTAAGTAGCGGTTTTCAATTTGATACGTGATTGTAATCAATATGCTACCCTTTTGCTGTTCGAGCGGGCTTGAGAGCGGCTATAAGATGAGATGGCAATGCCTCTATCAACGGCGTCAACGTGGTATATATAAGAACGAAGTGATATGCATAAAGTCTGAATGCTGTGATCGCTTTTTCTTCTCGACGTTGCTCGATTAAGTTGGTGGAAAATGCGTGAGGTAACCCGTAGGCAGGCTTTATATGGTTGATGTGAATGGCATGCGCAAGGCTTGAGTATTTAATATGAACCCTGCTCAACGACGTCGATCTGCATGGGCGATTTCAATTTCTGTTAATCTGTTTATTTCGTAGGTGGTCATAGCATGGGTAGCAGCAAGCCAAATCGTACTCCGTTTTTTCGAGACGTAAGGTGTGAGCTGAGCGGTAGCCGTGGGTGGATTAGGGTCATCCGTGGTGGGGGCGGTTGAGAATAGGATAATCGAGCTTAAGCTTTTTGATTGCTTTTTATCCTCTTTCTATTTCTCATTTGCTTCTTCCTTTCTTGTTTTCTTTTTTTTTTTTTTTTTTTTTTTCCTTTTTATTATCTCCATTTGTTAAATCCTTTGCCCTCCCGCTCTTAGAATTGAGATGTGACAGGGGTGATAGTCTGCGGTGATAAGGTGAGAAAAGCCACATAAGGAAACCGATTCTTGTGATGGCCGATGACGATGACGATGAACCGCGATGATGTATGCAAGTACAAGTATATTCCCTGTAGGTACGATGTATACGAGCCTTTTTTTTTCTTTTTCGATATACTATGTGTATATCACAGGCTTTTTCCCTTTTCTTTTTCTTTTCTTCTGTTAGGATGTCTTCCGCTTCTTCAGCAAAGTCGAAGGGATCTTGAAATGATCCATGACTCTGGAGTAAAGGGAGGGACCGTCCATTGCAAATTGCAAATTGTAAAAAAAGAAGAAAAGAAATGGAAATATGGTGCCCCCGAATAATTGCCTGCGTATGCCTGGTTAGGCCACTACTCACTCCCCTATTAACCTATTAAATAATGCCTGATTAGCGAGGTCAGGAGAAGGATCATCCAGCTTTTCAATTCAAATCAAAGGGCGAATATTGACCAGGCTTACAGCGGCCCGGGCGCACGCCCACCATTCTAACCCACGGACAGACGGGGACAGCCCGGGGGGAAAAAGAAGCAGAGTGGGAAGAAGGGCGAGAGAGGGAAAAGAGAAATTCGAGCTGTGCCACATCCACCGCATCCACTTTGCATTTCACACTTCACGAGAGTGTCCCGTAACATCGATCGGGGAGGGCGGTCGTAAAAAAAGATAGATAAGCTTGTTTCAGCTGATTTCACTGCCTGAAAAAAAGGGAATAAGCAAATGTTAACTTGGCATATATCATCATTGTCATTGCCATGAATCGCAATTTGCAATTTTCAATCACATTCCTGCAGCGGACGGGTTGCTTTCTCTTTTTCTTCTTTTCACTTTGGCCTTGAAATTCGAGTGATGGTGTTTCTCTTGTCGTGCATTTTGTTTTGTTTTATTTCCCTCCTTTAGAGAGAATATGTATATGCATCATGTACGTATCCATACCTACAGTAGATTTGACAATTTTCTTTTCTTCTTCATCCCCATTTGGAGAACCAGACATCGCCAATCTTATCTTGATCAGCTCTTCTTCTGTCACCCTACAACCCTGAAGCCTGGTCTGAAGCAACCTTGCCAAATTCCCTTCTTTTTGCACAGGTGACATTATACCCCTGTAAAACCTTTCGTAGTCTTAGCACCACGGCCCAGGTTTCCGAGATTTCTGCCCCCCGGGGAAAGGCGTGTTGTCGAACTCGGTTATATTAGAGCAAATGGCTGTTGTGATCATTGTCGAATGACGATACTGATGTTATGGATGCATTGATCACTGATCACCCTACAATTATCAAGATAGCCGTCCGCAAAAAGGTAAGTCAGCGTACAATTCTTGAGATACATTTTCTTTTTTTTCTTCCAATATAATTCAGAAGAGATGGAATTGTGGTCCTTTCTTTGCAACTATGTAAACGGGACCCGACCACAATTCATCACAGCCTCCATTGGCAGTGCTGGTTCATGACAAATTGCCTTCAAGCCGGTTAGAGACGATCCATGACTTAAACACAGCGAGTCAGAGACGCTAAATGACTCGCGGAATAAAGGGGGGAGGCGGCTCAGGTACCGAGCAAGGCCATTCATTACAAGCCTCTCTAGCGTGGTGGTAAATCCTTCCAGGCGAATCGGAATCACACCAAGAAGATTGTTCCAAGGATGTTTGGAATGGATTGGATTGATTGAGAATTGGGATTGGAATCAAAGACAGATATTCGACGAATCGTAAGCCTCTTACCTTTTCTTCTTTTCCATCGTTTAATCCGGGTCTCACTTCCTTTAACTCCCCAGTGATAGATCCAAAAACAGAGATTAGAGGCGGTCGATTGTCGTGCAAAATGGCTCACATCATATATGCCGGCTGCTATGTATGGTCTTCTTCTGGTGAGAGACTAGGAAAAGAAAAGGGGGGAGAAGGCATGTAAAACGGCCGAGTAGAAGATTATGCCGGCCACCATTCATGTCCAGCTTTCATCCCCTGATCATCTCAATTCCTGGGACTTGGATGATGTTCAAAGCAGTCAGGGTGTCTCTCTTAAGAGTCATTGGAATACTCAAGCCCTTGTAACTCAACCACCATATCGAGGGATGAACGGGACAACTTGATCTCCTCCTCGCATCTGTCTGTGTGGACCACCGTATACATATAAAGAGGTCGCACGAGCTTCAACAAAGAGGTTAAAGGGTCTTTCAATATTCCAACTCCATCTCTAGCAGACAGTATCACCATCTACGTACATAGATGCAAGGTTTCTAACTCCCCTCCCATCACAATGATCTTGTCATCCCAAGTCTTTCCCTTCTTCTCCCCAACGCCAACGGTTTACGTTTAAGGGACTGGAGAAGACGAGGAAGAGAAGCGTAAGAGAAACAAAAAAATGCAATGCAGGCGCAAGGAAAATACGCCAAACCAAATAGCAACGGGATAAACCGGAGAGATTTAGTTAAGAGGTCAGTCAGTCTGTTAGCCAGAGAGGAAGAGGAAGACGAGAATAAGAACAAGAATAAGAATAAGAACAGACCCGGCAAAGAGCCGTGAAAGCGCCCATGTCTTGATTCTCGGCAATGATCGTGGTGATGGATGGAGGTTTGCCGAAGGGCCAGTACTCTGTACGAACATCGTGTATGTATACGTGAGAGAAGTACGACAGCAGAGACGATGATGATGATGATGATGATTATGATGTTAAAGACGTGGCTTGAGTGTGTGTGAGGAATAATTGACAGAGACACAGAACAAGTCAGAACCACTTCACTTAACTCTGGAATCTCCAAAATACTCATCGAAGGAATCGAACTCGAACATCGATTTGGGTATGATATCAGCTTCTAGATTAATCATTAGATACAAATTCTTTAGCTTGCGACTTCGAGACTGAGAGAAGCTGCCCCGCCAAACGGTACATGGCGCACAAGTACATTCAGCCCTGGAAAGCCCTCCATCCACCACTTGAACTGGAAGGGGTACTTTTGGTGGCAGTCTCTATGGAGCAAGAACCAGGACACAGATCACAGATCACAGACAGTGGGGTAAAAGAAGGGGGAAGGGAAATGTGGAGGGTGTGACGGTGTCAGGTGGGCGAAGAAGTAAGATAGCTTGTCATTGATGATGTCTATCGAAGAGTATCATGGATGATGGACGAGGAAGAAGAAGAAGAAGAAGAAGAGAGTTGAAGTGGCGAGAAGGAAGAGAACTCAAGACAGAACAAGATGAGTTGAGAGAATAATATATCAATATCACACTTGTCTCTCCCTCTCTATATTCTATATATCATTGCTTCTTCTCATTCTCGTCCAGTGCATTACTCTTGCTGCACCTTGCACCCGATTAATTGACCTTTGAGTCGTCATCATCGCCATTATCGCCATCACCATCATCACCATCATCAAATAGTCTCACAAAAAGACTGTAAAAAGCAAGCGAGCGCATACATTCGGTACATATATTGATACTTATATATAAGGCCATTATTCCCCTCATAAACAAAAGCCTCTCCTTGACTTCTTTCATCATATTCTATCCTATTCATTCAATCAATTACTGTTGAGTTGATTTTGATACTATTCACGAAAATGTCCTCCTCTACTCCCCCCACCGGCCGCGAGGAAATCAATACAAACATCATCACCCTCACTCGCCATCTCACTGAGGAGCAGACAAAAGTCCCTGAAGCAACAGGCGATTTCACTCTTCTCTGCCATGCCCTGCAGTTCGCCTTCAAGTCTATCTCGCATTACATCCGTCGCGCGACCCTCATCAACCTGAACGGTCTCGCCGGCACATCAAACACCACAGGCGACGACCAGAAGAAACTAGACGTCATCGGCAACGACCTCTTCATCTCAGCCATGCGCGGCTGCGGCCGCTGCAGGATCCTAATCTCTGAAGAAGAAGAGGAAGCCATCGTCTTCGACGAGTATCCCGACGCACGCTACGCTGTTGTCTGCGACCCCATCGACGGCTCCTCCAACATCGACGCCGGTGTCTCTGTCGGCACTATCTTCGGTGTCTTCAAGCTGCCCGACCACCTCGTCGGGCCCGGCTCGAAGGTTACCGCGAAGGATGTGCTGCGTCCCGGTACCGAGCAGGTCGCTGCGGGGTTTACCATGTACGGCGCCTCTGCTCAGCTCGTCATTACCATGGACGGCGGCTCCGTCAATGGCTTCACGCTGGACAACTCCTTCGGTGAATTCATCTTGACCCATCCTAACATGCGCATCCCCTCGAAGAGAGCGATTTACTCCGTTAACGAAGGTAACTCGCTCTACTGGGACGAATGGTGTCAGACTTACTTCGAGCGTCTCAAGTTCCCTAAGGAAGAAGGCGCAAAGCCGTATTCTGCGAGGTACATCGGTAGTATGGTTGCCGATGCTTATCGGACGCTGCTTTACGGTGGTGTCTTTGCTTATCCTGCCGATAAAAAGTCGACAAAGGGTAAGTTGCGGATTCTGTACGAGTGTGCCCCCATGGCCATGGTGTTTGAGAATGCTGGTGGTAAGGCTGTGGATTCACACATGGGCAGACTCTTGACGGTTGTGCCAGAGCATATCCACGACCGAAGTGGAGTGTTCTTGGGAAGTACCGAGGAGGTTCAGCGGATCATTGACACTTATGAGGAGTTCAACAAGAAGGCATGATCTGATATGAGAGAACTATTCTTTTATTTTTCTCTTTTATTCTTGTTGAACGATACAGCATGATTATATCTCTTTGCATACGATTACATTGTTGAGCGGAATGGAATGAATTTTTCTTTTTTCTTCAAATTTGTTAGCATCAAGTTGCGGTCGAACGCCGTTTATCATCATCATCATCATCTAAAAATGCTGTCATGAAATAATAGATAACACACACACACTTCTCAATCCTATCCCTCCAAGTCATTAAAATCGTATCATAGCGAATGTATCGTTCAGTGGCAAGAGACCACCATGTCTTCAGCGGACCAACATAGTCAAAGCCAATGTTCAAGACCTTCAAACGGATCACCGAATCTTGCAAGGCTAAAGTCTTTATCGACGACATTATCCCACGCACTCAGGAGCTCCCATTTGGCCTCCTTGCTAAGCCATCGAGACATTGATTCTGGAGACAGATCGCCTCCAAAGATCATCCGTATCGCCTCGTCTGACCGTTTCTTCTGTGCGTCTTCCATCTTCTTTATCCGCTGCTGCTTTCTTGTTCTTCTCTCTTCGATTTCCTTGTAAAGCGGCGACTCGACCTCCTCGGCATCAACGTCCATATCTTCTTCTGACTCGAACTCCTCCGTAAGGCTCTCGTTACCGTTTCCCGATCTCAGAGGTGCAGCGCGGGGTGTAGATGCAGGTGGCGAGAGATCAAGATCAGCACCGGGCCTCTTGAGTGGAATTGACGGTGGTGTCTGTGTAATGCGCTGTGACTGTGACTGTGATTGTTGCTGTTGCTGTTGGTCTTCCGTAGAACCCAACAACTCCGCATCTTCCTCTTCCTCGGAGACTTCAGCCAGGTCCTGCGGTTTCATTCTGATGACTGTCTGCACGAGCTTCGCGCGGTCTCGGGAGTGTGGGGTTCGATGAAGTTGGACGGGGGAGGACTCGTCGAGGTCAAGTTCGGTTTCTGATGATGAGTCTGATGAAG
>AZGZ01000014.1:68001-80121 GCA_001636715.1 Ascosphaera apis ARSEF 7405 | reverse complement strand
GGTATGCTGTCGGGTTGTAGACTCAATGAATGATATAAAAATCTATGCAAATGATATTGACAGCAAGGCTAGTAATGTTTGGTGAGTTGATCTCGATCCCACAGACAAAAACAACAAGAAGCGCAACCGCACGCATAAAGTAAAAGAAATAATGCATCTCAATACCGTCCTCTGTATCTCTCCAGGATCTGTTCCGCCAACGGCTGTCCCTCAGCTGCTTCCGCCGCTGCTCCTCCTCCAGACGTAGCAGGCCTGTTCGACGATGAACCCTGCGCAGCAGCGGCTCGCGATTCATTTTCCAATCTCCTCCTCAGCCCCTGATATCTTTCTCTTTCAGCCGCAGACCCTCCTCGAGCACTCCACGGCCAAACACCAGAACTCGTCCCCTCACCCGGTTCATCTGTTTCCTGTAAATTGAGTCCCATCTCCTGCTCATACCTCTCTAGTGCCGTATCCCGAAGCAGCCATGCGGGCAACCTCCAACTCGTAGCCCTGCCTGGAAGGATATCCGAACGGTAAGCGTAGCCTATAATCCAGCCAATTGCAGCAGGCAACAAGTTATGCGGAAACTGTGAAAGCGCAAGTTGTGCTGCGGGGATATACACCCAAGATTTGTCGCTGAAGATGATGCGGGGAGCGGTTTCTGGGTCTTTGGGGTTGGAGGTTGTGTAGAGACGGAACATGTATGCGCGAGGAATAGCGGCGTAGTATTGCGCCAGGATGGAGAATATTATGGCAGTTGGACCTGGTGGAAGGTAATTTGCTGAGTTGAAAGTGAGGGGACGAACGACCAAGGCTAGGAACAGTGGTGGGAGCAGAGTCGTGTATGGAAGAGTGCAAGTGATGAAGCTCTGCAGCAGTCCGTATTAGCCTTGATTCCTCAACATCAAGATGGTGAGTATGAGTACTTACAGCAAACTTCCTCGTGCCCCATAGTCTCTCAATTAATCGCATATTGAATATCGTCAGCGCAGAGAATAGCACTTCTGTGGAGTTCAAATACCCAAGCTATTGCAAACGTAGAAGTCAGCCATATGATACTCTCTCAATTCGACCTCTATCTCTCATTCAAGTTGTTCAACAAACCAAAGCGACAGACGTACCTGCCATACAGCAATTCTCCAGAACTGCTTATATTTCCAAAAGTGAGGATCGACATATATCGACAAGAGATACTTCGAGTCCGCGATGCTCACGAATATCGAGGAAGCAATGATGCCAATCATCATCCACTTCGTCAGTGGCGCATTCACGAAGTTGGACCCTTTCATGGTGATGGTAGGTTCATAGAAAATTTCTTCTAGGGCCTGGCTTCAATGAAACCAGCAGCTTGATATCTTTGAACGTGTCCTTGATTTAGTTGTAGTCGTGATTGCGCAAATCGTGAATGTTGAGCAATACAAGTCGGAGACGGTCGTGAAACGTGCGGTTGCTCTGATAGCGATGTGATGATGGTGTTTGGCAATCCGCACAGCTCTCCCGTCAAGGTACTGCTGGCTTGCTATCAAGCTCAATCATGGACTGTGAAGATGTCGATGTGTCAACTTCATAGAAGATCTTGTCCGGCGCAGTGATGCGTGCAACTTTCAAGTACAGTACATATCTACGCTGCTGCTCCCTGTGGTCGTCGTGGAGTCGCACCGTCGGACGGCTTGCCGATAAGAGGGTTCGGCCCGGTCTGTATAGCCTAACTTCATGGATGGGCTGAAGGATTACAGCAAGTACGTACAGGTTATGTAGGGTGGCCTTTGCCTTCATTTAATTCATCATACATCGTGTTTCTCATTTCTCTAGGTATGTGCTCATGCTAAGTCCTTCTCCTTCTTTCCCTTTGATCAACCAGCTGTCGGCTGAGGTGTCGTCCTGTCGTTACCAGGGGTAGCACTACTACCAGGTACACCACTGACCGCGACGCCCTGAGCAAGTGCCTGTGCCTGGGCTTCCGTGAGGGCTTTTTTATACTCCTGCATTGCTCGTTCAATTGCTACTCTAGTTGGGCCGAGCAGTTGCTTCACGGCGCTCGCTCCTGGAGGTGCTGTCTTCTCTGGATTGATCCTGAGCCTTTTCCTGGTGGTTTCATATGTCTCTCGAATATGTGCTTTTATCCGATCAATCTCCGACTGACGCACTTGTTCGGCGTCCTTTTCAACGGATGTGATGCGGTCGTTTGCGCGAATCAGCGACTCGTTTAGTGATGCCAATTCAGCTGCTCTGTCCGGGTTGCCTGACAGGAAAGCCTGCCAGAATTGACGTAGGAACTCATTTGATGTGGCGTGAGTTAAAGTGACTCGTTCGTGAATGGTTTTGGTAAGACCAAAGGTGTCTCCTGTGGTCTTGGTGTCTGCTGGATTTCCCTCTTGCGCACGTCTTGTGCGCAGTGAGTCCATAATCTTATCAGAGGCAAGATGCATGCTCTCTTTGGTGCCGACTTGATTTATTTTTCGCTTCTTTGTGCTTGGCTGTGTGTCTTCTTCATCGCTATCTTCATCGTCATCATATTGTCCAATAAGTGCCCCGAGATTGGCGTTATCATCAGGGTAATTAACTTCCATCTCTCCCTTAAGGCCTCTCAGCAGTTGTGTTGGATCGCGTGTCGCCTTTGGCTCTGTTTCAGACCCCACGACCATCTCTTGGGATTCTGCATTTCCAGCTGAGAAAAGTGTGTTCTGGTCACGTATCTTAAGAACATATCGTTTAATCTCCTCTTGATCCTTTAAGTCTCTGAGTGCCAGTGTCCGGCGGTCAAACTCCTCTTCACTCATGCCAATTGGCGCTGAGGGATCAACATCTGAAGGTGCAACATTTGACAGTAGCTTCCCACTCAATTCATTCAATGTTCTGATGATTGGCACTTTATCAAGGCTTGTTGGACGCATATCAAAGTCCGGCCTATTTCCTTGTCGTTGACTGTGATTTTCTTCATTCCCTGAGAGGTCTATGATATGTGGGAGATTCGACGAAGGCCGCTGGTACCGTATTGGGTCGACATGTAGGTATTTGTCAAGTATCGCATCGCTTGGATCAGAGTCAGACACTCGCTCACCCCTGAGTTTCTTGAATAGCCGACTCTGCGCAAATCGTGACCAGAATTCCTCTTCTCGGATCTTAGGAACGCATTCATCATATGCTTTTAGGACAAGAGGATGCTGCTGGAAAAGAACCTTAATCTGATCACGACTGATATTCAACTTCGTAGCTCCCTCTTCAGTCCGTGGCTTGAGAGTGACAAGGACATTATATGTACCCCGTTGTTGCGCCTTCTCAAAGGCATGTGCTCGAAGTAGCGGTAATCTCGCTGTCCAGAACTGTGTTGTGAATTGTGATGCTGTAATGTTGTCCGATTTCATACCCATGGCCTCTGCAAATAGTTGTTGGAGTACGGTATTTGCCTTTAGAAGAGACTTTTGCATCTCTACATCTTTAAGCAACCGTTGATCATCCTCCCATTCCGGTTTCTCTGGTCCCCTTGCCTGAGCGGCACCCGGTGCTGCTGTTGTTGCTGCTGTTGCCGGTGCTGTTGTGGCTGCTGGTGTAGCACTAGACCCGCGACCAGTCTCGCCAGTTTTAGGTCCTGCTTGGGGCGTAGATCCTCCTCTCGTCGCTTGCAGGAACGGGTTTATGATAGCCACGAAAGCCTCTCCCTCTCCACGTGCATTATTCGCGCTAGTGAACTGGAAGACGTAAGACTCCGCATCGCCTTCCTTGACTGGTTTCGCAAAGATCTTAATTGAGCATTTCGGATTGGTGACGGGTGTCATTTGCAGGTTCTTTATGCGCGAAATCGCAATCGTGATGGGGTTGGAACCTGGCGCAGTGGGTGTCCAGGCCACTGAAGAGCGGTTTTCGGGGATGGAGAGGATGCCATCTTTCTTTTTGTATGACGCTCTCGATGAGTATGCCGACATGGTGGCTTCTTGATAGGGTGTCGCTGAGATTCAGATGGGTATACTCGTCCGTCCTCTAGCAATGTTCCGGCAATGTTCAATCAGATGATATGTCTGAGTTGCTGATGGTATTGTACATCGCGCAATCGAATTTCGCAGCCGGATGTACACTTTCACAGATAGCCTATCCTTTCGGTAAGCTTCGGACCCTCCAATCGCTCTCTTATATGGGCCGAAGCATCAGATATTTTGCAATCAATTCCACCAACAGTCCAGCTTGACGGTTAACCTCGTTGCAAGCAAGCAGCTTTCTTATTGGGCGGTCTTGCAATTTCGTGCCAGTTCGTTTCGACAACAACGTAGCCCCCACTCCCGGACAATCTGTGCACAATCAATGAGCATCCAGCTCCCAGATATAACCCCTTTAGATGTCTTTTCGCAAATCTTAAATTTGAATGATTGAACTTGAGCTTGAACTTGACATCTGTAGGGCTACGTGAAGGATCGACGTTCAAAAGGGCTTATCAGCCGCGCGTCTATTGTTCCGGCGAGTAGCATCATAACAAGCGATAGACGCCTTTAACGCGTCAGGCGAGAATTCACATACATACAGTATTCATAAGCATCGCATCGTATCGCATCGCACCACAGAGAGGAGAAGTTGCGTTCAACATCATCTTAGCAACATTGCTATTGGGCATGGGAAGGACACAGTGGTTTCATGCTGAATATCTGATACGACGGCCTTGTGGCGCGTGTGAGATAGGCTTGGCTGCGGTTGCAAATGGCTGAATAATGGTATAGTTGAGGCAGTGACGGCACTTCCCCCAACATCTCCTGTCATTGTCCTCGAGTGCGCTACACGCTGAGAACGGGCCTCTGATGGACGTGGCCGGTTTATTTGGAAGAAATCAAGTCAATTGCTTTTGATGGTGATGAATATGTACATTTGTGGCGAGCAGCAGCCGCGGTTTTACTCTACAGTCGGCATGGGACGTCCTCCGAGCATGTTGATCACCGCTTCAAGACTGCGCCAGTACTCATGCTTTGGACGGCGATCTGGCCAGTCGGTCTCATTGTCTTCGAGGCCATCGGGTCCTCCCATGGGTGTTATGACAAGGTCGCTGCCCTTAACACCAATGACAGCAGCAGATAAGCCGTCCTTGAGAACGGCGTCGCTCGATTTACCAATGAAGCTCTCAAGATGCTCCATGGACTTGATTGCCAACGAAAACCCACGCAGCCTATCCATTGGAGATGGTTTGCCGCCCTGTTGATAGTGTCCTGGCACAGCAACACGCGTTTCATAGGTCTTTCCTTCTTCACCATAAATGTCGGCCAAGACCTGAGTCGTGTAGGTCTTTGATGCCCTTTCATTACGCAACACGAGCTTGCCATTGTCAGCAATTCCGTTGTCTAGCTCAAAGCTCTCGCGAAGGAACTTGACATCGCGTTTGATTGCGTCAAGGGAAATGCCTTCTTCTGGGACATAGACTGCATATGCTCCAACACAGAGTCCTCCAACTGTCGCAACGTATCCAGATCTACCACCCTGGGTTTCAACAATGAAAACGCGGTGTCGTGACGAGGACGCCGAGACACGAATGACATCGCAGAAGTTCATCAGCGCATTGAGGCAAGTGTCTGAGCCTAGTGTGTATTCTGTGCCAGGCACATTGTTCGAGAGGGTAGCCGGCAAAAGCATCATGGGAATTCTAAGCGACGCAAATTGGTCCCTAGCTCGGCGCAATTCACTCAACGCCGCAAATGCTTCAAATCCGCCAATGATAAACAGAGCATCGAATTTATACTTCTCAAAACAGTATGCCACGGTCTTCATATCGGTCGAGGGCAGCGTTCGGTTTGTTCCGAGCTCCGATCCTCCGAAGTTCACCCAGGAGTCGCTTTCCAGCCAGCTGACTTCTTTAACGGATGAAGGAGTGTCTGCATGGTGCCTGATCAAGCCCGGGAAGCCGTTGAGAATAGCGATGGGCGTATGTCCACGAGCGATGCAATATGACATTGCACCTCTTGTTGCCGGGTTGTATCCGCCAGCAGGCGCACCAACGTGGATGATGGCCACCCTCATACGTTTTCCGATGTCCAGCAAGACCTTCTCATGATGAGGAGTTGTGGTGTTGATGTATGCTCTGTAAAACGCCTTGAACTCTGAATCCCGAAGTGACATGGCTTTATCAAAGTCTTTACTTTTGATGGCATCGGTGATGCTATGAGTGAGCTTCACAGCTTCCATCAATGGCGTCCTGTCAACTCGATTTTTGTTGAGGGTGATGATGTATGAGGGTTGATCAGGCGTCGATTTGAGTACGGTGTCAACGGCTTTCACACCCTGCATTGTTGCAAGCCAACGATCAAAGACGCACGGCAATCCACCGCGTTGAATATGGCCTAGGACGGTGACGCGCGTATCGAGATTCAAGCGATTTGTGAGGATATCTTTGACTGCCTCGGAAGAGATTTTCTCGAGATGTCTGTTCTGTGCGCCCTCAGCAACAATTACAATTGTGCGGCGCTTCCCTCGACGTCGATTGTTACTAATGATTTCGCACATGTTGTCCTCCCATCCATCTCTCGGTGGACATTCAGGGATGAAAAGCCAATCTGCGCCACTTGAGATGGCGGACATCAACGCCAACCATCCGCAGTGGCGCCCCATCACCTCGATCACAAATCCTCGTTGATGAGATGCTGCTGTGTCAAAGACGTCATCCACAGACTCAATGATTCGATGCAACGCCGAAAAACAGCCGATCGTCGCATCAGTACCCGACAGGTCATTGTCAATGGAGCCGACTGCTCCAACAATATTAAGATGTTTGTGTTCTTCGACTTCCTCTTTGGTGAGGCGGCCTGTACTTTGCAGCTCTTCAAGAAGCCCTGGCCACTCAGAACGAAACAAGTCGGCACCCGTCAATGAACCATCACCGCCGCAGACAATGAGTGCGTCAATACCAATAGTCACCATGTTCAAAGCTGCTTTCAATCGCCCTTCTCGAGTCCTGAAATTCTTCGAACGTGCAGATCCGATCAAGGTCCCTCCCCTGGACAACCAACCCCTGACGTCCCTCCACTCCATTTTTCTAATGTACTCTCCACCTGCAACCAAACCCTCATACCCCTCGTGTACGGCGTACGCATCACATCCATTGAAAAGAGATGTACGAACGACTGCTCTGACAAACCCGTTCATGCCAGGAGCGTCGCCACCGCTAGTCACGACAGCAATGCGCCGCTTGCGCTCAAAGCCAAGCTTGTTCAAGTTGTGCGCAGCATTTGCTGGCGATGCGATGCTGCCGAACTTTTCCATGATTGGCGTGGATCAGCAAAACCAGGATATGGCTCCTTCAATATAGCTAGCTGATAAAAGGAGTCGTTGGGGTTTGTTTTCCCCATGATACTCGTGGTGGAAGCCAGAGGCACTCTGCTACAATATGGCATCAACATCGCTGCTTGGTTCATGGATGATCAGTGACTCTAGGTTGTTCAAAAGTAGGGAACGAGCTCTGAGCGAATCATTCTCGGCAATGAAGCTTTTAGCCAACAAGAACAATGACCGTACTAACGTCTAGGAGGCGTTCCAAGCATAACCGAGCATCAGAAGGTTTACGATCGCCATCTCGAACACCCAAATATCTTGAGTATTGCCACAGGAGCATATCTAGGATCATTACAAAATCTGCAAGGCAAGATGGCCGAGTTGGTCCATGGCGTCAGGTTAAGGTCCTGATCTCCGCAAGGGGGCGTGGGTTCGAATCCCACTCTTGTCATTAACATTCTGATTTCATTTTTTTTGTTCCCTTTTTTTAGTGTACAACGCGGGGTCAACATCGCAGTGGGTGTGGGTGTGCGGAAGCAAAATCTGCGTTCCACCATCTAACTGAAAGACGAGCATCAGATAGAAATTTCCGATGCACATCGCTCACGCTAACCTTATTCTGATCGGGCATGCAACACCCTGCGGGATTAAAAAAATCTCTTCTCACGTCGCCGCAAGTGAGCGAGTAGAAACTTGATTGAATGGTGCTTATCAGTTCCAATTGGGTAGCTATCGCAGCAACGTGCCTGCCAATAATCCCCTGACGGGCACAATCATCCTGGCACGTGTAGCTCTTTCCCATCGTTGTCCAACTCTCAAAATCTTCACGTCATGATGCTGCAGCGGGCCCGCTCCGGCTGGTGGGCCGGTAGTTCCACTCCTCCGACGTCTCTTGGAGAGACTTTCATCGAAGTCTAAGATTGACAGCAAGTCTGCCACATGAAAATGATGACGTTGGGATATTCCCAGTGTTGGAAAGACGCAAAATTACACCGCTGGCTTATAGCAAGCTGTTTGATGGCCAAATACATACTACGACTGGAAGTGAGTGGTCTCGCGCAAAAAAGCGTGGAATTGTCGCCGGCTAAACGTTTCCGTCTCAAAGTATATTCAGTTCACGTTGCGGAAAAGAAAACAAAAGCCGGACCACGAACCTCACTTAGAAGTGACAAGCAAAACATGCTCACTTTTGAGAGCAGGACGCCGTCCTTGATCCGACGCAGAAGGCCTCGTACGATGCAGAGGTTGCAAGGTTGCGACGTGGGGCGTAGCGCGACATGAGGAACCTTTCGCCCTCGTTCCATGCTCGCCACCCTTGCTAATGAGTGCCTTCCTGCTTGGTGATCGAAATTTCACCCACGACTGCCGATTTGAATCAAAAAAGGCACACCGGTTGCTGGCTGCTCGCAGGGAGTTCTAGGGCCATCCTTCAGATCTATTCATCGACCCTTCCTGAATTTATTGAGGATGGCCAAGCTGTTCTCCCCTGTAGCGGCCCGTGCAGAGGAAAACGTCATATCGCCTTACGCACGTCAAAAGTCTTGCGGCCGAATTTGGATGGCAGAATTTTGGGCTTATCATTGGCCCGAAAGAGGTCCTGCCCTGCAAAAGTGTCGTCACCGCCCGGATTGAGTGCAATCATCCCACACTCCCCCGCCTGCATCCATGCGGTATCAATTTTCTGTGTGCTGCCTTGCTCAGGTCGGTTTTTGAAGAAATATAGCCTCGAAGCTTTAGGGAGAGATTCAACTTCTTACCTTCTTCAGTATCAAGCTGTCTTGTCGGAAAAATGCCTCTAACACCACCTCAAGTCCTCGATTTCCCCCCCGTCGATGTCGCTAAGCGACGCCGCATCGCTGTGCTCACCAGCGGTGGTGATGCACCTGGTATGAACGGTCTCGTTCGTGCTGTCGTCCGCACTGCTATCCATACTGGCTGCGAGGCCTATGCTGTCCATGAGGGTTACGAGGGTCTTGTCGCCGGCGGCGACTTGATCAAGAAGATGGAATGGGAGGATGTTCGTGGCTGGCTCACGCGTGGTGGTACACTCATTGGTTCTGCTCGTTCCATGACCTTCAAGAAGCGTGAGGGTCGTCGTCAGGCCGCTAAGAACATGATCATCCGCGGCATCGACGCCATCGTCGTTTGCGGTGGTGACGGTTCTCTCACTGGTGCAGATCTCTTCCGCGCTGAGTGGCCAAGCCACTTGGACGACCTTATCGCCAGCGGAGAGTTGACTGCTGAGCAGGTTGAGCCTCACAGACATCTCAACATCGTCGGTACTGTTGGTTCGATCGATAACGATCTTTCTGGCACTGATGCCACTATCGGTTGCTACTCCTCTCTCCACCGTATCGTTAGTGCTGTCGATGACGTCTTCGATACTGCTGCTTCTCACCAGCGTGGCTTCGTTATTGAGGTTATGGGCCGTCACTGTGGTTGGCTCGCCCTCATGGCTGCCATCTCTACTGGCGCAGACTGGATGTTCATTCCCGAGCACCCTCCCCGTGTTGGATGGGAGGATGATATGTGCAAGGTCATCACCGAGGTCAGTATCCATGTTTTTTTCTCGTCGCCCAAATTTTTGGATAAAGAGTTGTTCCAAGCTAACACTCCCACAGAACCGCAAGCGTGGAAAGCGCCGGACTATCGTCATTGTCGCCGAGGGTGCCCATGATACCCAGTTGAACAAGATTAGCTCCAACCACGTTAAGGATCTCCTTACTGAGCGCCTCAACCTTGATACCCGTGCCACCATTCTCGGCCATACCCAGCGTGGTGGCCCTGCCTGTATCTATGACAGATGGTTGTCCACCCTCCAGGGTGTCTATGCCGTCAAGACCATCCTCGAGGCTACCCCCGAGTCCCCATCATACATCATCAACATTCACGAGAACAAGATTGACCGCACTCCTCTTATGGAGGCCGTTGCATTGACCCACACCGTCAGCAACGCCATTGAGAACAAGGACTTCGCTAAGGCCATGGAGCTTAGAGACCCTGAGTTCAAGGACTACTATGCCTCTTTCCAGGCCATCACTACTCCTTATGAGGAGAGACCTCTTCTCCCCGTTGAGAAGGTTAGTTACTTATTTTCCAATCCTGCAATCATCCCCGGTTTTTTTGTTCATAGAAGCTAACCACTTTTTTAGCGCATGAGAGTTGCTATCATCCACGTTGGTGCTCCCGCCGGTGGTATGAACTCCGCTACCCGCGCTGCTGTCGCTTACTGCTACGCCCGCGGCCATACACCAATTGCCATCCACAATGGTTTCCGTGGCCTTATCCGCCATCACGCCGATAACCCATCCTCTGTCCGTGAGATCCCTTGGTTGGAGGCTGACGAGTGGGTCAACATGGGTGGTTCTGAGATTGGTACCAACCGTGCTCTCCCCTCTGAGGATATGGCCACTGTCGCCAAGTGCTTCCAGCAGTACAAGTTCGATGCCCTCTTCATTGTCGGTGGCTTCGAGGCCTTCACTGCTCTCAGCCAGATGCGCAAGGCCCGCTCTCAATATGCTTCTCTCCGCATTCCCATGATGTTGCTCCCTGCCACTCTTTCCAACAACGTTCCTGGTACTGAGTATGCTCTTGGTACTGATACTTGCTTGAACGCTTTGGTCAACTTCTGTGACGTCATCCGCTTGTCCGCTTCCTCCTCTCGCCGCCGTGTCTTCGTCATTGAGACCCAGGGTGGTCGCTCTGGCTTCGTTGCTACCATGGCCGGTCTTGCTGTTGGTGCTTACGCCGTTTATATTCCTGAGGAGGGTATCAGCCTTGATGCTCTTAAGCGCGATGTTAGCTTCCTTCGCCAGTCGTTCGATATGGACCGTGGTATCAGCCACAACGGTAAGCTCATTCTCCGCAACGAGTGTGCTTCCTCCACATACACAACCGATGTCATTGCCGACATCATCAAGCAGGAGGGTGGCGGTCGCTTCGAGACCCGTTCTGCTGTCCCTGGTCACTACCAGCAGGGTGGCAAGCCTTCTCCTATGGACCGTGTCCGCTCTGTCCGTATGGCTATCAAGTGTGTTCAGCACTTGGAGTCCTTCAAGGGCAAGACTGGTGATGAGATCATGAACGATGACCAGTCTGCTGGCGTCATCGGTATCAAGGGCAGCGCCGTCGTCATCAGCCCAATGGGTGGTCCCACTGGTCTTGAGGACAACGAGACTGACTGGGAGGACCGTCGTCCCTCTAACGAGGACTTCTGGCGTGATCTCACACATGTCATTGATATGTTGGGTGGCCGCCCCAAGAGGGAGTAAGCTATTCGGCTATTGTGAAGTCATTTGCCGTCTGCTATCTGTATTAGATTCTTTTGTTTTTGGGACATTATAGTGCCCTTTGTCTGTCGCTTTGTTCCATCTTCATCCTTGTTCGCTGGTCGGTGATTCCTGTTTATGTTTTCGGGTTCGATAATTGTGACGATTTTACGGTTCTTTTTTTCTTCTCTTTTCGAAATGGTATAGATAAAAGCTTTACTATGAGAAATAATTAATTCCATTGATATTGAACACTTTTATCTTTCCCCGCAATCCGACTCGATAGCAGTCACTTCATCTCAGCGTCTTCCCTTGACATTACTACTTTGCCAATGGACTTAGAAGTCTCGGACTTTTTGTGAGCCTCCCTGATGCCTTCTAGCGTGAACGGTAATACCTCTGTCACGTTGCACCTGATAACTCCTCGATCAACCAGCTCTGCCAATTCTTGCAAGATCTTGCGATGAGACGAAAGATTGACCCCGTAGTATGGCTTAGTCCCAATCAGAGCCCATACGAAACTCAATGATTTGGCCATGAACTCGGTGCCATACATGCGAGCCTCACCCTGAACGATCGAGCACACCCTGCCAAATGGTTCGCAGACTTTCGCACACGCATCCATGTACTG
>AZGZ01000014.1:48950-67901 GCA_001636715.1 Ascosphaera apis ARSEF 7405 | reverse complement strand
ATCGGTGTGGGATGTGATGAAGATGTATTTGATAGGCACTTCAAGATCCAGCTTCTTGATTTGCTCCACGATATCCTCGTGATGGTTGACAACGTGAGTTGCACCCATCTTCTTGCTGAACTCCTGGGTCTCTGGCCTTGAAGCGGTGGTCACGATGACAGGCATATATAGATAATCTTTGGCGAGCTGTGTAGCCATAGCACCGACGCCACCTGCACCATTGATGATGAGAATACCGGCTTTCTCACCCTGAATAATCTCCAGTCTCTCAACTAGGGCCTCATACGCCGTAATGTAGGTCAGAGGGAGAGAAGCAGCTTGGGCGAAGTTGACAGATTTTGGCATTTTCGCCAGACTTCTTTCATCAACGGCCTGATATTCTGCATTCGCGCCCTGTCTGATAGGACTGCCTGAATAGTAGACATGATCACCAACATTGGTCAAATGGCAGAGTTCTCCCCTTTCAACAACAATACCAGCTCCATCGAATCCCAAAATGTGGAATGGTCGAGGAACATGGTCATAGTAGTCCGGATAATCATCATAGGTGCCAGCGCGAGCTTTGGTGTCAACTGGATTGATGGATGTTGCTTTAACCCTTCCAGCAGAGTATTAGCGTCACTGAAAACTAGATGTAGCTTGAAAAGAATGAGCCTACTTGATCAAAACATCATGGCCCTTTGCCTTTGGGATCTCCACCTCCTTTTCGATGAGATTGTCTATCTCACCATACTTCTCAACTCCCACAGCCTTCATGGTGACAGGTGCCATTTTCGCAGTATATATCAGTTTCACGAGGTCACTTGCAATATGAGTTAATACCCCGAGATTCACAGTCAGAAATGGAGCTTGCTTTCAGTTGATATTGTTGGACAAAACAAATTTATAGGAGCCCTTATATGCTACAGTCTCGGCCATTCCCGCTAACATCAATAACAGCAGGCAGCTTCCTCTGATATGGCCCCTCATCGACAGGAAGGACCGGTAATGTCATCATACTTGCTGAAAGAAGTCGTTGGTCATGGAATCAACTCGTATCATAAGAGTCGAGCGAGCCTTCCGAGAGACCCGACACTGGTCAATCAGGCATTATCAGGTAAGTTGGACGTTTGTATATGAGTGGTATCTCAAACTAGCAGTATAGTAGACACTCAATACTCCGTCTGCTCAATAAGGTCTTCTTTCTCCTCTGCATCTGGATCTGGCTTCAAAATCTCCATCTCAAGCAACCTGTCAAACGTCTCCTCGCTTGGGAAGGCTTTGCGCTCAGCAGACAATTGGTCTCTTAGCTCGCTGGGTGTCAATGGATTTAGCCGTCGTTGGAGAACGTAGTGTGTCCCATCTTCCAGCTCAATACCGACTTCATAGTCTTCAGTGTCCTCCTCCCTGTTTATAGGGGGCACAGCTTCATAGGTGTACTCTTGTGGAGGCCCGATAAAGGGGAGGAATTTCCTTCCGCTTGACATTGTGAATAGATATCTTGCTGGGGTTTCCAGACTTCGTGAGGTCTCGAAACAAGTAGATTATCAGAGCTTGCAATCCATTTATGTTACGATGAGGTGCTCATATATAGCTACAAGATTGATGAGAAGGGAATCAAGTTTTGAATTAAACTCATAGTGCACAAAGTCAATGCAACTAAGATGAAAGCCAAAATTTCTGTCTTTCATTGCCATGGTTAAGGTGTACTGTGCAAACTGTACGTTAATAACCCCTGAACCCCTGAATGAGGTATCTCGCGCATCCTTGTACACAGCATTTCTTTTCTAAATGATGTTCTGCAGCTTAAACTCACGAGTACTTTGTTTCAAAAGTGCTTGATTGCTATACATGAGCTGTTAATGGGGGATTTTGAGAGAAAATAAAAAAAGTATTTGGAAGTATCGCAAAACTAGGGGGGACACCAGAGTAGGTGAGGTGTGAAGGATGTTTGAATGTAAGATCCAGTGCGGCCTTGACTGGAAACATACGCATGGATATAGCTACCTCTCAACTTTCATGAAGGAAACATCAATGAAGCGTATAGCTGAAGATCATGGAAATCGCAAATGCATGAAAAGTACAAAGAAGAAACAAAAACAACCAAATAGATCCGCAAAATGTGAATGATATAGACAAATCTGGAAGCAATCAACCCAACCTTACCTCAGCAACAGAAGAACATCCTTTTGAAGACCCTGCCGACCTTGCTTTGGGATTGTACGACTGTCGCATCATTCATATATTAGTACGAAGTCATGAAGTATGCCCCCTGAGGTATAGGGTCAAACTTACTTGGTTTACGACTGTCATCGTCCGAGCCTGCATCAGACAAAGCAGCATCATCGACTGATCCATGCCCTGGTTCCAGAACTTCTCTCAAAGATTGAGCGGCACTCCTCGTCGGACTCATCTCGCCTATCGGGGTTGTATGCTTGTGGTGCTCCTCGCTCAGAGAACCTTTCCTATGAATAGTAACCCCATTATCCTGGGGCAAGTAAGAAGCACCATTCGATGGAGACGAACCCATGCTGTGTAATGTCTTGTGGGCTGTCGGTGGCGGTGTAAGCATCGTGAAGTTGGTTCCTAAGTCCTGGGCCGTTTGTTGTAGGATTATGACATCGAATCTGCCCTCCGATGCCATTGATAGTATTTTGAAGAGTGCTTCGCGCAGTCTTCTGTTCTCATTATCAGACGCATTGAGTTTTGCTTCTAGTTCGTCAAGACGAGATAAACTTGGGAAATTGCCATTGGCATGATATTCATTAGAGACTGGGGATTGTTCACTGGTCTGCTGTAGCGATCTCTCTTCGTGGTAGCTCTGCTGTGGCTGTTGCTCATATGCATTGCTCTCTTCGTGCTTGTATCCGTTCGCCTTCTTTGGTGGTGTACCAGCCTCAATTGATGGTTGGGACGTCCCGCTCGAGTTCCTTGAAGGTGAGCCCGAGAGGCTTTCAGTGTTCCCATTCATCAAGTTCCATATATAAGACTGGATCTCCTCATCACTTGGTCGGTGAATGCCCATCCAGTCACAGCAGCTCCTTCCAGAGACATATGGTGGGACATCATGGACATCTATGTGATCACCCTGCAGCGGGAGACATCTGAATAGATCGGTGTATGCTGCGTATGTGACATTCAGCACATCCTGAATCTTATAAAGCAAGGCGCAATAGTTGATATCGTGCTCTAAATCATGTTCCTTGCCATCCGGTCCAGTCAGGCCTTTTGCACGCCAGCCACAACATATAAGGAAATAGGCGTGTGTCATCTGATGAATGAGCACGGCAACAATATCACCGCCCCAATTGCCCAATGTCTTGAGGTGCTCGTTCAAAGTGATAACCACGCAGTCCTCATCGTCGACCCCGGGGCTGGAGGTGTATCCGAAGCGAGTATACCCCAGATTAGCTCCATCTGGCTCAGCCCATCGTAGCACGACATTGGACTTCTTCTTTTCCGGATGTAGCTGAAAGACTCCCCGGAAGAGGAGTTCGTTGAGATCTCTAAAGCAGGCTGTTGCGTAGAGGCCCGGATCGGATTGGTCGCCCTCGTATACGGGACGGTTGAAATGGAGTTGTTGTGAACTGTAGGGGATGCGTTCAATTGCGAGTCTGCATGCCTCGCGCATGGATATTGGTCTCTTTGAATGCATTCTGAATGGTTTGCTGCGTCTGGCCTTCATACAGTTGACCGCAGGATGGTGAATATCTAACTATATCAGATTGTGATGTTGAAGATATGATTGATCGTTCAGGTTGCCTGCTTCATAGACGATATGAAAGATATCGAAGAACGACTAGATCTGGAGGGGGACGGTAATGATGACTGCGAAATCAGCAGTTTATAGTCGCACGGCAGGGTGCAAGTCCAGATAATGATTCTTTCGAATCTCTTCCCTCTTCTGAACAATGGTCAATTGCGATGCCAACTGATAACAGCGTAAGTGAAGCCGTAGCATTCAATTCAGCGCCAGAATGGAGTTGGTAACTAACAACAATCACCCCAATCCTCACAACCCTCACAAATGAACGATATCAGTGATGGTGTTTAATGATGGCAGATAGTGACAATGAGAATTCCTTTCGACGATGTCAATAGTAGAAGAGAAGGATAAGTCAGGCGACACAAGACAGCGAGACTGTTACACGATGGCTACAGCATGATAAGTAATAGGGCCTAGCCAAAAAGTGACTTCTCTGCCCTCGCCCTGTCCTTTGCGATGCACCCCTGCAATGAATTTTCTTCTCGTGCATGACAGGGAAAAGGGAAAAGCAAAGGAGAAAAACAGGAAAAGAGACTATTCATTGCCATCGTCATCACCGTGGTCTTCCCTTGTTCAATTGGAGACTTAATATCTGTTGGCAGAGGCTGGAACCCTCTCCCCACACCAGACACGATGACTTGCTATATACAGTACGTGCCACTCTCATCGGTTGCGGACTGACTTCTGAATTGTCTCACCCGTTGGTGGTTTTTTCCTTCCACCGGCGATCATCCTCGTATTGGAGATTAAGCCATGGCGTGGGCAGAGACTGCGCGAGGGAGACAAAAAAAGCAGAGGGTGCCATGCCATGTCATCCAGATAGCGGGGAACATGGGGCCCGGCCCACGCATGTTTACTGCTTCAAGTTGAACTTTGGTGGCGCTGATCTATGATTTTTTTTCATCCTTCTTCTTTGCTGTTGTCAAAGCCCTGGATGCAAGAATGGGTGGGGTTGGGGTGAATGCGCAGGAGGGAGGAAAACAACAAGGCATCGAGAGGAGATTTTGCGGTGATTACTGCATTCAATGGACATTTTTACCATCACCATCTGCTTCAATGAGGATTTGACATTGGTGAATTTGGCTGTCTGTTTGGAGTGCGATATTGGCAACAGAGCAGCCGATGCTTCTCACCAGCATATCAACAGACGGCACCAGCAAGCTTGGTTTGACGTGGATTGGCTGATGACGACAATACAAGCCACATCCAGCAGGCCTACATATCTAGATGAGGGTATCCATTGATACATATCTCCGGCAAAGGTTCATCTCTAGATCTACGACGTTTTTGAGTTAACGGCCATCGGTCCAGTCCGTCATTACACTGACATTCAATGGAGACAATCAATCAATATGGAGGTCTCTGCACAATTCAAGATGGAAAATATGGACTGTCAATGTTCATACTGAATCGATTGGAGAGAGTGGGACCTTCGGAAATCCCGAATCTCCATACGGCTCATCTTTTTGGCTTTTGACCATCAAGGTAGTCTGCGCCGGCAGACTTCTTGAATCATCTCCAGGACATTGTTCAATTTTCAATGCTCAAGTTTCTGGTTGATTGAAACTGTGAATTTGCCTTCTGAGTCCAGGTTTTCCCAATTTCAATCATGAGCGACGCAAACAGAGCAGATAGGCGAGAACAATGGTCAGAAGCTACGGCTTCACAAGCTCCATCCGACCCGCGTAGGGCTGACTTGAGTATGTTCAAGGAAGAGTATAGCTGATCAATCCTGTATCGATCATGCTGACAATTCACACCAAAGTTATTCCCTATAATGGTCGGATAAGGCGAAAGGGCTTCATGGGGTATAAGTGTATGCAATATGCTGGTCATCGGTGTTTGCGAAGTGTACACTCAATTGACTGATACATATATGAACCGCTGCAGTTGCGATGAATCTATATGCATCGTTTCTTGCCGTGAGTACTTCTCACACCTCTTCTCTATTGAAACCAATGCTGAGAATTTGATCACAGGCCATTCTTCAGAGTAGAGTCCTTGCATGGTATACCACAACAATATCAGCCTTACTGTCTGAAGCATGACCAACTGACGGTTTCAATTCAGGTTCTCCCTTGTGCACAACCTAGCAATTGCAATGTTTGTTGCTGAGGAGGACAGAGCGAAACGCACTCATGCCGATTGGTTTTATATCGCAGTCGCCAGTGAGTTGAGCCACGTTTGAAGCCAAGTTTAAAGGATAATTGCTTGCTAACAAAGATTTGCAGTTGTCTGTTTGATGACAGTATGTCACGCCACTAAGCTCAGGTCTAAAACCATGTCCTTTTGTGTTCGATACTAATGACGCACGAAATCTGCATAGAACTACGCCCCGTTCGTCTCGATCAGAGAGCCATGGAGAACGCCTCCTCCTCTGGGATGCTGTCCCAATCCGCTGCAGATGGCTTGGTGGCGCCAACCATCATTGGATCGTTCCATAGCGCCTATGTTTGGCGATATTGGTCTTTTGAAAAGCATGCTTGGAGGAAGGTGACGTGATTATGGGTGAGGTCGGCTGTTAAAGTCATCAGTTGGATGTTTATCTTTCCCCCTTCTGGACATTTGATACCCATATTGACTTGCTCGACAGTGTAAGGTTGAGGTATGCCAATTTATGCCGGACAACGATCTATAGAAAAGCACTGCACCATAGTAAACAGCAACAGATACCATAACTGCTTTTCATCTACACAACAGTTCAAACACATAGTTCATCATCTGGTAGTTCTGCACTGCGTATAATCAAAACAGATGTGATCTTTAAGGACGTTGTTAGCTGGCCCAATAATGTTACGGCTGCGTGCGACTTTTTTATACGCTGTACATATACGTATTTTTTTTTTTTTTTTGCCCGCGGAGCGGAAAGTGACTCACGCCGATAATACACCATCATCAGGGACGAGCGAACTACGAACGGACGGTTATCCATATAGAGACCTGACAAAACTAACCGCAAGTCGAAGTTCAGTTTTTGTGTCTCTCCTCACTCTGCAGGCTCAGACTTAAACTCACACTCACACAATAATCACCATGGCTGAACCCACGAAAGATCTTCCCCTTCGCCCTAAGGAGGAGGCCCCCGCTGCCGCTGCCGCTCCTGCTGCTGATGCTGCTGCTGCTCCCGCAGAGGACGTGCCCGTTGATGCCGAGGGCAAGCCCCTCAGCAAGAGTGCACTGAAGAAGTTGGCGCAGAAGAAGGCTAAGGAAGAGAAGGCCGCTGCCCGTCGCGCACAAGAACAGGCTCAGAAGGCCGCAGCTGAAGCGAACGATGTCTCGAAACACCTCTACGGCAAGCTCCGTGACGACGACGACGATTTCCCTGAAATTCGCAAATTGACATCACTATGCGAGGAGGACTACGAGAAGGAGGTCACGGTCATTGCGCGCGCCGATAATGCTAGAGTCCAGAGCGCAAAGCTTGCGTTCTTGATGTTGAGGACGCAGGGCAAGAAGGTGCAGGCTGTCATTGCTGCGAGCGAAACTATCTCGAGGCAGATGGTCAAGTTCACTGGTGGAATCAATGTCAACTCCATCGTCCGTGTCACTGGTATCGTGAAGAAGCCTGAGATTCCTGTTACTTCTGCTACCTTGCAGAACTTGGAGCTGCATATCAGAAAGGTCTACATCATTGCGCAGGCGCAGCAGATGCTTCCCATGCAGGTCAAGGATGCTGAGAGACCTATTCCTGAGAGTGAGGAGGAAGGACTTGTTGATGCCGAGGGTGCGCCCGTTGTCACTCTCAAGACTCGTCTTGATAACCGTGTTCTCGACTTGCAAACAGAGACCAGCCAGGCCATTGCTACCATCTCCAGCGGTGTCGCCCAGTTGTTCGCTGAGTACATGATCAAGAGCGGCTCTCGATGGATTTTCTCCTCAAAGATCTTCGGTGCCTCGACAGAGGGTGGTTCGGAGGTCTTTGAGGTTCAGTACTTCAAGCGCAAGGCTTTCTTGGCCCAGTCTCCCCAGCTTGCTAAGCAGATGTGTATCGCTGGTGATATGGACAGTGTCTTTGAAATTGGCCCCGTTTTCAGAGCTGAGAACAGTAACACACATAGGCACTTGACTGAGGTGAGTTGAACTATGAGCCCCTGACATTACATCGGGTGATTTTTACTGACAACATACAGTTCACTGGTCTCGATTTCGAAATGACATTCAAGCACCACTACCACGAAGTCCTCGGATTTGCCGAAGACCTTATCGTTCACATCCTCACCGAACTCAAGACAAGATACGCCGCTGAAATCGCCGTTGTTCAGAAGTCATACCCCAAGGCCGGTGACTTCAGGCTGCCCGCTAACGGCAAGGCACTCCGTCTCAACTACATGGACGGTGTCGCCCTCTTGAAGGAGGCTGGCGTCGACGTCTCCGAGCAGGAGCGTTTCGAGAACGACTTCTCCACCGCCATGGAGAAGCAGCTCGGCAAGATCATTCGTGAGAAGTACGACACTGACTTCTACGTCCTCGACAAGTTCCCAATGGCCGTCAGACCTTTCTACACCAAGGCTGACCCCGTTGATCCCACTTTCTCCAACTCTTACGATTTCTTCATGAGAGGTGAGGAGATCATGTCTGGTGCGCAGCGTATCCATGAATCCGAGGAGTTGGAGAACGCTATGAGAGCGAAGGGTATGGATCCTAACGTTGAAGGATTCGAGGATTATATCGGTGCTTTCAGACAGGGATGTCCTCCTCACGCTGGTGGCGGTTTGGGCTTGAACCGTATCGTGCAGTTCTTCTTGGGATTGCCTAATATCCGTATGGCTACATTGTTCCCCCGTGATCCCCAGAGATTGCGTCCTTAAGGGGGTTAGGGATTGATGCCAATCTTTCATTCTCAAAAAAATCCTTGCGTCAAGGAATTGACTGTATGCTACGACTGTCGTGATGATGCCACAATGGCCATGTATTCAAGAAACTCAACGACATCTAAAAAAATAAAATTTCATTCTGTTCGATATATAGTTCTTTGACTGCGTATTTCTTCGTCTTTTTCATTTCATTTCTTTGTTGGCATCCTGTAAGCTGGAGAACTCCTTCTCCTAATTATAAATCCTCACCAGGAACATCGCTCCGCAGCTCAATCAGTCGCAAACCTTATATGCGGCGCCGATATCAAATAATCCACCCGCATCTTTATACAGCTCTACATACAATCAAATCGACAATTTCCCAAATCAAGTTCCTGTTCAACTAATCAGACCATGTCTACTAAGCGAAAAGCACCAGACTTTGCTTCTCAATCTTCTTCTCCGTCATCAAAGCGCAAACGAGACAGCAAGGCCACAGAGACGACATCTTCAGAGCACTCACCTGCACGACAAGCTTCCAATATTCCACAACAGCGTCAACAGCCCAAGAATGATCCCAGATTCGGACAGAAATTCGCATTTCCTGGCTTGGAGGACGGTTCAGAGAATGGATCATTGAATTATGATGAAGGTCCAACTGATGGGTTGGAATATTTGCGCACAGTTAGGTAAGTTCGATAATCGCAAAAGGTTTGACAGCGCTTTTCATTGTATCGTATCTTGCTAATCTATGAAATTGAAAACAGATCTGAGGCGAAGAAATTACCTGCCATAATGACCGCTGAATTGCCAGCAAATAATTCGGCAGATACTGAAGGAGACGTCTCAAACAAGGAACAGGACGAAGAATCAGATATCTACGACGAAGGAACATATTTTGATGGTATATGGGTAGCCCCATCATATGCTGCGACTAATACTGCACCATACAATTACGGCGAAGACGATCTTGATGCTCAAGAGCAATGCTACGCATCACTATGTCGAAGATTTGAAGATCTGAGAAATATCCTTCAGAACACACCTCCAGCAGAAGTGATCTCATCCTTAGGCGACGATCACCCCGTTTACCTCCCCAATCGACATAAATCTGCTCGAAGAGAATGGAAGAAATTGATGAGGGATACAGATCCTACAATGGCGCAGATAGCGTGCATGGATATGGAGAGTGTGTTGGGAATATTGAATATCGCAACAACAAGTATGTCCGAGATAGTGGAGTCCGGTGATGTTCCAGCTGTGAAGAGACTGAGTACGTGGATTTGGGGTTTGTTAGGGAAATGCAGAGAGGTTGGCCTACTGAGCAGTGATGATGTATCGCAAATAAGGGAGTTGGGGAAAACCGCAAGAGAAGCGTTGGACTGGGTTAAGGATTGGGAGCAGAATGGTGGAGTTGATGACGAATTTTATGATGAAGAGGGTTATGAGGAGGAACAGGATGCAGGAGGGGATGAGGTTGAGAGTGATCTTGAGTCGATATATCTGCCTGATGAGCTACGCAAGGATAGAGAAAATGCAGCTGGACCAGACAAACGGGAGAAGAATGCAGTGATGACAAACGAGTCTGAAGCGCTGGAGGCCGCTAAGGCCCGTCTGAGAGAGAAACTCGATTTGCAAACTGAGAATGGCCCAGATGACAATGAAGATCATGATCATGATGATGCGCAAGAGGATCAAGATGATACAGAATGGAGCTATGCTACCAGGGCAATGATCGACATGATCCTCACAATAGTGGGGGAGTTCTTTGGACAGCGGGACCTTTTGGAGGCACGCGATATATGGGATGAACAGATTGCAAATTCTTCGTGGACTTGATCCGTTGGTTAATGTTGTGTGGATTTGCATTGACTATCATCCGCCTCTGAAGGAAGAAAGCCAAACATCTGCCTCCTTTTGCGCGAGACCTGTTTAAGTTTCACGCTGAGATCATTGGGATCTGGGGCTCGTCAATGAATTGATGACGAATAGCTGCCTCCATAGCGTGGGCACTATCCAAGCGGTCATTTCGCTAGAGAGGTCCGAGAATTTAGATAGGGTCCCTCAAAAGGGACGGAGGCTTGTAAGCACCGTTTTTTGGGACGATTGAAGTGACTTCAAAAGCCCAATTGATTTGCGCACCTTTCAAGCATGAGCTTGGTTGCAATTTTGGCATGGTCTCGACAAAATCGTCGTCTCAATCACACCTTTTTTGCTAGCCCTGTTTTGAACATAATTTCGCTCTGATTCTTTCAAATCAGGCCTTTTTCTTTTGCTCTAGGCTGCCACCATTTCTTGCGTTTTCTGTGTCTGCAATGTATGATATGAACTTCCAAGTAAAGCCTGATATGAACCAAGCCATCATGGCAATGACAGATATGTAAATGCCCACTGGAACCAGTGATTTAGGAAATATATTTCCCAAGAAAGGATCGAGAATGAGATCCGCATGGACTGGTTCAGGAGACTGCATTAACGTCTCATTGAGCGTGAAGTAATCAGCTGCCGCTATGAGGCGGAGGAACAGGGACGATGATGATGGGGACATCGTGACATCATCTGAATCGGTTTGATAATTAGGATGAGCATCTTCCCCATCTGACTGCTTTTTGAGTTGCTCTGAAAGAATGAACCTCTCCACGGAGGCATTCAATGCTGGATTTTTTTGCACCTCAGCAAATGTGAATGTATCCAGCCAGAATTCAGTAGGTTGCTAGACAATCGTTAGCTATCTTTGATCCTAACATGCATAGCAATAATTCGAAAGCAATTGAACCCACAGTTGCGGCCCAGCAGATGCGCACTTCATGGCGCTGACCTGGCGTCATACTAGAAAGATAAAACCAGCTCTCCGTCCCAGCTGGCCTGTCAGCATCTTCAGGAGGAGGGAAGATAACTGGGATATATGTCCGCTTCACATTTGAATGTGGTGTCAACCATGCTAGGGATGTCGCTAATGCAGTCTCCTGGATTGATACCTCTGTTTCTTTAGGGGCAATGAAGATGGTTTTCTCTGTGTTTGCAGACACCAGAGATACTATGCCCGTCACAAGGCATAGTGCAGTAGTTTGCCAGAATAGTAACATCTTGAGGTGAATCTGCAAACTCCTTTTTTTCTCTAAACATGAACCAGGCTTGTCGTGCTGCAAAACATGGCTGTGGTGACGATGTATGCTGTCCCTTCCCCATAGATATACCGGAGCATCATTTCCCCTCAATGGCCTTTCCCCCCCCCCTGAAGCAGCACTAATCCTACAACATACATTCTAAATACGCTGAAAACAAAGCACGTACGACCATAGGCAGTGGAAAATAGGGCTTCCCGTCCGCTCAGCCATACTCAAGCCACTGGCCGGCTGGTTAGTAGTTGGGTGGGTGACCACCAGCGAATCCCAGCTGTTGTACGTTTCTTTTTTTTTTTTCTAATTCATTTGGACTACATACCTTGTTTTTTTTTTTTTTGCTTTGGACACGCTTGTGGGCATTCAAGGGGGAAAGGCAGGGAGAAGGAGGAAAGGGGTCCAAGAGAATAGTGAGGTACAGAGCCAATTTGTTCGATGGTCTGGTCAAGGCCGAAAAATATCGAAGGAAAATGTTACAGTATAGCCCCATATACAGTGACAGGGGTCATGAAAAAGCAAGCAAGTAAAAGAATGGAAACGAGTCCATTTATATCATATTCAAGGTCCGTCAACAGTGGATTCCCGCACAGATTCAACGGCTATCTTCAAAAGACAGGCATGCCCCCTCTCACTTTTCATTGGCTTCCATCGGTGTACCATTCGCGTTGCACATCCGACGAATCCTGGCATCGACTCCCTTTCCCGCCCTGCCAGCCATTCCTTTTTCTAGGTATGAGGTGTGCTTGTGCGACTCGACATCCCAGCTGCACTCCCTTCAATGACAGCGCGTAATTTGCGAAGAACGGGCATGAAACGGGATGATATGGAGGCTATGCTTGTGCCTGCTATACCATCGAACTTCTAGAAGAGTGGCGGGATGACATGCATTTGAGGTATATCCCTCCTGTGGCGGCTTCGTATGGTCAAAATCGGGAAGACAGGGTAGGGTTGTCCTCGCACAAAATGTGCTTGAGCTGCCATGCCATATCTGTGGGGTGGTATGTTGACAGTCGTTCCTCCTGCGACTGGTCAATTAAACAATACCATTCTTTCTTATCACCTGCTTTGGCCTTTGCACCATCATTATGATTCTGTTTAAATCCGTCTGATGTTCTCGTTTTTTTGCTCATCTCTCGCTTCTTCAACGCTTTGCAATCGCATCAGCTGGCTCTGGTAGCCTGATTCTCCTCTGTCTTTCACCGCTGACTCAGTTATCTTCTTCCTCGAGTCAAATATTGTCTCAAACTCTCGGAGTACATTTGCCCATCCCTTATCGGGTTGCTCAAAGACATGCCAATTGTTCAACTCTCAGCAAAATAACTCGATAGATTGGATCCACGCAGCCGTCTCATTGAATTGAGTCATCTGGGCGACATAGTCGAAAAAAGAAGTGGCGAACCATATATTTACCCATTGAACTCGTTGAGAATCGAGACGGCCCCATCAACCGAGAGTGTCATCAAATAAGCTGAGAATCCCCCCTCTCACTCCTCCTCAACTCTTCATCAATTTTAGACGAGATTGAAACCTTCGAGAAGAAGCCTATCAGTGCTCTGCTCAAGGTGCAAACGAAGGAAGTCAAACTTCGATTGAAAGGGAAGATAAAAGGTGCGAAGCATCACCGATTGCGGAGGCATCTCGATTCAGGCTGAGACCTTCATCTCGCTTATCTCGTCTTCCTCTTTATCTTCTTCGCTCCGCTCATATTTCACTGCCCGTCTCTGCGTAACCTTCTTGAGCTGACATCAAATCCTTAACACTGTCGGTCGTCGTCGCCGTCCTCGGTATTGTCGTCGTGTAAATCGAATCAAAATTGGTGAAAATTGCCGTCCATTTCCTCATTTTATATTATTTTTTCGAGCCGGGCGATTACACTGTCATCACCGTTAAGCGAGACACCTTTCTTCTTCGGTTGCCTTCTGCATTTGCTTGCTTGGTGTCTGTCCAAATTTGTGTTTGCTTGTTTGCTTTCCTAAGCGCAACGACCAAACAAACCTGAAAGGGAATAAAAGGTGAAAAGAGAGAAGATATATATAGCGAAAAGGCAAACCAGACGGCATATATATCTGTGTTCTTTCTTTTAATATTCCTTGTCTCTTTATTTCTTCTATTTCCTCTGCCAAACAAGAGAGAAAAGAAGAGATAATTGCATTGATCACCACGGGCCCTTCATAAAAGAGCACGACCACTTTACCATACACACCACACCACACCACGAAACAACTCAAAAGAAGAAAAATGGCAACAATATTCACCCCAATTACCCTCCACGGTGCACCCACGACCCCAACGGCCACCGATACCTCAGCCACTCCAACCCGACACTCAAGCGGAAGCGACCACACCCTCTCCTTTCCCGCCTTGACTTTCATCGGATGTGAAGAATTCGCTCGTCTCTTGGAACAGCGCTGCCTGGCCATGGAGGCGGAAAATCAGGACAGAATTGGTCGCTATGTTGAGGGACGGTGCGCGCCTCCCCCACCTACACCCGCTGAGTGGGCTTAGGGTTGCGCTTTGAGAAATCATATGAGTGGTACTGCTCTGAGAGATAAAGGGTGATTTGCTGAGGAGCGATTAATTGGATGGATGGGTTGTTGGCCGCCTGATTGGAGCATTAATGCACAACCCATCGGAAAAGGAACAACACGCAGATTGCTGGGGCAAGGCAGCTGTATATTGACGATGCCGATGCGGTTTGAGATGGTGACAATTCCGCTATAATATTCTCGTTGGTGCACTGGTGGATTTGGAGTGGTTATCTTTATCTTTCTTTTTGCGTCTCGTGAGATGAGAGTGCTTTGATTGTGCTTTGAAAACGCTTCTCTGTTTTTTTCTTTGTTTCTTTTTCAGGCATTTGTTTGGGCATTGGCGTTGATGTTGCATTGTCGGTTGCTATTCCTGCTGTTCTCATTTCCTTTATATATTTGTGCATGTCGCCGGTGGTCGTTTGCTGAATTCGTTGGCCCCATTAATTGAGGATATATAAGGGGTATAGAGAAAGGGGTCGACAATATTATGTTCCAACCGCCGGTGGGTGAGAGGTGGCATAATGGTTGATCGAGATGGTGATCGCATATTTCTGTGTATGTTATGTGATAATTTTTTCCAAACCTCCTCTTTCTTTTGACTTTGGATCTGTGGTCTTCAGTAGATCGACGCAATATGCGTCCCTGATCATAAATAATCCCATCTCACAAGATGATACCATCTTCCTGTATTGAACGATATCCACAACCCAAAAATGAATGAGCTCGGTCGTCAATGAGGCGAGTTCCATGATTGACATCCAGGGGCCGAATCACACTCATTCACGCCCTGTAGAGGAACCCCCTTCAATCCCCTTCCTCAGCCCTCGCTTCAGCGGCAGCCCTCTCCACCGTTCTTGCCATGATCCCCTCCAGTTTACTCACAGCCTCCTCGTCCCCTTTCAAGGCCCGCTTCTTCAAATCCTCAACCTCAGCGAGCTGCTGCCCTGTCCTGTTCCACGCCTTGATCTTTTCTTTTCGCGACGTAGCTGCCGCAATACTTGACGCGCTAGGCACGAAAGACGATTCAGCATGTCCAGACCCAGGTTGAGATTGATTAGAAGGGCCAGAAGGAAATTGGGCAGCAGTAGCGTTACCGTCTGTTAAGGCTGTGGGAGGGGATGTGTCGGTGGCGGTGGTGTTGGAGAGGTGATATAGCGCGGAGTACTTCCTCTGGGGTATAGATGTGCGAATAGTATCATTCTCACCCTTGGAGCGTTTAATCTCGCGTAGACGGGTGAAGAATTGAGATTGGTTTGAATTGGAAGGGCGTTTGGTTCCTTTGCCTCTTCCCACGCTTGTCCCCTTTTCATTGCCTTCCTCAGCTGTTGTTGCAGCAGCAGCAGCAGCAGTAGAGCTAACGTTCTTCGGCCTTGAGTGTGTCGTAGACACTAAACTCGCCTTTCTCCCTAAAATCTTAACGCTGTTCGCAGCTAACAGGTCGTATTTCCCTGTCTGTCGCAATCGATCCAGATCAGATAGATATCCCTCCGGATGCATGAATACCATCTCAGTACCAATTAAATCAGCCCATTCGCAAGAGAAAATCTGGTTGCGGTAGGAGATGATTGGGTTGAGGGAGTGGAGGTCTAGAATTTGGATTTGTTCTTCTTCTTCTTCCTCTTCCATCTGGTCGTTTATGTCTCTGTCGACTTCGTTTTCATTTTCGTTGCTGTTGTTTGTGGCATTTCCTTTTCGATCTATATTGTCGCCTTCTTGATCGCTGCCACTATTGTTATCCTGTTCGTCGTCTTCCTGTTGTTGTTGTTGTTGTTGTTGCTGCTGCGACTCTTCTCCCTCATTACCGCGAGATTCAACCGCGTTTGGAGATGCAGCTTGCCCTGTCTTTGAGCCATCCTGTTGCGCATTCGCAGCACGCTTTCTAGGTGCGCGTAGAGGGCCATTACATGTGGTCAAGTCGAGGTTTATGTAGAATGTCTGTAAACGACACCATAACATCAATTGGTTAGCTTATATATGTCGCTGCTGAACGTGAAACAAACTCATATCTCGCAGGAACAGTGTAATACTAACCTCAGTTTCGTTGTCGAGGTATTCGTACTCCCAGTCGGAAGCATACTCTTCTGGCTCCTGATCAGCCATGTTGTGTCAGCTCTCCTCCCTTATTCATTGACAGAAGGAAGAGGTTGTCGTTGTTGACGTTGATATTGATATTGATATCTTCACGTCTTTTCGCTCTCCGCGGAGCTCAAGACAAACATGCACTATGACGTCGCTACCCGCAGGCCTTTAATCCATACATACAGTACGTACATGGCAGAGATATCAAGAAGAAGAAGATGATGATGATATTGCATAGATTCGATTGCAATTGAATTGAATTGAATCAAAATTGAACAGTCAAGAGCATGAGAGTATAATACATTCACATTTGTAGGAAACAATCCCCTCTTCTTCTCCCCTCATTTCAAAAACTCACCCACAGGGCCCCCTATATTCTCAACATCCAGCAAGAATGTATCATGTCCAAACAACGAAATATCCTCGCCCAACTCAATATGCTTTACTTTCTCATTCCCTCCTTGCCTCAACGCTTCTGCAATCTCTCGCTGCTGCCATGCCGGGAACAAATTATCGCTCGCAACACCCATCACCAGCACAGGATGCTCCTTCAGAGCCGCTAACCCCTTAATCAGATCCTTGGGAGGCTTCAATGCACTTCCCGTATACTCCGGCTCATCAGTCCGTTCATTCGCCGGCTCCAACGCCTGCTCTTCATATGGTTGAGCAGGTAATGTCAAACTGCACGACAGGTCCCTCTGTCCTTTACTCTCCTCCCTCTCTCGCTCAAGCACGTCCCTCGCCTTCTCCTCAAACACTTGTCTCCGCTCCCTGGCCTCTTCCTGCTTCGACATGCCCAGATCGAATAAATCCATAGCCTTGGAGACGTATAGGAAACTGTTCGGATCATACGTCAACGACCACTTCTCACCCGCATGATCCAAGTAAGTCTCGATCAAGAAATCAGGACATAGAGCGGGTGACTTGGTATTATCCGCCCTTCGTCGCCCGAACCGCTTCTCCCATTCGGGTCCGCTGCGGTAGGTGACGGTGGCGATTTCACGGGCGAGTTTCATGCCTGTGTGCGGTGGTATCGAGTCGTAGTAGAAGCCCCGAGACCAATGCGGGTCCATAACGACCGCTTGACGCTGGGTGTGGCGCATTGCGATGCTGTAAGGGTGTGTGCGTGCACAGCCACTTATACTGACTATTTTACCAACACGCTCGGGGAATAGGACGCCTGCTGCGAGGGATTGCATGCCGCCCATACTCGATCCCACGGAGGCAGCTAACTTCTCGATACCGAATGAATCGATGAGACGAAACTGCGAGCGTATCATATCCTCGATCGTCAGTATGGGGAACCTGGTAGCATATCTGTTCCCATCCGAGGGGTCAATCGATGCAGGACCCGTGCTTCCAAAGCATGATCCGATGATATTGGTGCATATCACGAAATATTTATCTGTGTCGATGGGCGCGCCGGGGCCGATGAATTTCTCCCACCATCCCGGTTGGGTGTTTGTGCTTGTGCTCTTTGCGTGGGATGATGCTGATAGACCCGTGTGTAGCAAGATTGCATTGCTTTTATCGGCGTTGAGCTCACCCCATGTCTCGTACGCGATTGTGAATTGGGGGAGGACACCGCCCCAGTCGAGGAGGAGTGGTTCTTTGCATTCGAATGTGAGGTGGTGGCCTGTAGTGTAGGATGGTTCGGGGCCAGAAGAGGCTGTTTGGGGTGCTGCGCGGCGGTTGTGGTCGCCTGTGCGTAGAGAAGCGGATTTCTGGTCAAGAGCGTCGAGGCAGGGGAAGGAGAGGGCGGGGTTTGACGATGATGATGATGAAGATTGGGATTGAGGGGGATTGTTGCTGGAGGATGAAGAAGAAGAAGAAGAAGAAGAACATCGATGTGCTAGTGGTGATGGTGATGGTGATAGCCGGCTAAGAGGAGATGCCGAAGAAGTCCTCACAGAAGGCCTTATCAATGCGATTGCGCGGGTTGAAGGTCGCAATGCGCTGCGCATGAACAAGCCCATGGTCAATGTCTGTCAGTCTAGTTTCTAATCTTCAATTAAATGCTTTCTCTCGAAGAAGAAAAGGGAATAGAAAATAAATTGAAAGTCGAAGATGGATAATGTATACCTACAGAATTCCTGTATCTATCTATACGATGACACCATCGCCCCATTCCCATCATTCCCATCCATGCGATGCCGCTGTCAAGCATCGGCGGATGTGTCTAGAAGAGGATTTCTAAGCTTGGAAGGGTGGATCGATTGAATGTATTTACGAGCAATTGTAGGGAAAAGAATTGGATTTGATAGAATATAATCCAATTGAAGAGTGTCCATGTCCTATTCGATTGTACAGGGTTATGCTATGTTTGACTGAGTATGTATCGACATCTCACTTCCTCCCCTTATTATTCCTATTATTCCCCTTTTTCTTCTTCTTATCCGCTCCTCCAAACGAGTCGGAATGCCGTTTCTTCTGCTTCTTCTTCTTGCTGTTCTTGTTCTTCTGCCCGGATGAAGAGCCTGGACGAGAAGAAGATATAGTGGCTCCCTTGCCGCCAGATATACTAGTCAACTCCCTCAAGTTTCTGTCACCGTAGTCATCTGAATCTGAGTCTGAATCTGACTCTTCTGATTCTGACCCATCATCCTCCTCGTCTTCTTCTTCATCATCATCATCGTCGAAGTACTTCATGCTCCCCGAACTATCCCTCTTCTTCTTGTTCTTCT
>AZGZ01000014.1:23971-36830 GCA_001636715.1 Ascosphaera apis ARSEF 7405 | reverse complement strand
GTACGAAGAAGAGGTCGCAAACAGCACCAAAAAGAAAGAAAAAAAATAAAAACACGAGACGAATGGAAGAGGAGGAAGATGATGAATTAACCACTGGAATCGTTAAAAAGGCCACGAGGGAGAGGAGATGACGATGAAATCAAGCAATGTTTCAGCAGAGATCGACCGACGTAAGCAGATCAAGTATCAAGCAGGTGGAATTTGTATATAAAGACAGAGAGAGAAAAACCAACGAAGAAACCAGGCACAAGAAAGCAGATCATTATTCGGAAAGGACGACACGAAAGGAGCGGCATGTCGTCTTCGCTGGGAATGAAACAGCTGCGACATTGATATCAAATAGGGGCGTAACGATCATTGAGGCATTTCGTTGCGTTGCATTAAGATAAGCTGTCAAAATGTCTGATAGACGATGACATTGAGATTAAGGTAAAATTCAAGGGTGTCCGAAGCAATGTTCCGACAAATGAAAAGGAGTGGACGACTGTAATTTAGGCAGCGCAGTCGAACGCGGGACGAAAGGCAGAAGCCATGAAGCTGGAAATCGAGAAATGAATGGATAGATGGAAATCGCTGTGAATTGATAAGGTTCTGGGGCCGTTCTTCAGGAACTTCGATGCTTATCGGCATCGGTTGCGGGGTAAGATCATTCTTGTTCTTTAAGTTCAGGATGTCTCGGGTAGTAATCTAAATCATTGCTGTTTCTGCTTCGTGTTCAAACAGCCATATTGTCGGGCATCAAACCGTCATCCATCAACACATTATGAATACTCACTCCCGAGAAAGAGGAGTATCGATCGTCTGAGAATAGGGTTCCATCATTCCCGCTACTGATGTCATCCTGTAAAAAGAGGCTGGGTTGATAGTCCAGTTCACCAGTAGTAGTAGTAGCTCCGACCATCTCGGGAGATGCGAATGATGAGCCGAAGTTTGTCGTGGGGGCACTGACTGCGGTATCGAAGGCGGTAGGCATAAACTTTATGCCCCGCGTGAAACCATCGTCGAAGCTGGGGGCAACTGATGGTGTATTATGGACGAGTAGTGTGCTGTTAAACATATTCGGGGTATGTGTTTCTGACGAAGTCGCGTTGGCAGGTGATGGAGGGAACTGGTGAGCAGATAGAAGACTATGCGACATAGTCATTTTCTCGGCATCATGGAATTGAGTCCCATTCTCAGGCAATGTCCACTGCGGAAGCACACCGTCCATATTTTTGTCGATATTGTAAATGTCGTCGTATGCCGATCCAGGAGTTGTGGGAGGAGTGAAAGTGAAGACACCAGGAGGCAACCCAACGCCATCCCTTTGAATATATCGCTGCTGCTCTTCATCTATCCGACTCATCTGTCCGCTCATATTTTGGCCGTGGTAGACAAAATTTTCCGCTGTGGTTGGGCTCGCGACAGACGATGACGAGACAGTCGAAGCTGCAGATGACATTTCACTTGCACTTGAATATCCATTACCATTAATATTACCATTATTACGAGCGATATTCGGCTGCTCGTGCTGCATCTGGATCTTCTCTCGTGCCATTTGAGCCTTTCCCATTCTCTCGGTAAGAGTAGGCCGGGAAATGGAGGATGGGCCAGCCCCAAGGTTTCTGGTCCGTGGTCTTCCTCTCTTCACAGTCCTCGGCGCGGGCGGTCTAATCGCACCGCTGCACATTCCCCTCTGCTTGTGTCGGGTCAAGGCATCATGTCTCGCAAAACTGTTTCCACACTCGCATGGGTACGGTTTCAGTCCAGTATGTATTTTCGCATGTCTCTTCAAATCGTGGCCTCGGACAAAGCATTTGTTGCAATGATTGCATTTGAATTGACGATCACCGAGATGAGTCTGGATATGCGATTTGATATTCTCCTTGCGCCCAAATTTCTTTCCGCAACCCGGGTAGATACAAGTCCATTTCTTTCCGCCGTCTATAGAACGATCTTTGGCATCGGGCTCTTTCACGTACGCCGCGATGTCGTCAAGCGTGATACCGGTACTTTCAATTGACGCGTCAATACAGGAATCAAGCTTCAGATCCTTGATGGACATGGAACGAGCAGTGAACAGGGACTTTGCCGTGGTCGAGGACGAGGAGGATGCTGATACTGCCATCGTTTGAGCGGATTGTCTCTTCTTCTTCGTATCTCGCTTTTGTTCTGCAGGCTCGACAGGGGTAGATTCCTGAGATAACGTTTCTTGGCTCTTGCTGTTTTGGCGGAACGATCCAGTCGATGGACCAGATCCGAAGGTCACCATCGCCGGTTGGGGCATGAGATCTGGTACCTGAAGACTTCCGCCCCTGGATGCAGGCGGCGTATAGTTTGATAAGCTGTCATTGCTCTCGGTGACCGAATCAAAAGATTCGCCCGACAGGTACGTCAACGTTGCTGCGGGGGAAGCTGGAAATGCCCCTGACGACGTTGCAGGGGGGGTGCTTCCTGCTGCGTTTGCTGAGCTTGCAAACATGCTTTGTACCGGCTTCATGTTGTTAAATGAATCGGCTGATTCAAGCATACTCATGATTGAAGGGTGAGCACCTGGGTACTTTTGATCTGGCTCAAGATAAGCTTCATAGGGCGTGCATGGTGCCGTGAGGTAGTTAGGTGCTATAGAGTATCAGCTCCGATATTCAAAGCACACTTTGAGTCAAAGAACCTACCGTTATTCGTCTGACCTTCTGATCTTTGAACATCACGGTTCTGAATACCCTGGATTGCAGAGACAGAAAGGTGATGTGCATGGTGCGATGGTCTGAAAGCGCACGGTCTGCTCAATTGAGCCGTGTCGACGCTTGAGCCTCTCCAGTGGCCATGGCCGTTTTGCGCAGGCCTGAAATGGTGATGTGGTTGAGACTCAGTGACATCTAAGGGAGAATGATGATGCTGATGGGCAGCATCGATGCTCATGCTCATTGGCATGCTGGTCGACGACTGCATATCGACCGTTCTTCTGGTCACTTATATGTCACAAGCCGTCAAGTTTCTTACTTGTGGCTCTTCTCTTCTTTTTTGTCAGAGCAACAGCATAGATGTGTGGTTTAAAAGTTTGAGCAGTCGTCGAAAATGCGTCAATCGTAAATAGGGAGGTGAGTGGCTCGTGGAAGGTCGTTAAATGTCGTTAAAGGAAAAAAAGAGATGCAAAAGAAGATGTGTAGAACCAAGGGAAATAGTATATGCAGGAGAAAGCTTCCGGATCTCTCACAAAGTATCACTTCACTCTTTCGTCCTGCTGATTTGATCTATGAATATCCGGTACTAACCTTGCAATCTTAATGTCGTCACTTGCACTTCAAATTAATCGGCCACTCTCAAAATAAAACCAAAGGAGAAAGCAAAAGGAAAAAAAACCAAAACAAAAGCAGAACTGTGGGCTCAGTGTGATCTTGCTGGCAGCCACTATCAGGAACAACAAGACAGACAAAGAACAACAGTGTACAATTGAGTGAAATGAAGAGACGACAGATGGGCGGTGTAAGACCTGTTATAGAAATGGCGGAGTATACTATTGCAGGGCGAGGCACAGTGTAGATCCGGGCCGGGTTCACAAAGGCACCTCCAACTCGTAATTTCTTTGCACCCAGGGAATTGGTGAGAGGGACTGGGCGAAAAGGCAATTTGGATGACGTTTCGATAGTTAATCTCACTGAAGTAAACGAGATCGCCCCTCGTTTTCTTTTCTTTGTTTTTTTCTTTTCTTCCTTTTCTCACAAAATTCCAAAGAGAGCTTCCTCTGACTTATCCACGCACGTACGTTGTTTATCCTTCTGAGTATACCGGAGATGCAGCTACTATACCTCCAAGTCTGATTAGCTGATTGAAGTAAGATAGGCCCGGGTTGCCGACCCGCAGCTTATAGAGAAAAAAGGGAAATTTAAAACGGAGGAAAATGAATGGCCCAAATACAGCTGCCTTTTATCAAACTGCCCGACTTGTTCAAGTGAACCTGCCCGTCTGGCTGTCTGGGCGCGCCTGGTTTAATGGAACTTGGCCGCGACGTAGGGATTATACTCAATTTAGCGGTGACGCCAGCCGGCCGCGGTATAAAAGATCACATAGATCTCCCGAGTGGACCTTAAAGTAATAAAGAAGGGCGAAGAATGGTATGATCTCTCAATTCTTGTCGGTAGATCTGATGACGCCGATAAAGTCAGGTGTAATGCATGTATGTATGTAAAACCGGTTCAATTGAACTTGTAGTGAGAAGTTGGGCAGACGGTGGAATTGAATTGGCCGGTCAATAACCTCTGGTTCCTGAATGTGTCCTCAATTTTCAAATCTCCATGATTTTGAATATCCTTAGAGTCATCACGGGGTAATTTTTCAATCTGTTTTTCTTTAACCTTAACCGTCTGGTAGAGATATCCTTGGGAAGCGGAGAGATCCATCAAGTTCAAGATCTAGATCTGCGACATGGGAACAAGGCGGGCCAGGCACGATAAGTATACTTTCCCAGATTGAATTGCTTGATTTATGCAGCTGCTTTCAGTTCACAGCAGTTGTTCGTTTCATTTCCAATCCCGGTCAAATATCGAACTCAGTTCGCCCGTCACCAGCGAGGAGATGCAGATTGGTTACAGCGGCACAGACAGACAGATGCACATCATCGCGGAAATTGGCCAATTTAAGAGTGAGACGTTGGTATAACTCAACTAAAATAGCCGTAAGTAGTTGCCAAAGACTGCATCAAGCATGTCTTGCAGTTGTTGTCCCTCGATGTCGTTGTTTAACTCGTCGTCGTCGTTGTTGCGGCTGCTGTTACTGTTGCTATTGCTGTTGGTAGGGCGATAATTAAACGGGCATGTCCGATTAGGGGAAGACCTTCCGGAAACGACCTATGGCCAAAAGAGGTAAGTAAAAGTAATTATGTAAGCGGACATGTGGCACTAACCCTTTACCGTAATATAAGTCTTGGCTGCCGCTCGGCTGTCCGCTTTCCACACAAACGAATTTTCACTGCTCCACTGGTGTGGTCTTCAGCACCTTCGTTGTCTCTTCTTCTTCTCCTTTGGCTTCTTTCTTTCTTCTTGACAACTGCCTGAAGGTTGAGGAAGACAACATCTGTTGAGGTAGGTTATATGCCAGAACTTGCGTTCATGCGTTTGTGTCGGCGTGGCCCTGCTGGTCGCGCTCGTCGCATTTTTTCGTCATGGAGAACACGCAACTGACATCGCTCATTTCAGGCCTTCAACATGCAGATTTTCGTCAAGACCCTCACGGGTAAGACCATTACCCTTGAGGTCGAGTCCTCGGACACGATCGACAATGTCAAGTCCAAGATCCAAGGTGGGTTTATTTTCCCAGCAATCCCGTCGTCTATCCGCATGAAAGCTCGTTTGTCTGACTGAATTTGTATAGACAAGGAGGGTATCCCCCCCGACCAGCAGCGCTTGATCTTTGCCGGCAAGCAGCTCGAGGACGGCCGTACTCTTTCTGACTACAACATTCAGAAGGAGTCTACCCTCCACTTGGTCCTTCGCCTCCGTGGTGGTGGTAAGAAGCGCAAGAAGAAGGTCTACACCACCCCCAAGAAGATCAAGCACAAGCACAAGAAGACCAAGTTGGCTGTCCTCAAGTACTACAAGGTCGATGGTGATGGCAAGATTGAGCGTCTTCGCCGCGAGTGCCCCTCTCCTGAGGTATGTTTTGTCGATTTGTTTCCCTCCTATATTCCTCAATATTTCGAGTTGCAAGAGTTTTTGATATTGACGTGTATATCTTCTCTAGTGTGGTGCCGGTGTCTTCATGGCTGCCATGTCCAACCGCCAGTACTGTGGTCGCTGCCACCTTACCTACGTCTTCGATGAGACCAAATAAACGGTTAACATCTGAGGTGTACGGTCTTGGCGGCTGTGCTTTCTCGGGGTTTGGATTCAGATATAGTCTGACGGGATTGTGTGGATAAACCATGTTGTCTTTAGATACGCTTCCATCTGAATTTTAGCCAGACATGGCATTCCCTGAGAACTCATCTTCTGTCTAATATACAAATATACACATGTGACAAGGTAGAAGTAGTGATTATTGATATGATTCGGTATTTAAGTTATGTACGTCATCATGATTGTCGTCGCTATCTCCCACCTTCATCGCCGCCGCATCGTATAGAGGAACGCCATAAACCCAATGAACAGAGCCATGCACGAAATTCCCCACGCATACACACCCACACGACCGTCGCTCATGAGTATAAGCTCCGTGTTGTTTCCCATCATCTGGTATGCCTGTTTAATCGGCACGAAAGCCATGCCTGAGATTGTCATACTGACTCTCAGGGTAATCCAAGCAATTCTTCGTCTGGTCCAACGCATCAACACCACTGACGTCCTCCACAAAAGTTCCTATCAAGCTCCCGTTCTGCTTACTTCCATTCACCGGGTCTTTGTCACCAGATGTCTCCCACCACATTGCACCCCCTAGTCCCCTTCGCTTGATATATTCCGTCTTCTCATCAACAGAGGCAACGGTATCGTAGGTGACCATTACCCTGCGGCTAGGGTCGTAGCTCCACGATGCCCCAATCTCCTTATCTATATGTTCCTCTGCGCCAGCTTGTGGTAGAGCCTTATAATCCCAAATACCAGCTTCCCAGCTTCCACCCTCTCCTGAACCCTGATATGGCGCACCCGGTCCGTCAGTGTTGCCAAATGTTCGTCCGTACAGCGGCATACCCAATACTATCTTTTCTGGGGGAACGCCGCCGTTGTTGATATAGTAGTCTAGCGCCACTTCGGTCGAGAAAGGGGTAGATTGTGGGTCAGAGGAGGAAGGATAGATGTTCGCTTGGTGGGAGGCAACTGTGCTCCAACTTCCTGCGTAGTCATAAGCCATAAGGTTGTAGAAGTCCAGATAAGGGGTCATTTCCTTGAGATGAAGCTTCTCGTAATTAGAGGGACCTAGATATAGGGTTAGTTAGGCGGGATTGATTGAAAAAGGGGCAATTTTTTCATTACGTACCAGCTGGACAAGCAATCGTTAGGTAGAATTTCCGATTATTGCCAGCTGCCTGATCTAGAACCTATGATCATGCTCGTCAATTCACAGTCGTAGTCATTGACCCGAATTTGCAGGTACCTGCGTCTGACGTAACATACCTCTCTGCATTTCTGTAAGAGAAGAACGAAATTGGCAGCATCCTGATCTGACTGAGGATACTCCCAATCGATATCAATTCCTACATGAATATTGTAAGCCACTGATCCAAACCAATCAATTGAATATGTGAAGTCAATTCAGAAAGGGATATACCATCCATTCCTAGATCCAGAATTAATTTCGTCGCCGTCTCAGCAAATCGCTGACGTCCGCTCTCACTCGAAGCGAGCGTAGGGAAATTGGGATTTTGCGAATACGTCCAACCACCAATTGAGAGCAAGAGCTTCAATTTGCGGTTCTTCTGCTTCAGCAGGAATAGTTGCTTGACGCAACCGTAAACATTGTTTCCAACATCATTCCACGAATCACCCGGATAGTGTTTTTCAATATCAGACCAGGTATCGGTCAAGAATCTAGGTAATTGATTAACATATTGCACCGAAGCGGGATTGACACAAACATGTTTCGATGCCGCATGTATGGGGCCTTTACTTACACTTCTCCATCATCACGAACATTTGCAAATGCGTACAGAACATGCGTCAGTTTCTCCGCTGGGATATCCTGAGGATTATAGTTGCGGCCGTAGATGGCCTGTGCGCCATTTGCAAAATGTTCAGTCAGCTATAACCCTTGAAATGAAGATAAGGAAAAGTTGATGCAGTCGTCCATCGAAAGTGCTCTGCCCTGCCATGCTCTTGAGGCCGTAGGGTGTGATAAGAGCTGCTGTCTATTCACACGCTCCATAAGATCTGCCGTGTTCGCTTCGTCGTAGAATTCATATGGACGGAGTCGCAGTAAGCAGAAAATCGGTGCACTGCTGTCGAATATTCTTGCCCCGCACATAAGCAAAAAGTATCCTTCAATGGCAGAGCGCTTGAACCCATGTCAGGGCTTCAAGCATCATAGCAGTGTATCCAGCTGTCTTGCCCGGTGACTGCTACCGTATCCATCCACCGTTGTTCTGAAATGACGATTCAAACGTACCCAATTGACAAAATAAGCAACGTTCTTGAAGCTCATGGTGATTATCACTGTATTGGGGGGTACAAGGCCGTAGATAGCTTTCTGCTTCGACTCCCCACCCGACGGGATTAGCGATGTGATATCTATGATGTTGTTCGCTATGTGCTTATTACCTGCTGCCTGGCGCCTGATGCTTGCTATCTGATAGCTATGTAGTCTGGGTATCTTGCTCCTTTATGGCCTGTTTGATGCTGCCAGCTAGCCGTGATGATATGCTGAAAAGACTCCGATGTTCGTTGATATGTCAGGTTGAATAGAACAAGCTTACGCTCTCCCTCGCCCCAGGAGCATCGAAGACGTTATATACAGGCCCTCATTCAAGCGGTACTAATGACGATGACGTCGCTGTCTCCTCTTTCGTTCGTCGGTAGCAGTAATCCGAGGGTGGAGTTGAGACAAGTCCTGAGAGCAGCCATGATACTACGTACAATTGCGGCTGCAGCCTCAGCTTCATTTCTTCTCACAAAAACTCACGGTTTTTCTTGAGGTTGAATCGGCTTGTTTTCACACTGATTGCGTGCCATTCTGTCTACCTTGCTGGTTGATTGCCAAGGTGCAATTATATTGCTGTTGAACATAGCAATCTATCGCCGACCAGCCTCACGTTCCCCTTGGAATCTTCGTCTCATATCGTGATTGATACGAGGCATATCCCAAATCAAGTCATTGACGTAAGTATCATCAATCATCGGCCTCTGGTTCCTAGGAGCCAGATGACCATGGCCTATGACCTCTATGACAAGGAATGATGTCCTACGTACGAGGCCTATGTTCATATACTGAATATGAACATAAACTGTTTAGGGTTATATGACTATACCATGCTACTTCAACCCTTCTCTGCACATGCTGGCCGGCTCTGGCTTTGATACCCCACAAAATCAGGACCGGCCGAGATGGGAGACTTCATATACGCTGTGCTAGGGTAAGGCATGGCACGGCAGTCAGGGACGATGCCACAGACCCCTTTTTACCCCTTGTGGCTCTCTGGTTTATTGAGCAAATACGGTCATGATGTCGATCATTTGGGCATATCTTGAGAGGTGTGTCAATCACCAATTCAAGTGACTGGATTATGCTACAGTTCTCCGAGTCGTGACAAAGTTTTAACGACTATACTTGCGGCTTCTGTGTTAGTCGAAGGAATATTGGCTGCTTAAGCCAGCGGGAATGACCGAGGGTGTCTGCCATATCCTTTGCACGAAAGTAAGACAAATGTCAGTGGTTTGATGATGGTGTAGTCCGCTCTGCAAACCCATTATAGCTACATTATACCTGACACTACCCTGATGAGACCAAATATTTTGGTAATGAGATTGAAAACCGTTTCAATTGCTTCGCAATTGCGCTATTCCTGGACTCTACTTTTGTCATGTTCTGCCTCTTGCTGGGAGCCTACCTTTGTTACCCAGTGTTCTCGACTAGTTGGGCTACTTCCCATCTACAGCTTTGCTGGAAAGCTTTGATTGCTGTAGGGGCCTCCTGCCAGCTTAGCCCATGGTGAAGGGGAGGAAATCGCAACGGTTGTGAGTGCTTGCTAGGCTATTGACTGGCACCTTCCTCCAGATGAACTGCTCTAAAGATGCGTGGCGAACAAGCTAGTCTGGGGTACAAATATCTCGATTCATTCTCTTGTTCGCTCTCTTCGTTTCTTTCATCAACAACCACCATGAGCATTATACTCTTCAGTCTTCTCTATCAAAACAAGATCTTGGTCTATCTTATACACCTTGTTTCAAGGCCCTCGGGCAATAGGTTGATGCAAATGCTCTTTTTATTGCCTACTTTGACCTTTATACGATCCTATATCCTCTAGTGAACTGGGCCGATCATGCTACTCAAAGCCCATCTTCACTCCGAACAACATGACTACCCGACGGCAATGGCCACAACTAGTCTTCTACTGTCAGATAGTGAGTGCAATCGACTTCTCAGCCCGTGACACTTCAAGCCCCTCTACTAACAGCTTCTCCGCAGCTATCAGCATATCAATCCAAGAAGCGATTGGCATGCCTTGACATGGCTTCACTCCCAAAACCACCCCCCCCAAAAAAACAAGCATTGACGATGGCTTGAGCTACTTATTCCCAACGCTTGCCTTCGTCAATTGAGTCCATCTTGATCACAGATGGCTCCTCAGCTTTTCAGCTCCAGGTATGATTCTCACTCACTCGCTCATCATTTTGTTCTCAAAACAAATGCTGATCATCTTTTAGATTTGGCAACGACGATCTCAGATCGTTCCTTCCATATTTGTGATGGAAATTATTCTGAACAAAGTTGAGTTTGGAAGGTGCAAACCTAATTCGCACTTTCCACTCATGACATAAGTTACTCTTGCCTTTACGAGTTGACTATCTGCCTCTTCCTGGCATTCTACTTGAGTCTTATCGCTCGAGACCGCTTGCTCTTACTGTCTCTTGCCTTTGGCCCAACAACATCATGAGTTTGACCGTCCTTTGTCTACACCTTCAATGGATATCAGACCCGATCACCTCTATTCACTCAGTGGTACAATCAGTCACCTGCTTGTTTGTCTATTTTGCTTCGCTTTTTTACTTAAGAGTGTCTTGCTATGATCTTTGTTCTTTGCTTGTTTCCTTTCGGACTGCTGTCATGGCAGCATCTCCAAGGTTTGAGGCACTGGTAAGTTTATTCCGGGTTGCAAAACAGGTCTCCTAAGGGAGTCGGTCGCCTTTAAGAATCAGTGAAGTGCATCTGTTCATTGGCATGCCAAGCAAGATTGCTATATTCCACAAAAACACACTCGGCTTATGGGTTTAGATTTGGGGTCACAGATGTCGGACGACCTTCCTCTACACTTCACCCTCATTCTCACCGTCCTTATCATCGTCATCAGTGTCGCCATCGGGGTAAGTACATCGGGACAATGCCAACATAATTGATGCGGTTGCAAACAAGAGGTCTCTGTCGGTGTCTACTCGCAGCGCGGCTCACAGGCCTAAGACTCCTAGCTTGAACCCTTCGTGGTCAACGCCTATAGGAGCAGCCTCGCGCGGAATTTTCGCGGGATTCGTACCTGACGGTGTTTTTCTTTGAGACAATAGCGGACCTAAGACTTCTAGCTTGAGTGAAGTTGTGATCCTGATACGTTGCACTCTTTGACGGAACGCGTTGAGCATTGATTCGCTCTGCTCTTCATCAGTACTCATACGATACACGTTGATGGTTGTGACTCTCACGCACCGCCTATAGAAGCAGTCCCGTCTCTTTGAAGCTCGCGGGGTATCTTGCTCTTCTGCTTCCAACTCATAGTACACCGGCAACGAACTGATGTGCTTATCTCAATGCGATGCGATGTGATGATGGGTCGCCATTCTCTAACCGTTCTTCCCCTTTACACATATGGTCTGACATCGTGATACCCAATGATGAGTTCAATATCCGCAGTGGCCTAGCTTGATCTTGACTGGCATGGCTCTATGGTAAGCTGTGCTCGCTTTGTCTCACATTGGCAACTCTTTCTCGAGACTGGATCTCTCCTGGATATTTTGATAGTGCCTCAGATCTTAAAGATGCAATATTGTCGGCAGTTCGTTATTGACCATTCGAGAGGATAAACGTTTAGTCTGGAGCACATAGAATGATGACCATGTATCAGGTTGTATTCACAACATATATATCCCTTTCGATAAATCTATCACCTTTATATTTAGCCATTGAACCACTGGAGTGTCTTCGTGTCCTCAGTCATTAACATCGTAATTTCGTCTCGACAATTAGTAGGCCTGGGTCTGGTTGGATTTCTTGTTCCATTCTAGAATTAGTTAGCCTTGGTTGTCTTTGCCTTAGGACGTTGACGGTAACAGCATACCCTTCATCCAGTGGTTAACAAAGACCACCTCCTCGTACTGGGTGTCGATGACTTGTTTGGGAGGTATGCCAGGGGCAAAATCCTTGAGATATTTACCGTATTCATCCCCTGTGTATTAGTCATTAGTATGAGACATTTCCAAAGAAAGACAAAAGAGCTGCAGCAGTGACTTACAATGATGAATTGATTTGGGAATGACAATGAAAGGCTTATTGAGCGAACTGTTCCTCCACCTAGCTTCAGGAGCCTGGGGAGAAGCCCAACGCCAGGAATCCCATTCACCACTAATGAATGCCAATCTATCTGCCTCAATATCGAACCCGCCGTATTTATTGATGGCCTCAACGTCAGGATCAGTAGTGAGATTGAAAGCGGTGCGGCAGACGAAGTTTTGGGATGAGAAGTCGATTGTACGAGAGATCAGGGGTAATTGGTCTTGAGGCCAGGTACTGCCGACTTGCCAGTATCCCCACTGAGTGCACTTCTGGTAAGGCCAACTGCGCCAAGTTTGGTCGATGTCGTCTTGCTGGTAGCATTTCTCGTCGTAATGGCCGAGGCATTCTTCGATTCCCTTGCCCTCTTGGTGGCAGACTGAGACGGAGGTGAGGTTTAAGTAGCCGACAAGATTGAGTAGAGGGGTGAGGAGTGAGTCTTTCTCCTTGGCCCATCCACCGATTGAGATGAGGTCTTTGGCTTCACTTGATAGGCGTTCTGTTTCGGGGTAGAGAAGTTTCGTGGAAGTGATGTTTCCGCAGAAACTGACGAATTGGGGATCATTTTGCGCAGGATCCCAGACTTGATTCTCCCATGAGGCAATCCCGTTGGCGACCATGATGGCGAAATCGTCATCGTGGCTAAGATCAGCAACGCCGAAGAGTGTCTTGAGTCTGTGTGTGAGTTTGCTGTCATTTT
>AZGZ01000014.1:5573-16434 GCA_001636715.1 Ascosphaera apis ARSEF 7405 | reverse complement strand
CCTTTCATCTACCACCTATAAACCCCGCTTCCCATCCTGCATCTCTTTGCTCTTTCTTCCCTCCACTCATTCCCCCATTCACTCTTTTTCTCATCTTTCTTCCGCCCGTTTGCGGGCTTGACTTTGTTTGTTTTGCTCGTTACTCCCCCTCTGCTCTCTGAAAATCACCCTCGAGATTGTCTTTGAATATCTCGTTATCAGAAGCCAGGGAGGTATGTGATCTTGGGTTCTTACCCTCAAAATCAATCAGCAATCATCTTTAAACCCGCGCGTAGAACTTTTGCGAGTCGTCGTGTCGTGTATCATATCATATTGTGAACAGAAATGTCCACTCCCGTTGATTTGAACGCTTTGTTTGCTGCCGGCGCTCAATCCAGGTCCTCACCTGCGAACAGCCAGCAGCAGCAGCAGCATCAGCAGCAACACCAGCAGCACCAGCATCAGCCGCAAGGCTACCCTAATGTGCCTCCTCAGGGTCTTCCTGGGTTCCCTGGTGGTGCTGCTACTCCCATGCAATTCCAGTCACCCATCTATTTCTCTCCGGACCATATCATGTCTCCTCATCATTCAGCAGCGTATGCTCCTTCTCCCCGTCCAGAGATGGTGAATCAGCCCCTTGGGCCTGGTGGCATGATTCCTGGTCCCGGGATGAGCTTCCCTGGGGCTCCCCCCGAGATTCCTGCTCCGGTGACTGGGATCTCGCAGCATCCCGCTGCCCCCATGCAGCCGCAGCCCAGGGATCCCAGCGGTGCGAACGAGCTGTTGAATCTACTCAAGAGATCGTCCACCCCGAATCAGCCTTCTTACCCCACGCGCCGTGACTCTCTGAATTCCAGAGATCAGGCTATTGTTGCCAGCTCGCGTCAGCAGTCTGCAACACCATCCTCTTCGGCTGCTCCTTCGAAAACTTTTTCCACTCAAGACTTGCTCGCGTCCTTGTACGGCAAGCCTGCACAGTCAGCTCAGCGCCCTAGTGCTGCTGCTACTCCAGACGCTTCTGCCTCGCCTGCACAAACTTCGTCGGACCGTGCCCAGCCTGCAGCTTCAAGTGACATGTTGCTCAAATTGTTCAACACTACGAAGCCATCTGCGTCAGCTGTCCAAGAGCCCGCTGTACCTGCTGTTGCACCAGAACATGACACCACCGAAGGTGGTATTGTTGAGGAAGAGGAAAGTGTTGATTTGCCTGAGCCCGTCAATGCTGAGTCATCTGCTCAACACAATGACGATGGCAACAGCAATAATGCTAAATCGACTCTCTTCACCTACGTCAATCCGTTCGACCAACTTGCGGCCGTTGCTGCTCAGGATAAAAAAGAGGCCTCCGCTAGAAATAGCCCTGTCTTGAAAGACAAGTTTGAGCATCAAGCCAGTGGCTCTGCCGTCCCTTCTGCGCAAGCCGTTAGCCCGGCTGTCAGCACCAGACGGGAAAGCCAGAAGCCTGTTCAGTCTTTCACTAAGACAGAATCTGGTGCTCCTTCTCCTGCTGCTACTTCTGCTACCGTTGCAGCCTCTCAGAAAACCAGTGGCAGTCAGAATGGTGACAATTTGAAGACGAAGCCCGATCGCAGAGACCAGCAAGATTCTAGTGACTCGGGTGCTACTGCCGTTAACCGTGGCTCGGTTGAAATTAAAAGGTCCTCCTTCGAGGACAGTTCATCTTCTGCCAACGTCAGGATTTCTGTGGCCGAAGCTACTGCCTCCTTAAATTCCAAGAAAGAGGCCAGAGGACCTCCTTCTGAAGTCCCTTCGCACTGGGAACCTGAAGTTGAGGCTGACTCTGTTGTGCCCGTGTACAATTTCCCTTACAAGCCTTTCCTCACCATCACTTGGAATGGCATTACTTCCCAGGCTGCGCCCACCATCCGAGACGATTCCGTGCTTGATATCGCTAGGCTTAAGAAGGATTTCGACCAACTCGATCGCCAATTGATCTCTGCGACTTCTGAGTTCGTTGCCTATCCCTCTGCCAAGACCGGTGTGAGAATCATCCGCCAGAGCGACGGTGCAGATGTCCACCTCTTCAAACTACCCGTTGACCGAATGATCCACGTCAACCTTTGCTCTACTAGCGCTGTTCTTCCGCCAACGCGAGAACAGAATGTGATGGCAGTTGGAGCCAGCGGAACCACATATTGGGCGCCGATCTTGTCTGAGGAAGATGTCTCAGATAACTTCACAAAGGAACATCTTGACGCGAGAACGTTGGTGTTCCCGCCTTATCCGATGGTTGATGAGAACCCGTCTGGTGGACAGAACCCATTGCGCACCCGCGCAAAGAGGAGCTCTAGACATCCCGAGTTCTTCGGTATCATGCGCGGTCGATACGTGCATATTGTTTTCCCCTTCGCTGCGTTGAAAACCGATAAATATTTCGTTGAGCCAGGTTCCAGGAAATTGGATACCGCGCTCTTCTATAAGGAGCAATGTTTCAAGATTCCTACCGGTGGTAAACCTGGCAGAGATTTCACTTTCTCAGACGATGATAGTGTCGTCGTTACTCTTGATCGGTCTGGACGTATGCGCTTCTGGGATATCACCCCTGTGTTGAACAACTCTACTAAGGATGGACTGGATCCTAAGGCATCTTTGCCGGAGACTCCTACTTGTCATTTGGTTATGGCCGCTGGTACCCCCGGCGAGAAATGTTCTCCTGCATCTATCCTTTTCGTTGACAAACTTCGGGCGTACTACAGAGGTGGTCCATGCCGCTATGTTCTTGCTGGTCTCAAACAGAATCATGTTTTGCAGCTCTGGGACTTGGCCATTGGCAAGGCTGTCCAGGAGTTCGTCCTTCCTCAGAGCACTGAAACTGATGCAATCTGTAGCGTCACGTATCATGCTCAGTCTGGCGTCATTGTCGTCGGCCATCCTACGAGAAACGTGATTTACTTCATTAACCTCTCTGTACCGAAGTACGATGTTCCCTACATGACCCAGGCAGAGTACTGTCGCGGTATCGCAGAGAAGAGCCCTAGCATCCCCAAGCCAGAAAGCACGGCTTTCATGAGTTGCATCCGCGAATTGTCCTACGAGGGTAGAGGGCAATTGAGGAGTCTCGATGTTCTATCCGTTGCGCCATTCCCCGGTGAGAAGAAGAGCAATGGTAACGACGAAAAGGACGCAAAAATGGGTGACAAGGCCAATCTGCAGCCCGTCTTTGAAGTTTATACCATGTACCATCGTGGTGTCAACTGCATCACTGTCACAAAGGACGATCTTGGTCTCGGCCCCGATGACAGAGTCATCTTGCCTGTTCCTGCCGCTGAGAAGGGCTTCCTCACATACAAAGAAATGGCACCCGTCACCGCTCCTCCCTCCGAGCATCCCTCAGCATGGTCTCCTGAGACTTCTGCGCCAGCTTCATCTGGTCCTCAAACACCTCACACTTCTCAGAATGCGAAGAAGGAAGCAGCTGCTGGCACTAACGTGCCTGAGATGCCTGTCATTGCAGAGAACCCTGTGGAGAACACAAGTTCGACCACGAAGTCTGGTGGAAAGAAGAAGGGTTCTGGCGAATCTGATTCTGTTACTACGAGCGCGACTGCAGGGTTGACGCCCTCGCATGAGAAGGAGAGCAGGAGGAGAAGAAAGAAGAGCAACACTTCGAATGCTACCGAACCTTCTGCCAATAACAAGTCAAGCGCGTCGCCGGCGGCACATGCTAATCCTGCAACTGGTGTTTCCTCCTCCGCTGATAAGGCTGGCTTGAATAATTCATCTCCGCTCACGGCTATGAACTTTGGAGTACCCTCCGAACTGCTTAACCGCGAAGCCAAGAGAATGGAAGAGCTTATTGCCGCGGAATTCTCCCGATCACTCAAGGGCGAACTTGACAGCTTCTACTCCAAGTTCAATGAGGACAGAACCGCACAGGATAACGCGTCCTTTGCGAAGCAGGATGCAGTGTTGCAAAGTGTTTCTCGGACATTGTCTGAAAAATTAGAACAGAGTCTCACGCGCACGGTTGATAATGCCATCAAGAACCAGGTTCTTCCAAAAGTGCTAGAGACTAGTCTGAAGAGTAATGAAAAGAAGATCCAGGAGGCTGTTAAGGCTGCACTTCCCCATGCGTTGAGCAACCCGGCCTTCCTGAATAATTTGTCTACGCGCGTCGTGTCTCAATTGACCAAGACGCTTGAGACGATGGTTACAAAGGCGACTACCGCCAACTTGGTGCCGACTCTGATTAAGGAGACCACGGCGGCTGTGGATCCTGTTGTAAAGAGCAGCGAGATCAGGTTGATGAATCGCGTGAAGCAGCTTGAGGAAGAAAGACAGCAGGATTCGAAGAAGATTGATGAATTGACGAACCTTGTCCGCTCGTTGTCCCAGACTGTGACTATGATGGCACAAGGCCAGACGAACTTCCAGGGTGAGATCTTGCAGTTGCGTCAGCAGTTAGCTTCTGCCAACACTGCGCCTGCACCTGCACCTGCGCCGGCGGCCGCACAGGCTACTGTCTCGACACCATCTGCTGCATCAGCTCATGCCCGAAGCGAGAAGCCTGCCATCAGCTTCGAGGACCAGGAGATTGCTGAAATTGACCAGCTCATGAAGGCGGGGAAGTATGAGGAGGGATCGATTCGGTGGTTGCAGTCGTCGCAGCAAGCAAACATCTTCGACCGTCTGTTTGTGAACTATAGCGCGAACTACCTCAGTTCGTTGTCGCCGATTGTTGCGCTGTCTGTTGGTGCGGCCGTGACTAGTTCATTTGAGACAAACGTCATGCAGAGGTTGGATTGGTTGCAGTCTGCGTTCAAGACTATTGACCCTAAGGTATGTAAATTGATTATCCTTCCAAACCATCTCCATTATTTATTATATAGAGACTAATAAGCGATTTCTACAGGATCCGGATATTCGAGATGTCGTTCCAAGAATCATGGATACCATCATTGAGCGTCTTGAGGATTTGAGGAACCGTACTAAGGCGCGTGCTCCTGGCAATCCTGTTCTCCGTCGCATTACGCCCCTTGTCATGTGGGCGAATGATTTGCGCAAGATGAACTGAAGTGGTTGCCAGCTTTGAGACTCTAAATTTACTGATGGACGATGCGAAGAGCTCATATTGGGCCGTACAGTCTTTTGAGAGGGTTGACAATGTCGGGGATGTGTTGTGAATGGACATACTACGTATCAGGTGTCACAATACTTGGTCGCGTCGATGACATATGAGTGAGAGCTCTTGTCTCTGTCGATTGTGCATTTTACTGTTCTTTGGTATTCGTTGTCGTTGATTGCTTGCCGGGCTGAGGTATTTTCTCGGTCTGTGTTATGCATCCACTTGTTGCTTGGTTCTCGTTGTTGATCTCACGTCTACTATTTCTTTGATGTTTTATTTTTTCATTTGTTATTTCACTCGAATGTACTGTATGCAAAAGCTTCATTTGACCGCAGAGGAGGGGAGGAAACGCTGCGTAATGATAATGAGTAGATGTTCAGTTCTCACTGTGCTTTTTCTCAATATTGACCCTACAATAATTTTTTCACGGATATTGTCTTTCGATATGAACTGAAGAATAAATGACGAAAGCTCTTGTATGTAAACACTATCCCTCATCAAACCTCTATGCATTGAACTTTTCTTCTTCTTGAACATCCTCACCATCTCCCTCTTCCGTAAATCTAAATGCAACAGCTCTCCAATTCAACTCCTTCCTCCAATGCAATCCATACCCCAAATAAGGATCAAGGGCCGCATCCGCCCTTTCAGTGGGATTCAAATAAGTGACGGAACGAAAGCGCGAAAGAAGCATGCCCATTGAACACATGATGCATGGTTCATGGGTGATATAAGCATCAAGGTTGGTACACAGATAACTTGGCGAGTTCGCATTTGATATGAGGCGTGACTCGAGAGAGGTTAGAGGAGCCTCGACGGCGGGTGGGTTATGTGAAGACGAAGACGATATTGGTGGTGTATCTATCTTCTCCTGCTTGTTTATATCGGCAGATGTGGTTGTTTCTGGTGCTAGACGTTTGTTCGAGACCATGGCTATAGCACGCATCATAGCGTGTCGTTCTGGATGCCCATCGGCGCCATCATTGTCGTCTAAACCATCGGCTATTGTGCCTTCGGGTTCCCAGTACCTAGCGTCTCCTGCAGCTGCAACTACTGCAGCCCATTGGTCCTCTTCAGTCGCTTGGACGTCTGGATCGACTATGACAATGCCTACATCTCGCCCCCTCCCTAAAGTTTTGGCTTCTTTGCCCAGTTCCTTCGCCAGCGCTAGGTACTGCCCTGCTTTTGGTGCAATTGATGTTTTGGTCTGATTGATAAGTGCAGGAGGAGGCGAGTGCGTAGCTGGCTGTGCTGCAGCGTTGAATTGCGTCGGCCATAGCGTACTAGACCATGCTTGTGCTTGCACAAGTGATGTCGGTGGGTTCAGCGGGATTTTTGTCTGTAGGAGCTTGACACATGGTGTCGTGACAACTGTCTCTGTCTTCTGTGTGATTGACGAGACTTCCTCCTTCTTGTCACCACTACCCTCTGTACCATTATCGTCACCAACAGCATCTTCAGCTGATCGTTTCCTTTTCCCAATTTCGATGACTGTTTCCCGCGACGCAGAGACACTTGCAGGGGTGAATGCAAATTGACTCAGGAGCTCTTGCAAGAGCGTAACATCCGGCAACGGTGGCGGGATTAGAAGGTACATGCAGCCTGTCTCGCCTGATACTTGAGCCTTCAAGGGCCCAGGCAAATGTTCCGGCCTCGCAAAGCGCCGTAGATGGCTGAGACTGAGAGATGCATCTTTAGGCAGAGTCGAGTCGAGAAGCCTATACCGCTTTGATTAGAATGGGTAACAGTGCAGAATCTTGGACTCGGGGAGAAGATATACTTGATGGCTTTATTTGAGCACTTTATATTGATTTCAGCGACATAAGCATCAGCTGTTTCGGTGGTGAAAAGGGAGTCAGATTGAGGTGGCCTTATGCTCTATTTTCTAGGTGCCACAGCGGATGGAATGAACTTGTTCTACGCACCTAAATCGTCAACCGCTCTTGTTTCCTGGACGGTTTTCAGCGGCGACAGACTTCCCTTCAAGGGAGCAGGACTGTGACAAGACATTGTAGCGTGTCTGTGAATGCTCTGATGATTCTAGAGACGGACGGGCTGTGATATCAGATGTCATTCTTCAAAGACACAAAATTTAAGCTAGTCAGGACTTAGTATTATGGAGTAAACCTTACTTAACGTCATGCAGAGAGCAAACCCACGGCCAGACCAGGTCAAACCAGGCATCGATCAGGGACAACGTCACCCTCAACCGTTCGGCAATGGCTCTCGTCTGCCAGAGCGGGCACTGACGGGCATGAGAGAGGAGTTCAGAAGGGTCTCACTTCTTCGTTGTCCTTGTACTGTACTGAACTGTACGTTGAAGAGAGCTGCAGAACAGAATATCCATTGGCAGGCAAGAGGATCATGTCGTGTCGTGTCGTCTAGAAGGGCATTGGGCGAGCTTTACTTCCATGATGTGCACTGCCATTGTCCTAGCATGAGTGACAGGTCTCGACAGAGGATACATAGAGAATACTAAGGGAAGCTCCTCGGTTTGAAGGGTCAAACCCATGCGTTTGATGACAGCATGGTGCTCGTTGCTTGTGATGCTGCACCTATCACCATGAAGGAAAGACGCTTTAGACGCACCGTGCGTCATGATCTTCACCCGTTTCGCTTTTCCCCGCTTCTATTTCTTCAGGGATTGCATCTACAGACAGAAGAATTGCATATCCCTTTGGTCGTGGAGTTATGGCAGACCTTCTTCGTGTTTGGGCGATCATCGTGGTAGATGCAGCCCCAAAGGACTCAGATATGCACTATATTGTACGTGCCCCCTACATGGCCTCTGTCTTCTCGTCATGCCATCAAACCAACCGAGAGAAGACAAGGCAGCAAGGGAATGCAAATTGGATGAGGCCACCCTGTGGTCCCTGGCGGCGTGAGTTTGTCCTGTACAACTCTAGAATGGCATGTTTCTTCTCAATTGGCCATGGTGACGCAAAGACCATTCAGTCCCCGCAACTTGGATTTTATAATGGTCGTCTGCAGACTACATAAATGCCGACATTTCTCGTGTGAAATGGCTTATTGGAGAAGGAAGTCTTTGACTGAATCCTCCTTTTCGTTGTCCGTGGAATTGGCACATTCTCGAGATCTCCTCCCTGATTAGCTTGTCGGATACCCTTAACCGGACCGGAGCGACGGTTCGAGAGAAGTTTCCATGAATAAGGATTACGATTTACCCATTCGATACTAGAGCTCAGGGCCTCAATTGACCTTGAAGTCTTCACGGATTGCTCCTTGTCTTGTTGATCAGACCCATTCATCCTCCCGATCAGGGCATTTCAAGAAAATCGTCTTTGCCCATTTGTCTGTCTAGGCAAGCTGCAGGATACATTTACCAAGCTTGCTAGGTTTATTAGAGTTGACAGGCCCACTCCTCATAGCTATCGCATGCCTCTCAGTCTATACTGAGCTGCGTATTCTTGATTTTTCGACTTCTATCCTTTTACCGTTGAGTGTACCGGCCCCATAGAGAGGGCGCCCACTGCCGACGGCATTCTACGTCGGAAAAAATCCGTTCAGCCGCGTACCCTGCCAAAAGAAAACAGTCATTCCTGAACAATGCCATCGTGGAAGCATAGCGATGACGATGGCAAGAATGCCTCCCTGACATCAACCCTGAATCCCTCTCCCTCCTTATCCTCTCGTTCCGCCTATCCCTCCACCACCTCTCCGACGGGCTTTGCCCAATCTTCCCTGGGATTCCCATCTCCATACATGACTGCAATGGACGATGCAACAAAAATCCGCAATCGATGGCTCCAGAGCTACCCACTGCTTTCAGCCTCCATACCGGCTACGGTGATCGCTACATTATCAGCGGTATGATGTGACTCCTTCGATAGCGATTGTGTGTGCGACTATCGTTTCTTTGTTTTTGCCTTTCACGGAAGCAATGCTATCGCATCTGTGTGTGAGAGAGAGAGATGGGATTCGATGTGGCTGACCGATTTGCCAGACCCCACTAGAGAATCTCAAGACGCGGATGCAGATGTAGGTGATCCTCCGCATAATAGCGTCTGTCATCAGTCGTCACTACCCTGTCCTTACCCATTGTCATCCGTCACCTTTTGCGCATCTATTCGTGCTCAGTTCCTAACGGTTCTCTCAGGCACAAGTTCAGAAGTATATCTGATGCGGCGAAATTCATTTACACAACCGAAGGGCTTCGAGGTTACGCAGCTGGTCAGTCAATCCACCCCCGGATTTCGTGCGACAACTTCGATTTACAATGACCCCATCCTGTCCTTGTGCCACACATGTCGCACATACTCGGAGTGCGGAATTGGAGCAAACATGCATAAGCATCTGCTATATGTGTTTGGGGCTTGCGTTGCTGACCTGATTCTTCTAATACGATAAACAGGCTTCGCAGCCCCCTTGGTCAGCGTCACATTAGTCCGCGCGATCAACTTCACAGTACAAGGACACCTAAAGAGCTTCTGCGCAGATGTCATCGAGCCATTGACGGGCGAGAATGCTTTGGACGTATATAATGCTCCCGGCAGACTGCCAACTGTCTCAACAGTTCTGTGCTCCGTGTCATCAGGCATGATATCAGGACTAGCCTCTGTCCCAATCGCATGTGCGTGCAACCCTCTCAACCTATTCCCTTGTGCTGCCGGCCAATCGTATTGGTTCGCAAGGTCATTGCAATTCCGCTGTTTACCTGAGCTAACAATTTGCCTCGTTACACCAGGTCCATTTGAACTTGCGAAGAACGTGGTACAGACTTCGGTGCTTATGGGATATAGACGAGATGGCGGCGATGTCCGAACATTAGCTGACAACGGGAACTCCCGTGCATCCACAACATCCCCAAACAACCCCTCATCATCATCACAATCATTAAAGCGATCTCATCCACGCCACATTAACACGTGGGAAGCCTTTCGACAGATTGTGGCGCGCCATGGATTTAGAGGGTTATATACGGGTGTGCACTTACATGCCACGAGGGATACAATTGGGACGGGATTATATTTTGGAGTTTATGAGACGACTAAACAGATGATGTTTGCGTATTTCCCGGGGAGTCAGGCGAGTGTTGCGGCGCCGATTGTTGCGGGAGCGTTGTGCAGTGTTTTCCCATGGATGCTGGTGAGTTCGAACAGTCTGGCGTTTGCTACGAGGAAGGGAAGCGTACTGACAGGTTTCCCCTATTTCTTCGGCAGACATATCCCCTTGACACAAAAAAGACTCGACTACAAAGTGTTTTATTGGGCCTTTCGAAACAGGCCGAAAAGGGAGCGATGCAGGCAGCTAGGTCTCCTTATATGGGGATTTCTGTGTCTGTCATTCGTACAACATTCCAAAACGTCATGCTCATGTCGTTCTACGAATATTTCAAAAAAGAGATCTCAAAGCTTCCGGTGTGAATATCAGGAAACATGAGATGAACTCTTTATTCCGTCTTTCCTAGTGAAAGACTCTTCAAAGACTATTGACGGGACTTCAAGCATATGCTTGTCGTCAAACACAATCGTCACAGGGCTCACCCTGCAGAACATGCTATACAAAGCTATAGCAAGGTCAATGAGCTCTGAAAAAAACCTCATCACTGTATCCGGACCCATTTCTGGCTTCCTTTTCCTTTCACCTTTTGTCTTATTCCTTTTTGTTCCATACCAGAGATTCCCACATACACAAGCCATCTGCATCTTCATTCTAGGTTAAGCCAGTTAAATACTGTACTGTATATACATCAGTACACAGTCATTCATTCATTCATTCATTTCTTCTTGTCTCCCATGCTTGATAATGAGTGCCTTGTTGTACATGTCGTCTTTC
>AZGZ01000013.1:465941-481893 GCA_001636715.1 Ascosphaera apis ARSEF 7405 | reverse complement strand
CGAGATTAAATTCTTCCTTGCAAAAAGCTGTTCCAGTTTATTGGAAGTCATTTGCCTTGCCGGAAACAAGCAATCCAATGATGAGACCGAACAGTCCCAATACGGAACTGAAGATCTCGATAACGAGGATCTTAACGAATCTGAGAAAAACGTTAGTCAACGTGACAGTAAAGAATAGAGGTCAAACGTGGGTACTCACAGTGTACCGTCAGCAGCATCTGCTAGGGCCGCACTACTTCCGTTGATACCGACTGCAACGCCACAGACGAGATTGCATACTCCAACAGTGATGCCACCCCAGAACAGAGCATATCCGGTGTATAGATTGCTTCCGCTGTACAGATCCTCCCCTTCAACATAGAAAATCTTCGCTGAGAAGACAATAGAGATGATGACACCGTAAATGGCGACGACTTCACAGAAAATGATAGAGATGAGGTTCTTTGTCCTAATTCGTGGGACTTTGACACCCCCTCCAACAATTGAGGAGCCAGTGATGAATATACCCCTGATACTAAGTTAGAATTGAGGCTATTTTTGCGCAAACAGAGATAGTGCATACCAAGCGGCGCCAACAACTGAAAGACCGATGCATAACGATATGCCGAGATTGGCCCACGTATATGGCGAGACTGTTTCTAGAAATTGGCCGACCTGCAATGCCACGGAAAAAGATTGATGTTAACATCACAGCACCAGTGCCGATGGCCATTTAGTGCCTGGCTTCATGATTCAAGCGGAAAATACGAACATTGAACGCTTCTCCTTCACCATGAAATAGCATATCTGCGAGGACAAATGTCAGCCAACAAGCCGAGTTTATGTAACGGGAAGAAAAAGTAGCTAGTCCACCAACATACACAGGCCAACGACACTCAACGCGGCCGTCGTAGAGCCCACAACAGGCAGTGCTAGACCCATTATCAATGTTTTTGGTGATGATCGCACGCGGGGGATAGTGATGTTCGAGGGATTGTGCGAGCTGTTTCGGCGTAATTCTCAGCGGAACCTCCAACCTCAATGATCGGTAAGCTGTGCAGAATCGATGCGCACGCAATATATGTCCTCTCCAAAGCTCTTCCACTGTCTCCTGTCGTCGTCGTCGTGCTCTTTGCCGTGTAGTTCGTCGTCGTGATGGTCGTTGAAGTGAGTGAGCGGGCGGTTCTGGAGCGATTGAGGTTGAGATTAGCCGCTGTAGACGCGATACCCGTGATACCCGCTTTGCGCTTTCTGATTGGCTGAAACACGCGCTTAATGATTTACTCCGCGGAGATGTGACGAATTGGGAAGAAAAACAACTTAACAAGTTACAACTCACGACTCACCGCATCGTACGACAGCAAAGCACAACGACGACGAAGAATAAACTACATACAACAGACAATATCAAAAACAATCTTGACGGCTTAAATTCACGGATATAATCGTTTGAAGTACTTGTTCTGCTTGGATTATTGCAGATAAAAACCGCTGTGTATTGAGAGACACCTACCAATCAGCCTATTCCACCGTCCATTGGCGAACCAAGTCCCCCTGTTCCGCTCCAGCCTCAGCCGTTGTTATCGCCGTTGTTGAAGACCGTTGCCTGCTCCGGTCCCGTGGAAATCTGAATTGTCCACTCCATATTGTCTGTCGCATTGAAGAAGACGGCGTTCACGGAATCCGTAACGTTCAAGGACTATCTGCGCATTCAATAGTCTCCATCTGCATCTCCTTGCTCGCTCTGCAGCTGTCACACACCTTCTACTTCTAAGCATACCGCATCATATCGTATCAGAGATAATATGGCTTCATCTTCAGCTGTCGGGGCCTACTCGAACCCCTTGAAGAAATTCAAGTGAGCAATCACCGTTCCCCTCCCCGAACAATGGCAAAAAGCTGTACAAGGTCGATAACTCATACTGACTGAAATGACGATAGGCTTGTGTTTTTGGGTGAACAGAGTGGTATGTCATAAGCCACCTTTGCATCTGCCTTGCGACTCGGCGCTTTGTTTTGACGGCAAAAGATGCGCCTGCAATATTGTTTTTGGATCGTTGCGCAAATCGGAATCACTTGCGCGATTCGAGTTCACCAATCGTACATCAAATCCAGACTAACATAACTCTCCATTCAGTTGGCAAAACTTCACTCATCACCCGTTTCATGTACGACTCCTTCGATAACATGTACCAGGCCACCATTGGCATAGACTTCTTATCTAAGGTGCGCAGCCATCACTACCACCGCTTCTTCCCTGGTTGAAGGTCAATTTACTGAACAAACGCTACAGACTATGTACCTGGAGGACCGAACTGTCCGTCTTCAGCTTTGGGATACTGCAGGCCAAGAACGTTTCCGTTCTCTTATTCCCAGCTATATTCGCGACAGCTCTGTCGCTGTCGTCGTCTACGACATCTCCAACGCCAAATCCTTCGCCAACACCCGAAAATGGGTCGATGACGTTCGCGGTGAAAGGGGCAATGATGTCATCATCGTCCTCGTCGGCAACAAGACCGACCTCAATGACAAAAGAGAAGTCACAACGCAACAGGGAGAAGAAGAAGCTAAGAGAAATGGCTTGATGTTCATTGAGACTAGCGCCAAGCTCGGTTACAACGTCAAGCAATTATTCAGGAGGATAGCGCAGGCACTCCCAGGAATGGATGGCGAGGGCGCAAACAGAGAAAATCAAAGTATGTGCATCAGTACGCATACTACGTCGAGCTTCTTTTAACTGACTCTGTTTCCTTTTTCTAGTGATCGACGTTAACATCACCCCCACGGAAACTTCTAAGAACGACACCTGCCTCTGCTAAACTATACAATGCAGCAAATTTCGCACCATCTAATAGCCATACGACAATGCGCACATCCAGAGTCCTGAGATGCCTTGTCTCTGTCTAATTTCAACACCAGCCATCGCATGCCTCATAAAAAAACGATCACTCAAATTGGTCCCTCCGCCTCATGATCCACGACCACCCGCCAAGTCTTAATTTCATCGATTCTAATGTCCTTGCTATGATTGAGAAGTTTTACGCCTATCACGTCCCTTTCTCTCTTTTTTCTTCCTTTGCTTTTGTTATCTTGGTTCTCAGCGTCTCTCTTTCTTTGAGTTATTTTGCTGTCCCTGCTTTCCTCCTGTCGTTATATATTCCCTGTCCGTCAATTTGGTCATTCTTCGTCGTCGTTCATTGATTGTCCATTCTCGCATATGTTAATATATTTACTTTATTGATATTCCATTCTAACTGCGATTGCTATTCTCGTTCTACCCAGCGTAGCAATTCGGCACGTTTATAAGATATCATAATCATAGTTTGTGTCTTTCATTCAAGCAATGTATCAGAATATGAATCGCATATGTGAAACGCGAGTCATCTATCTTCTCCTCCGTACATGCGCAGATGAGTCCGTCTCCCCCTGTTCGGTAGCGTCCAAGACCTTTTCATGTTGATAAGTCAGTTATCATTATATCGGATGTCTTGATAAACACAGATTAACCGACTTTTTTTTTTTTTTTTTCTCTCGCGGAATTCATATAAAGTATCCTCGAATTGGACTTCTCTTGTTGCCAAATTGAGAAACGGTAGACTTCAGAGGTATCGATGGTCAAAATGCCTGTTTTGACTCGAATCTTCGGAGCATAGTAAAAAGGAGACGGGACAAATTCTTAGTGCTTCAGGTTGAGTCTAAACCAAAGCCTTTTCATTTTTGCAGGGGCAAGTTGCGAGCAACCTTTCCAACACCATTTTAACCCTGTTGGGAAATCCATGTAAAAGTGATATGTAGTCCGGCCAGGTAGACCTCTTAACTGTTCATGGAGTTTTTCTCCAACTGGCCTTTGAAAAGAAGTGCAATGGTGCATAAGGTAATCGTGATAAGTCCTGAACTTGGCAGCGACCACATATGTATATTTGGCATTGTGGAGGAAGAATCTTACTATATTAGCAATACCACATTCATGCTTGCCTTGATTAATTTCCTGACGCCGTAGAAGTGATATAAAACGAACAACGGTCATTTTCCACCACCTCTGTGAAGAGTTCATATACCTCTGTTAGGAAGCCCCGGTGGTGCTCAGCCATTGACATGTAGAGTATGTCAGGGTTATGAGGTCACGATTGGCAAATAAATGCAGCTTGGTATTCTTTTCCATAGCATTCACCTCGCGGTCAGAAACATTCCAATATGTGTCCCAGCCCAACACCATACGTTCGGATAAAAAAAAAAAAAAAAAAAAAAAAAAGCTGCTAGTCTGAACGTTTCATCGAGTTGTAACATAACTGTGCGTACGCCGATCTGGGGATGTTTTTGGGTTGGAAATCGGAAGCTGTCAAAGTCAGACCATCGATTTTGGTGGGCATTTACACATGAACTAGAAGGTCTGTGTAATCTTCAGACTCCCAGCATCAGTGGCTTTTTAGGAGGGCTTGATGAACAAGACATGAGAGCTGAATTATCCAGCACGCATTGCGAGAGATACAAGCCAGTATTATAATGTAAGATGAATCACAAATATCAGCTTTCCTTGCCCTGCTCAGGCAAAGGGCTGCGGCATCTGCTATTTGTGTGCATATTGAGTATGATTTCGACGGGCCCGGGTAGAGATGATTGGATCAAGAGATTGATTGCGAAGCAAAGTATGATATGTACGTCATGATACCATGCCAACTGTAATATCTTTGTGGTGGGCATCATCATGATAAAAAGGAGAAATGTCGTGTTACACTGTAGGACTAGATTGCCCTCATAACTAGCCACGCTTGATGTGATCAGAAGATTTCTAGGCTAATTGCGCCGACTGTAACCGTAATGCTGATAGGATTCCCTACGGCTTACTTCTTCAGTCGAAATCTATATACAAATTGTTAGATGGTGAGATCTGTGAAGAACCAAGACGTATCTCACAAATGCAACATGTTTCTATGGTGGCAGGAATTCCGCCAATTTGGCTCCAGTTTTTACGTCAACAATTTTCAACCTCATTCACATCTCATAGTCAACGGACTCAACTTATGAAATCGATCTAAGCAGCAAAAGCAAACTGAAAAGAACTTTCGGTGACTTGCAAATCCCTGGTCAAGACTGGCCTAGCAGCTCAGCACGAGCCGCCACCCGATTATGCAATTTCAAGAGACTGTGATACTCTTGGTCGGCGCGGGTGGGCATTTCATAGTTTAGCCCCTGAGCCCCTGAATCTTTTCCCCATGATTGTTACATCACGACGTCACTAATCATTAAGCCACTATCTCGCCCTGATTGACGTGTAGTGAAATAAACGAGTCATTGCTATGAATACATCGAGCGCCATGAACGATTTACAGAAGATCGGATATGTGTACATTTGTGTGCAGTGACGAAATGGAAGAATTATGCAGGCGATGGGAAACCACTGAAGAATCCGACCGGCCGGGATATGCGAAATTGAGATTAGAACCGTTTCGTGAGTATTGCTCTCTTTCTACGGCATCGCAAGGTATTATGCTAGGTGTAGTATCATTTTTCCCCTCGATCTTACGCAGAAGTTGAAAGATGTAACTTAGCTGTTGGGCGTCCCTGCTCACCGTGGAGCCACCTTATTGAGGAATAAATGATTAATCCTCCCTGTCAATGCTGCTCTAATCTTGATTCAATCAATGATCTTTCCACGCCTGCAGACTCAATTTGTTGGGTGACCAGACAGTCAACGTTCTCGGCAGATCGTGAACTAAAGTGAAGGTAATGTTGAATTTGATATGTAACATGGTTATCAAAATTGATAGGATTGCTAATATCTGGTGGTGACCTAGTAGTAGAAAACCCCAGTTGAAAGCAAAGTAAACGTATATACAACCAAAGAGGCCCCGAAAGCAGATATCCTCAAATCCTCAACATCATCATGCTGAATCACCTTACTCCAATTGATGGGCTTTTCTCACTCAGAGATTTTGATACTACCAGGGGTAGCAGATCCATCCATTTGCATATTATATGGAGCCTACAAGAAAAACAAGGAATGAACAAGTTAGTATCTTATTTGCAAATTTTATATTTCTTCAAAGAACCTCTTCGAAGCAAGTAAAGATTATATGCGATAACTCTTCATGGAGTATATATAGCACTTACAAGAACTCTTTTAGCGTTACACACCCTCCACGCAAGGTTTCGTACACAACCGTCAGCGTGGACGACTTCAGGGGCAAACTCAATGCCGAACCTGGTAAAACATGAAAGTCAGTATCCAAATTGCTCGAGGAAAGGGCACATAAGCGAGCGAATTGATCGTGCATCCCAAAGAGAGACAGAGCTACCGACACCGAGAAAGGCGCGATCGACTCAAACCTAAATGTCATTGAGCGGGCAAAAAAGGGGCAACTGCGACTTACATCTCCTGAACCGCATAAACGATTCTCTTGGCATATTTCGCGTCCCTGAAGACCCCTTCACCAAAAACATCGTCGACGCGATCTGGCGCAATAGCTGGGTCGCGATCAAGGCAATTCCTAACTACCGGTAACAAGGCCTGCTCGACAGAACTCTTCATAACTCCATGGGCCAGATTTTCAGAGGACAAGTCAAGTGTACTTGGATTGATATCCCCAGATGCAAATCGGAATCGATCCATCTTGATTTCAAACGGTCGGGAGATAGCCATGACGTTATGTTTTCCATTGTGATGATACCTGAATTCAAAGACGCCCTGTGTCCAAAAGAGTTTATCCCCTGAGAAGACCATTTCACCGGTATAGAAGTCGGTCGACTCGCCGTCTTTCCGGACACTCCCAGGGGTCCTGATATCACTACTGATCACACCAGCGTCAGCGATGATACTATCGTACTGGCTTGCGTTCGTGGGGATCCAGCGTCCTCGAGAAGAGATGCGGGTGATCTCTCGCGAAGTATTGTCTGTGACAAAGTACAGTCCCACCCAGTCCTTCTTGGAATGGTTCAGGGGTGCACTCCACGCCACACGGATGGGAGCACCATATTCGAGCATTAGTGTTTGTGAATCCTGAGCGGCCTGACTCGTCTCAGGCTGAGTACCGATGACAGTAAGCGAGTAATCCTTAACATCATAACCCGCTAACCCAGGCTCAAGGCGGGAGATCGTGATACGGGCAGGATATTTTTGGAATAACGTCGAGGTATCCCTGACCAGTGTGGTTACACCAGCAGAAAACTTGGGTCGTGCATTCTCAAGGAACTCCTCAACGAAATCAAAGCTTTCATCGAGAATCTTATCGACGTCACTATGAATACGTCGTAGACTAGAGGGGAGCGACTTCTTCAAACTGCGAACGAGACCAGCATCCTGACGCAATCTCTGGCCATAGAGCTTTTGCATATGCGGTCTCTCAACAAATTGAATGAATGCAAGAGCAAATACGTGGCTCAGAACCGCAAGGCCAATGACCCATGAATTATTGGTGATGAGTGCTGCGCCCCAATACCCAGCAAGACCAAGGAATCGTTCAGGGTTGTTGAGGAAACGGTAGATACCATCGTATGTAAGTTTGGGAGGGTTTTCGTCAAAGAAGAAATCACCAAAGAACCAACCAAAGTCACCCAACGATTCATAAATCGAGACATTCGTCCACACGTGGAGAGCAACAAGTAAGCCACCAATTACATGCCTGAAGAGGGTAAACCCGTAATGCCAGTCTTCGGGGAACGCGTACATCTTCCAATTGGCGGCAATGAAGGCATGGTAAGTCAATGTTGAGCTTAGGTGGTATGTACCTTTCCACTGCTTCCATGCTTCTTCTCTTGTTTCACCATATTTCAAGAAATGTCTTGTCCATAGTTTTGACTTAGATTGTTGGCGAAGAATATGGCCCATGCCGACAGATAGCCAAATACGCCACATCGCAGCATGAAAAACAAAGAAGAATTGGTAAATAGGAGTGGACGGGGTGACCATTGTCAAAATAAAGAAGAAGATGTGGACGAGGATGACCGAGGAGTCAGTCTTGCGATATAAATCAATGTTCTTGATACCAAACATATTATGAAGGGAAGTGGTGCCAAAACCAGCAACAGCTTCACTGTTCCTCTGACCAGAATCAGCAGCGTTCATAGCAGGACTGTTCTGAGGGCTAAGCCCAATCTCGGAGGAAGAATAAGCACCCGACGTCTTCCTCGGTGCAGGAGCATTGTAGATCTTCTCGATATGTGGATTTTCAACATATACCAAGAACACAAACTGCGCTGCATGTGCAAGAATACTGATCGTAAGAACTTTGTAGCTTGCAGCCATCAAACTGATACCGTAATATCCTGCGTACCCCACGGAGTACATTGGATGAGGCGCCATCTCGAAAACACCATCGAAGGTCAACTCCTGGTCGATCAGGTAGAAGAAATCACCCCAGTACCACGCAAAGTCCTTAACAACACGATGTGCGTCAAGCTTGACCCATAGATTGAAGAGGACGAGGGCGATACCAAGCCCCCAACGCGAAGAGAATAGAAGAAGGGATTCCGATGGTGGCTGCTTCGCACATGCAATGGCAAAGAGACAGTATGAAGTGAAATCACACATGAGAATGAGATCAACGACACGGCGGAAGACTAGCCATGTGTTATACTCCAATGGAGCCTCGGCGAATTTATAGTCTTCGGGTATCTTTGTCTCGAGCTCACGTTTGAGGAATGTGTAAAGCCAAGGTCGTGGGTTCTCGCCAGTCGCAGGGTTAATGAACAGTCTATACTTCTTTGCCCAAAGGACTAGACGACCATGGTTGGACTGATTATGGAGAAGCCATCCAATACCGATATTGTATGCGGCACGCCAGAAGAGGAAAAGGACTGCGAAAAGGGGAATGCGCCAACTGCGTGGGAGATATACCAAAAGGAGAACGTGAAGCGTCAATATAGTAAGGACAGCCAGATCAGAGAAGTTTTTTGGGTCTTTCGGAGAAAGGAGTTGGGTGACCATATCGTGTGTTCGCGGCACCAGGAATGCAGTGCCATCAGGGGTCCTTCCATACGTCTTCATGGCGTCTGTCTCCTTTAGCTTTTGAGTTGTGGCCTCAGAAACATTGATCTTCTTCTGGGCAGGGTTGATGGCCTTCACATCATCAGGTGCGATTGATTCATCTGTGGAAATTGGACCATCTGTATGCGTTTTTGTGATTCGTTCTCGCAAACCTTCGGTGGACTGGCCCCAGTCCGGAGCAGTCATTTGAGCACTCATTGTTGGCGAGTTGTAGATGCCAGTAAAAAAAAAAAATGCTGGCGTAAGGTCGAGTGTTCAATTGTCTACGAAGTTGGTTGAATAACTTCGGTTATATTTGAAATAGCCGGCGACTATGTCATGAGCCAGGATATATAACAATATCTGGGCCGAACAGTCGTTCGTCAATGTATTGATCCAAAAATGGAGGAAACTTGGGAGGAAAACGAGCAAGAAAGCAACTGAAAGGGGAAAAAAAAAGCTTTAACACCAGGTTGAGCTGGCCACGAATCGAGTCCTTCCCTCGATTACAAGCGATCTTTCCCTTTCTGCCGCTACCGGGCTCAGTCGGTTCTCAACCTGCTAGACGGAGTAGATGCAGGACTGCAAACCGATCGCTCGTGCTAATTGTTATCCTCCGCATGCACTGCAGCTCGATCGTGTTCCCGTTAAAGAAGTAATGCCGACGACGCAACGGCGACGCACCTGGGGGATTCGTAGCGGTTCCAGATGCAAAGATCTTGAATGCGTCGGATGAACCGAGATGATAGCGTCCCAAAGCGGATTTGTTGAATACCGCTAATCTTAGAGAAGACAATCCACTCGATTGATACCGGAGGTGCTTTTTCTCGGTCCTTTTTTCGAGTGCTCGACAGATTGATATGTAAAGACAGGCTGTGATCTCCCCTACTGGGTAGCACTGAGCTGTAAGGAGACCGTAATGGTGAGGGTTCTGCCAACCTCTTTTGGTAGTTTGAAATTGTAACTGACGGTGCACGCAATTCTAGCCGGAGTATGACAGCAGTGCCGGAACAGTAACAACAATTAGGTCTGTTCAATTCAATCTTTGGGATCTCGTCTTCTTTTCCCCCAACGATGTTCGAGGTGGATGATCTGATATGCAACTAAAACCGGGCTACAGCGAGTGGGCTCCAGTTTTAGCGCATGTTAGACCACGCTAGGCACGCATGTGATTATGCGAGGCGTAGAAAAAGCAAAAAGTGAAGAATTGAAGCGGAGATGGAACGCCGGGAATGACACCCAGTCGGCTGTCTAGTTCCAAGGCCCACTTGCCCTGGGCCGTGGACGAACGAGAGCCGAGTCGATCAGGAACGCCTCGACGAGACAGACTGGCATTCGATTTCGCGATCCTTCGTCAATAGAGAAATATCCTCACAGAGTATCTGACTCATTCATGCCTCTCTCTATTACTTCAATGCTGATATCTCCCATATGCTGTCTTAATTGTTGTCGTCGTCGTCGTCGTCGTCGTCGCCGATGTTCAATATGAAGTGACGTCGGTGATTAAAATGGCGCTAAGCCGAGAACAGACTAGCGTTTCACATAGCCATTGTGGCTGACTAATGTACATTATGCACGTCTGTATAAATATATTTTTTTCCTCCTCCGCGGAAGAGACTCGAGAACAGACAGTGACGTCGCCGCAATATCAAATTGCATCAGAGAGGAAAACAAGGAAGAATCAGAGAGGAAACAAGGCAGACATTCGATATCAGGCCGTTATTCAGGTTACACTGTCGAATAGGATTGTCACTTGGTCAAATATATCGTCATGGCAGCCATCAACGCCGCCTCACAGGCTGTTCCGTCGTCAACGACAGAGCTCGTCGCTCCCGAGCCAGGTAAGAAAGAGTCCACTGTTTACCACCATCTCACAATGCATTCGCTGACATCTCTCTTTTCCAGAGCACTGTCCTGGCCCCGAGTCCGAGCAAGCAGGCTCAAGCGATGCCTGTCGCGGTTGTCCCAACCAGAAGATCTGTCAAGCAAACGCAAAAAAGGGACCCGATCCAGATATCCCTCTCATCACCGAGCGTCTGAGCAGCATCAAGCACAAGATCCTCGTTCTCTCAGGCAAGGGTGGAGTCGGCAAGTCTACGTTCTCGACCCTCCTCGCTCAGTCCTTTGCGCTGCACTCTCCCGATCATGGCGTCGGCATTATGGACACCGATATCTGTGGCCCTAGCATCCCGAAGATGTTGGGTGTGGAGGACGAGACCGTGCATATAAGCAATGCGGGATGGAGTCCTGTGTGGGTGGAGGATAACCTTTGCGTCATGAGTGTGCAGTTTATGCTGCCTAACCGCGACGACGCTGTTATTTGGAGAGGTGCTAAGAAGAATGGTCTCATCAAGCAGTTCTTGAAAGATGTCGAGTGGGGTGCGTTGGAGTATCTGATTGTCGATACACCACCCGGTACATCGGACGAGCATCTCAGCGTTAACACTTACTTGAAGGAGGGAGGTGTCAGCGGTGCTGTTGTCGTTACCACACCGCAGGAATTGGCTTTGTTGGACGTCAGGAAGGAGATTGATTTCTGTCGCAAGGCCAAGATCCCTATCCTCGGTCTTGTCGAGAACATGTCTGGCTTTGTTTGTCCGAACTGCAATACTGAGTCACGCATCTTCAAGGCCACAACTGGTGGTGGACGCCGACTTGCTGAGGAGTTGGACCTCAGGTTCTTGGGAAGTGTGCCTCTTGATCCTCGAGTCGGTATGGCTTGTGATTTTGGCGAGAGTTTCCTCGAGGGATTCCCAGATAGTGAGGTTAGCAAGGCCCTCAGCGCCGTCGTCAGCGGTGTCAAGGAGGAATTGGGCGTGGTTGATGAGGAGGAGGATGAAGGGGTCGTTGTCTAATTTTTCGAAAAGTCTTGTCTCGCATTTACAACATCTACCAGTATATACCCGTCACGCATCACCTAGCTTCCCTTCTTTTGCATCAAATATCAATTTCGTCTCCATTCACACTTGAGGAAATCGTTGATTTAGTATTGTAATATTATTGTATTTGGATTGGCTATTGCTAAAACTACCTAACCTACTACATGTTTCGTTATCATATTCTTATCATCATATTCTTCACCTAATACCCCTGACTCTGACTCTGGCTCAAGCCAACGGTCATATCACTGAACATTCCTCCAACCTCTCTCCCCTCCCCCGCAAACCATCCCTCCTCACCATCCTCCTCTCCGCCAAACTCAACCCATCCAGCACCACCTTCATTCCCACCACCTTCCTCAACACCAAACGTTCTCATTTGCCATGCCTTTTCTGAATCCTCCCTCCAGCAACGCGCACTGCAATCATCGCTGACTGTAATCAATTCCCCTGAATGCGAGAAGCATAACGCCGAGACTTCCTTCTTATGTGCGCCCGTCAGCGCTACTCCGCTGTTGTATATCGGTAGCGTGTCACGAGAAGTGAAGGACCGCGACTTAGACGCCGGAGTCGACGTATAGCGGCGAGAGTTCGAGAACGGAGTAGGAAGCGATCCATTCTGTGCAGAAGGCGACTGCGATAACGTCGATGGGCGAAGTGTCGAGCGCCGTGATGGTGTTGTGGGCGTGATCGGCATCTGAAGGCCCCTGACCCCTTTACCAGCCATTGCGCTACCATCCCCCTCGTCTTGTTCCTGGCCCCGTCTCCGCCGCATATACCTCTCATCAGTACTGAAAACCACAGCACAATTATCACTGCTCCCCACAGCAAGCACCTCTCTCTGCCCATCTCTCTCCTTCCTAACAGCTAACTTCACAAAGAATGTTGAAACGCTTAAACGTGGGTGTCGGAGACCGTATAAAGGACCTAATCCCATGCGTGCCTCTTCACCGGGGAAGTGTTTAAACCCTGCACCACTATTTCCGTACCCACCGCTCCTAGTCGTTTCTTCGCCTGCACCTTCAACGACAAGGTGGCGTGTGGAGTAGACGTAAACAGTCTTATCGCGGCAGAGAGCATATAGGCGGCTTCCGTCCGTGCTTAGATCCATAGATGTGATGCCGAATTGACGATTGCGAGAATGTGATTCTGGTTGAGATGTTACCGCGAGTGGAACAGGTGCTTTTCTGCGTAGTGCGTAGGTAGTGCGTAGATCCCACAGGCGAAGACAAGCATCGGACGCGCCTGATGTGACAAGCATGTTCGACCGGGGTGCTGGTAGAAAGAGGAGGGATGTCACTGATGTATCCCGCAGCGAGGATGAAGAGTCGTGATTGTTTGGTGATGAGTTGAGTAGGGAGTGGGGATTCGCTGAAGAGGCGTATGGTGACCGAACGCGAAGTTTCTCACTATGTGCTCCCGCGATGAAGTTCAGGGGCTGGGTATATTCCTTTACCATCATCCCTCTTCCACTCCTCCGTCTTGAGCCCTCGAGTAGATCGATATCCAATCTCGCAGCCTCGTCTTCCTCGCTCCCTTCCCCTATCTCCATGACCGGCCTCGAACTCGAGCATTTAACGCGTAGATCCCATACAGCAACAGCCCCGTCTCTGGAACACGTTGCCAGCACCTGCTCTTGACTGGCATCCTGCCAACACACCTTCTTCAAACTTGATGTATGCCTCGTGAGTATTGCAATTGTTTGCTGTGTAGGCATATCGATTATCCGCGCAGTTTGATCGCCTGCGGCGGTAGCCAATTTCGCATCAGAGGCTGAGAAGGATAGATCTAAAATGGCGTTATCGTGGACTGGGAATGTGAGGTGTGGTGTGGAGAAAGTGTCAGGGGATGGATCGATGAGACGAATTTCGCCGCTTTCTTCGCCAATTGCGATGAGAGAGTTAGTGTTGCATGGTGCTGTACAAAGTGGTAAGGAGAGGTAGTCGTCTGGATGTGTGCAGGTGTGGATATCGTCGACGTTACTGTAGAAGTTCTCGACGTCGTCTTGCCAGCCACTGTTATGTCCGGGATAAGCTAACGCGAATCTATCGTGTCTCCTGCCGGAGATTGACCTGACGAAGAGCTGTGCAGGGCCTGATTCTAGCAGGGCTCTGCTGCGTTTGATCCTTTGTCCAGGGACATATTTTCTAGTTGTTGGTTGTAGGTGTGGTTGTGGCTGTGGTGGTGAAGATGTAGGAGTCAGAGTTATTGATTCATGTAGTTTCGTCAGACGAGGCTGTCTCCTCCCAGCCGGTGTTGGTGGATCTAAATTGAATGTGATCTCTTCATCGTCGTTGTCGTCATCATCCTCTTCTTCATCCCTCTCCTTGCCAGCCGGGAAATATGTATCGAACCGTTTTAGCGGACTCGAGCTCATAGCCATACCCATACCAGGTGGTGAAGAGGGAGGAAACTCCATCTCAATTCTCCGGCGTTTCGTCGGCGTGATGAGTATAGGTGACGATGGGCCCTCTGCAACATCATCCCTATCATCCTCTGCGTCCTCTTCATCAAGAACATTCAGACGAATAGGCGAACTAGGCATATTCTCAACATCATCGGAAGTGAACAGAGCGGGTGCCTCACTTCCTATCCGCGGAGGTGACGAAGTCAAATAATTGTCCCTTCGCTCAAGACCAAGCAGGCTGTTCCGAGGCTGCTTCGCCATGGTAGATTTGGAAGTTGTCGTGCCTGATAGATTTGGGTTCTCACGCAATGCGGATCGTGGAGTGAAGAAGCGTCGAAAGCGACGAGGCGTAATTGTTGGTGGCCTCTTGATTTTTACTGAAGATGACGATGGCGCCGGTGGAGAGGATGGCATGGGAACATCACTTGAGGGAGCAACATTCGCTGCATCGGTGCGGATGTTGAATGAGGAATGGCCATGGTGAGTGTCCGCCATATTGGGCTACCGATTGCGTGAGGTAGCCTGTTCCTAGGCAGTGATCACTTCCCACAACACAGATCTTCCCCTTAACCCGTAATCTGCCAGATATGTATGTATGTATGTATGTGCCTGATATCGATATCACCAGTCTCAATGCTGCCTGTGTAAGCGTTGAGAAGCGGGTTTATTTCTTCTTCGCGATGCGCCGAGTGTGACGTGCGTCAGAGGGGCTATCCGGGGGGTGACCAGCAGTATTCACTCGTCAATTGACTATTCCAAAGCTGTCTTAAATATGATTCTTGACTCCTGATGTCTGATATCTCCTTTTCTTTCTCATAAATAATGACCTGATATGATATGATATGCGATGGAAGTTGAGGTCTTGAGGTCTGAGATGCGCGTATGAAACAATTCCGATAATCTGGCTCAGACGGTCGCGAGAAAGAGGAAAAAACTAATTAAATTTCCTTTTTGGGACTAGCGTGTTTACCAAAACTTATGTATGCATAACCAGCTTATTAATTATACTACACCTAATACGGTAAATTCATTATTATTTTTTATTTTTTTATTTTTTTTTTCTGCCAAAAAATTTCAGATTCAACGAAGGAACGACAGAAGAAGAGGACGAAGAAGGGTTTGATATCAGATATTCCACAGGAGAGAAGAGAAGAAGAAGAAGAAGGTCTTTAAGCGGGAGAATCGCAGTGAGAAGAAGTCAGTCTCACTCCTCCAGCTTATTCACACACCTCACATCATGGCCTTCAAACGAAAAGAAAGCACGCGGGACGAGAACCCCAAGAAGCGTGCTAGAGTCAATACCTCTTCTGCATCAACCGACAAGAAAGACTCTGAGCGTCCGAATAAGAGGCAGGCGAAGGAATCGAAGCCTGGCAATGAGTCCAAGACAGGAAGTGCAGCCGTCGCTGCTCCCCCGCAATCTACTATCTCGATCAAAGAGGACGAAGATACGCCATTCCCCCGTGGAGGAAATAGTGTCTTGACACCACTTGAGCAAAAGCAAATCAGTTTGCAAGCGAAGAGGGATGTTCTGTTCGAGCAGAATGGTGGGAAGGCGAAGAGCAAGGGAAAGAAGGATAAGAAGCCGTCTGGTGGGGACGAGCTCGAGTTTTCCGGCAACGAAGATGATGATTCAGATGAAGATATGATGAGTGCCGATGAAGAAGACAAGAAGGATACCAAGAAGAAGGGCAAGAAGAGCAAGAAGAGTAAGAAGGACAAGGG
>AZGZ01000013.1:382783-403969 GCA_001636715.1 Ascosphaera apis ARSEF 7405 | reverse complement strand
TTATGATGTTAGGATGCGAACGGGTGGAAATTGCACTTTTGCAATCTTGCACGCCGAGAAGCTGCCAATTTCACTGACAGGGAAAGCTTGGAGATGGCTGTGTGGCCGTCTTCTGCTCAGTCGAACGAAGGAAAAAAAAGCTTGCAGCCTCGAAGACAACGCAAGTGTCGATGGGTGGTGAAGATGAGAGATGAGATCTCAGTTGAAGTCAATTCAACGAAGAATTTGGGCGGAGTTTATTCCCTTCACGTCGAACCACTGTGAACCCTTTTTTTTTCCTGTTTTCCTTTTTTTTAGATGTTTCTCTTCTTTTCCCTTGCTTTGTCTTTCGATATTCCTTATGCACGTAAGGCACTGGTGAGGGTCGCGGAAACACGGATAAGACCCAGACAAATGTCTCGAAACGCAGCGTAATGGCCAGGAAAGATGGGGAAGAATAACAACCAAGAGATGAAATTGAAGAGAAGAAGAGATCCGGAAGGCTCAATGATATGTGATGGAAAGTAAGATGGAGATGAGAAGAAGATAGGAAAGATGAGACAGGCCACAAAGATATGTCTCAATCGTTGGACCGGGTGGGACGAGGTAGCGCTGTCTGTACTTTATTTCTTCTCGCCCTTTCGCTTGTTTCGTTTGTATTTTTTCTTGTCTCTGTTTCTCCTCCCAGACTGTTGCTTATTTTTGTTGCTTTCTTTTTCTTCCTTGCTTTTGCTTTTTTTTAGATCAATACTTCACCGTTCCTTTTCTTCTGCCTGCCCTTTCTGAATATGAAGGCGAATATGTTCCGACACTGTATACTTTGCACCGTATGTATGTTGCATGTATGTATACGTTGCAAAGCGTTAGTATCTCGTGTAACTCTCCCGGCACTTATCTCAACTCAAGACCTGTTTGGCGTTGAAAAATATCGATAGATCCAACAAAACTCAATCAGCGTCTTGCACCAGCTGAAAGGGAATTTGGGGGGGCCACCGGAACGATAGACAACGCGCACAGCGGAAGATGGCCAGGCGAGCGAGTCACCGTGATGAACGAGAGGAAAGTAATCCACAGCCGAGCACAATGTTTCAAACCTTCCGTCGACCGACTTGGGCGTAGAACAGCCTGGGCGCTTGTAAACGAAGCGAACAGAAAGAAAAGACAAAGCATTGTGCAGACGAGACAAACGGAAAACGACATCGCTTTCTTCCTTTGCTTGCTGTTGTATCTCCTGTCCCCGTTTTGACTTCCCCACGCGCTTGTCATTCGTCCTCTCATGCAGTCCATTCTTCCTCTTTGTTCCATCCATATAACACCTGCTCGCTCGGTCTACTGAGCAGGGATCACTCCTTTTCGTAGCACTATTTCGGATAACAGGATGCAGCCTTGCAAGTGTGCTAGCCCTTTCTCTGCAATTGAAATGCGTGCTTTTCTCCCCCTGTGGCGGTGTCTCATGTGCACATTCTGCGTTGTACTGTCATCATAGTCTGCCATATCGCTCTTCACACCAGCAGCGTGCGGAGGGAAAGAGGCACAGCCCTTTTTTCCCCTTTCATTCTATTTTGCTTAGCTCCCCTTGCTTGCCTTTGTACCCTTGCCTGCATCTTCCGTACCGTTCTCTCGGCGAATGCTTGACGTTGCCCTGTCATGGACGATTTATGCCCCACTCTCTGAGTAACAGAGAGAGACAGGCTGGACTAGTACACCATGGATTAAGCCATACCGGACCTCGCACACTTCTCTCATATGCCCCATCCTTGTTCCCGATAGGGACATTCAATCTTCTGCTTCTCTTCATTATGCTTAGACGGGCGGTGGCTGAAATAGAATCCCACAAGAGCTTTCCAGCGTATAAACGAGTATGGTGCAAATTGTAGAGGCATATATGTAGATCGATGACGAGGAGTGCAGATATTGAGATCAATTGCCGGAATTTTTTCTGATGAAGAGACGCCTCAAATTTTTGAACAACGCCAAAGGTCCCGCTATCCTTGAGATTCTGGTGATCCTTCAATTTACCTGAAGATGGCTATCCCAGTTGTCCTTTCTGTGATTGCCTGGCTTAGGGGTGTCCTACTTTCCGACTTTTTTTTCTCTGCTTGCAGTCTCAAACCTACATGACAACCGTGTACTGTATACGAGCGACTCCGCCTGTCATCAACACATACGGAGAAGTCATCAATCTCGTCGATCCGGACGGCGGGTCGGGACGGTCAGCTTATTTTGTTGATCATGACATCGGAAGTAATGGCAAGTGCACAGCACACGCTTGAATAAATCCTCTCCAATATAATAATGTTTTGTATGGTGGCCGTTGTTATGTGGAGTGCAAGTTCACCAATATTCTCATGATTGAATATGGCAATTAATGGCCGGTTTGAGATAAATGCATAGGGCGGTAGTGGCGGCGGTTGGGCGGTTAGTGCGAATGCCTGTATCGTCCTTACGACTTCGCGGCGTTCTGGCGGCACTTCCAGCTCGGGGTCCTTCAAAATACCTGACGGTCTAGATTTTGTCTCCATCTGACGAAGCTTTCTTGAAGCTCTTGAAGCACATGAAGCCGCGGAGTGAGTTAGTCATCTGTCTCGCCCATTTCATTATTGCGTTCGCCCTTCATTATTGTTCCCAAAAGAGGAGCTGTTCTTCCACCCCCTGGGCAAAGGACACTATCATCTGCCTCTTAACACTGTTGTTTTTTCTTTTTATGTCCAATAACTCTCCGATTGCGTTTGTCCCTGCGCAGCTGGTCAATTTTTACTCCTTGTACTAATTAGCGAAGGTCTCTTTGCGTCCTTGTTCTGCTTTGCTCGTCATGATCATCTGACTATGCATAAGCATAGGCAGACTGTATATTGAACCATCACAGTTAGCTTATGACCAGGTTTATGCGGGCTCTTTCTCCCTCCCTAGGCGTGCTGACGTTGCTTGTGCTCAAAATAGGATAGTGCCTCCTATCGAACACGAGGTATGCTTCTAGACTGGCTGTTCTGTATGTGACTGTGCGAATTTGTCTTCTGTGTCTAGATTTCCGGAAGAGGGGATAACTCCGGCTTTGATCGTACACTGCACTAAGCCATCTCATGGTCGTCATATTGATGGCCATGCTCGAGTAGGATCAAACTACCGCCATCGGAATGATCTCTAATAGAGTCTAGAATAGTGCCTTGCCACTGACACTCCCTTTGAAGGCTAGGTGAAAATGACCCTGGCATTCGTCCTCACAGGGGCATTACGCGTACGCTGGCAACCATTGAAAGAGGCGTTTAACTTTCATCAGATATATTGCACAAGTAGTGTTGTAATTCAACCTTGCCATGCACGGTACTGGTCACGACCATACGTTAGGCAATGTGAGTGCCGGCACAGACGATGATTCGAAATGGCTCATATGCCAAGATCGCGTCTGCCCCTTTTTCTCAGGGGCTGGGATCAGCATCCTCAAGATTGGGGCAACCCAATGTAGAATATATTGAATGCCGCTGAATGGCATTGTAGACTGTTCATGCCGTTTGCTTACACTGTGCAATTGCATATGTTTGGCTGTTCCAGAAGTGGTGTAGCTTCCATTGTCATCACGTCTCAACACCACGGCAAAAACGCTCTGATACACGTAAAGCTTCGAAATTGAAAATGGTGTTTTGGTTTCACTCCAGAGTTTCCTGCCATAGAACAGTCACAAAGGTTGATGAGGAGCAGTTGAGGCGTGTGGAATCATAGTCACAGGTGTCCTGTCACTCCAACCTGGAATCCTGACGATGACTTCCTGGCCTCAAAACGGGCATGCCAGCACCACTTCAGAATGCGAGGATGGCAAAGCATGATTCAAGTCTTGCTGCTTCATAAAGCTTTGACATCCAATGGGCTCAAGAGCCATTGCATTGCCTTTAAATGTATGAAACTCGACGCTTTCTCATGAGATGTCCAACGCCCCAGGTGTTGCAGACCGAGCCCACATACATCCGTTACCAACCGTTGCCCGTAACCATGTCCATGACAATCGCTGGAAAGACGAGAGAAGACGTGTTCAGATCATCCACGCCCTCAATCTGTTTCATCTCGTCCCACATCACGAAGAGAGTCTGTTAATTCCATCATCATTGTCGTCAATGTTATGGATGCGTGATGGTGTATGGTGATGAAGCGAGCCGTATTGTAACTACGTACGATCCTCAGACATCTGCCAAGACCTCCTTAAAACCGCCTTATCTGACCCAATTTGAACGTCACTTCATCAAACATGCCTGAAACACGCCTGTTCGTGTGTCAGGATTCCAGCCTCATGAATTCGACACGATGTGTGTTGATTGCTGATCTTATAGGGCTAACACCTATACGATATTCCGGCTTTCATCCTTCAAGGCTTCGGTAGTTCCAGCCTTGGATCGGTGCCTATGGCATCATACGAGAAATCTCCTGCAACCAACCTGAGATCATGCTTGCTCCTTGGCTACATGACCATGGCTCTTGAAGAGGCATGGTTGATGAGAGTGAGGGCTTATAGGGGCTACGTGACAGCTTCTAGACGGCAACGCAGCCTTGACTGGATATCTGGTCCAGTAAGGAGGGGTGCTGGTTATAACTAATCAGAAATGGGACCCCCTTCAAAGTAGCTTACCTTCCAGTTGCTACCCAGAGAGCGCTGGGAAGCTTCGGTCCATCGTCACATCTGATTGCTAGACGCTGAGAGGTGACAACCTCAAACGTCTGGACACTGCGGTGAAAGGACTTTAACATCTCCCGAATTTGTCGGAACCACAGCAGGAAATGAATCTCACGCTATGGTCAAACCCATTGGTATGGCGACGACGAGAGTTGCCGATTCAACTAGGCCATCATCTGATTACCAGCCGTCCATTTACTGGGAGTCTCAGCGTCATACCTCGTCGGGCTTTCTCTCAGCAACATCATTCGGTTGAGGATGTCTGCAAGTCAAAATCAAAGCCGAAACAACCGGGTCTGCCAGATTCTATTCGCACGAAGTGCTGGGAAATCAACAAACAATATCGCTTACAGTGCTCCCAGGCTTCCGGCTTGACAGCCAAACTGAAGGAACTCCGTGGATCGCTACCAGTGTACAGTAGATGACAGAAACGGGTTTTCGTTCAACGTCTAGAACATACTCAGCGTAAACAAAACCCAGGTAGATCCCGCCCTGCCGCCCTCGGAGCCCTTCACTCCATCTCCGAGAATACCATTACTACATGGATTTGGTTTCTCTATCCTTTCAGCCTTCGATCGCAGAAGAACAACGGAGGGCTAGAAAATCATGGGCACAATCTGCCCATGTGTATTCGAATGGTGAGGCTTTAGGGAGTCAATATCTCAAATAGTGGTCTCTTTTCCCTCGATACCGAGAAATGTGAACTTGACGGTTGATTCTGGTGGAGCAAATTGCTATGACGACATAGTTTGGAAACAATGCGGGAGCCCCACATCGACAAACTCGGGGAACGGCGTTCCTTTCTTTGAGCTTAAAGGAACAAGCTTGATAGCCGTGACATCAATTGACTTCATGAACTTCAGATTGAAGATATTCCAGGTCGTTCTGAACATCGACACAGGAAAAGGAGCCACCGAAGACAGCCACGCTTTTATTCTATCGCGCTACCAGGCGTCCTATGCTGAATTTTTATTCTCAAGTCTGTCTAAATTCTCCTCCGTGAGAGAACCCACTTAGGTGAAACTTCATTTGACATGACGTTGGGGAGTTCCCGGACTTGTCGGATGAGCCTTAGAGCTTCATTTCATGAAATTCAAGGCACAGATAGCGCATAAGCATATTCCAACGGCATTGTCGGTGATTCTCTGCTTTGGAGGGTTTGACACTGCCACTGTCCGCCAAGACAATTACCGGCTATCCAGCTTCATCCACGGTTAATTCCACCATATTCGAAGAGGACAATATGTATGCCTTACCCCTTACTGCCGAACCCTCAAGTTACTCCTTAGCAGTGTGCCTACCTTTCGGAAGCGGAGGAGAGCCTTATCCTTGACGGCGATCATGAGGCCTTGCTTAAGTTGGCGTTAGCCAATGCGAAGCGTCAGTTGCTAGATCTACTTCGTATCAATGAAGTCTAAAGGAATTCAAGATATGACAGCAACCTTCTGTGGGAAAATATCACCGGGGAAGAGGTGCGCCCCTAAGTTTCAACGAAGTCCCTACATCAGGGCCCAAGGTCGTATTTTCGAAAAATGGGGATGGCTTGGATGTTGTTGCGGGCGCCAATGCGACCTAAATAATGCAAGACTTCCTGGGGTACCCGACGGCAACGGCTTTGCTTATTGATATCGAAATTTGAGAGGGGATTGTGGGCATATAAAGACCATTCATACTTTCCTCAATTCAATCATTTACTTCCCAAGCAGGCTCCCTAGAGAACAATTCATATCCATATAGTGTACCAGCAAACCCACCCTGATAGAAACTGGGGATTTCACAATATGCTTTCAAGCCTCACACTATTGTCCGCGCTGGGCGGCGCAATGCTTGCGAGGGCAGCTGCTTCTGGCACTGAGACGTATGGCATCGGTACATTCAAACAATTACTAGACCACAATGATCCAAGCAAGGGAACATTCAATCAAAAATTCTATTGGAACTCTCAATTTTGGGAGGGACCTGGTTCACCTGTGAGTTTACAATCTGAATCAATCTGAGATTGCTTTTGTCAAGAATATTCTTGGGCTAATAAGGAGTCAACAGGTTGTTATGATGAATCCCGGCGAGGCGGCTGCTGATGATGCTTGGGGTTACCTTTGGGACACAACTTACAGCGGCCTAATCGCAAAAAAGGCTAAGGCTGCTACTGTCGTTCTCGAGCGTGAGCATATCCTTCAAACAGATTACAGGTGGCTATCATCTAACTAGGGTGTAGACCGTTACTTTGGCGATTCGAGTCCATATGATACACTCACCGAAGATAACCTAAAATACCTCACCCTCGACAACGCTATCCAGGACAACATCTATTTCGCTGAGAATGTCGAGCTTCCTTTCGATACAAATCATTCTAGCAATGCGCACAACGCTGTAAGTCACTCGCATCAAAGATATGTCTGCCTTGTCGTACATAGTACTGACTCTACCCTTCGTGGTATAGCCATGGGTCCTTTCAGGGGGGTCATACTCGGGCGCCCTTACCTCCTACACAGCTGCAACAGAGCCCGATGTTTTTTGGGCTTACTATGCCAGCAGTGCACCCGTTCAGATCATCAACAACTACGTGAGTTTCAAGCTGCCAATGTTTCTTGAGGTAAAATATCATGCTAACCGCATCAATCTGAGATCACCAGTGGGAATACTTCACTCCAATCATCGAGGGGGGTCTCCCAAAGAACTGCACGGATGATCTGGATGAAATCTGGAATTACTTGGATGTCATGAACCAGATGAATCTCAATGAGATGCTCGATCCTATTATGGAGAAGTTCAACCTCACACACCTCCGCTACGAAGACTTTGCAGCAGCTCTTCGTGTCAGCCTCTTTTATTTCCAGAGCAACACTTACAACATGCAAACCGACTACGTCCAACGCATGTGTGATTACATCGAAGGCGCAGAGTCTGGTCAGAAGACATCTGGTAACAAAGGCGTGGGTCACTTGAAGGCTATAGAGGGTCTCGCGAAGTGGTTTAGAGATGTTAGGCGTCCTTATGGTAAATGATCTTTCTAGTGCACAGTGTCCTATTTTGGAAGGTGATTATCTTGCTAACATATGGATCAGCTTGCACCGATTGGGGTTACGCTGTCAATGACCTCAGCTGCCTTGACACCTGGAACCCGGAGTCTCTTATGTACAAGGATCTGAGGGTTCGCAATAACATGAGTCGCCAGTGGCAGTGGATAATCTGTAACGAGCTTGGATTCTTCCAAACGTAAGTCGCACTTCCTGCACCGGTGGTTAAACGCATGCCGTGAAGGCATAGAAACTAACGTATGCTTACAGAGGCGCACCAAATAAGTCTGGCGTCAAGTCCATCGTCTCTCGTGCTTTGAACACCGACTACAGCAAGCACATTTGTGAGATGTATTTCCCTGGGAAGACATGGGGCCTCAATAAAGGTGATACCGATGACGCACTCAACAAGAAACTAGGCGGCTGGAACGCCGACCATGTCCAGCGCCTGGTCACTGTTGTCGGTGAACTAGATCCCTGGCGTGAGGCCTCCGTCGCCTCTGACTATCGACCCGGTGGCCCATGGAATGAGAACAGCGATGAGCACCCAGTCTATGTCGCGAAGGGCTCCTGGCACTGCACCGATATGGTTCTTGACGTTGCTTACGCTAATGAAGGATTGAAGGAGATCGTCAACAAGGCGACTGATAAGGTTGCAGCGTGGGTGAAGGATTACTATAACCAGAAGAAGGAGTAAAGACACGACCTGAATACTGAGCTTCCCCGGTGGGACTAATACGAAGAGCAACTACACGTATAAATTTTGAATTTGCTATTCACAATTATTTTTTAGAGGCACCATACCTGAGACCCTACCTCATGGCCTGAAAATCATGTCCATCCCTGGCCGGTCAAACGTCTACCTTGGCTGAGTGATACACGACTTGATGTTTTATCTGCTCCATTTCATGACGAAGAAAAAAAAAAAAAAGATTAGTGAGACCCTATGCTGGTCCTACAAGATATATATTCCAGAAAAAATATATACAATCAAAGTCCTTCATCTCGCGTGGACGGACTGTTTCATCAACTATCTGGCTTTGAATTCACATCCCCATGCTGGCTCGGTAATCGGCAGTGGAGACCAAAATTGCCGAGTTCTTCTTGACGTAAACGTCAAGTAGCATACATAGCCGAGCTCATATAAAATGGGTTGAGCATATATGGAAACCAGGTTACCATACGACACCCACTTGACAATAATTCCGCGTACACAATGCCTCAAGCCGTTGTTCTATCATCCCCCGACGGTCAATTGGGGAAACCAGGCAAAGTCTACTATGACCTCCACTTGAAATCAGTTCCTAAGCCGATGCCCTCGTCGTCCCAGTTGCTCGTCAAGATTACTGCCGCTGCATTGAACCACCGTGACTTATTCAGTCGACAGGGTCTATATCCTGGTGTTGCTTTGGACATTCCACTCCTCGCAGATGGAGTTGGCACCGTCGTTGAGTGTGGTCCAGAAGCCAACAAGGGCGAATGGCTGAACAAGAGAGTTATGGTGTACCCAATGAAAGGGTGGGATGAAGCCGTTGAAGGCCCAGAACAAGATCAGGTCGCTATTTTAGGAGGCACAAAATTCTTCACGGATGGAACGCTACAGGAATACCTGCTGGTCGATTCTCCAAAACAAGTTGTTCACGCACCGGAACATTTGAGCGATGTTGAAGCTGCTGCCTTGCCACTTGCGGGATTGACAGCCTGGAGAGCTTTGGTCACCAAATGTGGTGAGAAGAACTCTTCCAATGGAGCTGCAGTTCTAATCACTGGTATCGGAGGTGGTGTCGCTTTGATGGCATTGCAGTTCGCTGTTGCGAGAGGGGCAACGGTGATCGTCACTAGTGGAGACCAAGACAAGATTGAGAAGGCCAAGGCCCTTGGTGCTCTAGGAGGCGTTAACTACAAGGAACAGGGCTGGGAGAAGAAAGCATTGGAGCTGTTGGCACCTAAGGGCAAGAAATTCTTCGATGCTATAGTTGATGGCTCTGGTGCAGACGTTATCGCAAAGACGCCAAAATTGCTGAAGGTAAGGTAACATCCGCTGCCGAGTCATGGAATAAAACGCTGATTTGTCACACATTTAGACTGGTGGTGTTATCACAGTCTATGGCATGACGGTCTCACCGAATCAGTCCTTCCCCATGTCTGTTGTTCTTCGTAATATTGAAGTCCGAGGATCAACTATGGGCTCGCTCAAGGAATTTCGCGACATGGTGGAATTCGTCGACTCAACCAAGGGTGACCTGAAACCTGTGATCTCAAGAGTCGTTGAAGGATTCACCGATCTCAAGAAACTTGATGACCTTTTTAATGACATGAAGTCTGGAAAGCAATTTGGGAAGCTTGTCATAAGAATCGAAAAGAAGACAAATCAGACGGGTGAGAAGAGCAACCTGTGATCTCTGCCTGCACATGCTAAGGATTGCATCCATCGCAGATTGAGGATCGGCTATGCAGCCCGTGGATATAAATTTGGAAAAGGATTCAATTTTATTGTCCTTCACTACTTCTATACACACCAGATAAGTACGGAAGTTTGAAAGGAATAGGACTATCACAGGTTGTAATATGATAAATGCACAGCATAGCGTGCAGATCTGAATTTTGTTGTATACAATACTTCGCAAAGTAAGGATTTTGTTCAATGATCAGTCAAGGAGACCGCCCGGGAGTCATAACGAAAAGAAGGTGATACATAGTCCGAGAACATTATATGATGCAATGCACAAGAGAGAAGGGAAAGGTAGAGTAAAATATAGGGATATATAAACAGAATTATCAGTGCAGTAGGGTATATAGCAGCGAAGGACAAGAAATTTGCATGTGTTGACACAGGGCTGGAACAGAAGGATGAGTAAGGGCGGCTCAATGAACGTCGGGGAGCCGCGTATGGGACGCAACAGTCGAAGCAGTCTGCTCCAAGAAGTGTACAGAGATTATGGGAAAGCCGCAGCAGAAATGTGGTGGCCTTTAGATAAAAGACAGCTTCGTGGTCCGCCTCTCTGGGAATCGTCTTGAGGGCGGGTAAGGAGAGCCTCCTGGACCAGCAGCGCCAACAGGCATTGGCAGTGCAGTGCCCCCAGCTACTGGTCCGGGACCACGACCGTATGGGACACGGCCAGGCATGAATGGGCCAAAATCGCCACCGATCTCTTCACGACAATCGAACTCTGAACCGGGGGGCACACCACGCTGGGGCGGAAGTCGTGTAGGAGTTGGTGGCGGCTGGAAGGGAACAGCAGGCGTGTATCCGGGACGGGGAGGGCGTGGAGGTGGTGGTCCTCGAGGTTTCACTGTTGGTGGAGGTCCCGGTGGCCCAAAAGGTCCAGGACCAGGCCGACGGAATCCTGGTGTTGACGGGCCATGATAAGCTTGTGGTTGGAAGTTTGGCGTCGTGGGACGGCGAGTATCGATGGGTGCAAGGCCCATCGGAGGGTGCTGGCGAGTAGCTGGAGGCTGTGCTGGCTGCGACTGGAATGGACGATATGTGCCCTGGTGGCCGTTATCGGGGGTATGATGAGCATTCCATGTATTGGATCGAGGCATTGGCGGAGGGGTGGGATCAGAATATAGAGGAAGACCTGCCGCGACACGAGAGTCGCGCTCACAATAAGGCAAGCCGTTCCACTCGAAGTAGTCGCCACGAAGAACAATCCGACAGGTGGTGCACTTGAAGCACTCTGGATGGTACTTGTTTCCTTTCTTCTGCTCTTGCGAAGCGGGCGGGGGATTGATTGAACCCAAGGACTGGGACTTGGCTGGATGTAGGTGGCTTTCTGTACCCCAAGAGTCGCCTTCTTCCTGGATCCCCTCCGTCTCAAGATACGTTCCCTCGATTCCACTATTGCACGCCGCACAAAGTGAACCGTTTAGTTCATGGTAGTGCTGCGAGCAATACGGCTGGTTATCGTGGACGTAGAAATCACCGGTTGCGAACGGTTCTTGGCACTTGGTACATCTGAAACACTTTCGATGCCACCGCCCAGTCAGGCGCCCATCTGCCGATGAAACAGATTTTCCAACGATGAACTCGTTGCATCCACGGCACCGATTTCTGACTCGCGGTCTCGATGGCGATGTAGGAGACGGCGACACTGTTCCAGACGCTGCTGGTGTGGTGACATCAGTTTTGACTGGACTCAGTGGTCCGGGTTTGAGGTTCTCTTGACTCTCGCGTTTCATCCCTCTTTCGATCTCGGGTTTTGGTCGTAATTTAGACTCTGGTTCCTGGAGCTCCTGCGTTTCAGGAACTTCCTGGCAAGCGCTCAATTTTTCGACCGAAGGATTTGGCGTTGGCAGTCTATCGTTTCTCGGTATTGTGGTAACGGAGTCAGAAGGAGAATTGGTCAGTTTTCTGATCTCTTGCTCCAAGTTTGACGAGCCATCCACAGGCGAGCCAATCCCTCCGTTTCTCAACGAAGAGATACTGTCTGGCTTTGAGGGTTTCCTGCCGATCATTCCAATGTCCAAGAGAGGGCCAGTGCAAGGTGGTATCGGGAAGTGCGTAATAATCGGAGAACGGTTGTCAGAATGGCCGGCGCTACACCTCCGGTTGGCCTTGAATCTGCTCGCCACAGACGAGACGGATGACTTTTGAGTTCTGTGAGTTGGCTTCTCCGGAACGTCTTCTAATGCTGATGCGCTCGATGTTCGAGTTAAATTTCGACTGGCAGAGGTATCGACCTTATCATCGCCATTGTAACTCGGATTTGATAGTCTTCCATCTGCAAAGAAAGGATCGGTTGGCGAGTCCATCCCCTCGTAATTGAGCTGAGCCTTGAATGACAGCGTGCTCTCCTTCAAATCCTGCGAATTGCCCCTTCCAATTGATGTCGCGGCCGTGCTCACACTGCTGGCGTTGAAACCCGACGAGCGCGAGCCCTGTGTACTTTCCGAATTCATGTAATGATGCATCCTCATCGGCTCCTGGTAAGCGGCAGGCTCATGAGCACCGAGATCGCCAATTGTTATCTCCAATTCCTCGTCGTCGATGTACATTTCACCACTAGCGCCCATAAGCCCAATGTCGCGCGCAAAGTTTGTCACCGAAAACTCGTCGTCAAGCCGAAACTTGGTCGAATAAATTGACTCTGACGGCGCGTGAGAAGGGGCGTAGTGGGAGGTGGGTGATGGAGGGCCATAATGGGAGCTGTATCGACGAGGTGGGCAAGTATCAATTTGTGGCGGCTCGGCGTCTGGGATGTTCTTGGTCGATTCGAACCTGTCCATGGCAGCTGGCGATGCTGGAATTGTTGCAAGATCCACTGGCTTTCTGACGGAGAAGTCACCAATATTTCCTGAGTAGTTCGAGTTGCTGGCCTGTAAACTCTTGGTATCAAGTGAGATCGAGATCTCATGTCGATGCTTGTTGTCTTCTTTGGGTGATCGTTGTTTGAGCTTGGGCTGGGGCGACAAAGGGGCAATTATATCGTACAAATGCCCAGCGTGGCGCCCAGGGGCATAATTATGGGAATCCTGCATATTGGCACTCGACGATGGAGGAGCAGGGAGGTCCTTGTCTTGATGAGTATATGCATTAGGAGTAGCTCCGTGTGAGCTTGACGGGGGATTGGGTTCTTGTTCCGGGCCAGAAGAAGTAGAAGAAGTAATAGAAGTAGCAGCTATCGAATAAGGAACGAAGCTCGCCGGACTTGCTGCTGTATATGGGTGCGGTTGTGGCGCTGTCTGGTTCTGCTGATACAACGGTGATGCAGGGGGTGGTTTCGGTAACGTGGATGATGTAGGTGTATGCGGGATCGACTTTTCACTGTTTGGTGTCAAGATATCCGGACGTAAGAACGGTTTGTCTGATTCAAAGAGGGGAAAACATCAGCAATGCACTTTTTGACTTTTTCTTCTTTCACTCTTCTGTTCTGTTTCCCGATTCTCTTCTTCCCCTCTAAACATGATTGCCTTGGTTCTCTCTGGGACCCAGGGGTTATCGTGGGGACAAGGGCGCTTACTTGCAACTAGAGGATCGATCCGAGGCAGCGGTCCTAACCGAGTAGGCTTCGTCGATGGGTCGAAATCACTATCGTGCTGCTGGCTGCTCCACGGCAGGTAGCTATGCTCCTGTCGAGATTCCTGTGAGGGAACAGACTGTTGGGAAGAAGATGATTTCGATTCGAATTGAAGCTCATGTTCTGGTGGTGGTGTGGTTTCTCCTGTTGCTTGAGATGCTGAAGTGCCATCCGAGCAAGTCAGTATCGTTGACAGAAGGCATAACAGAAAGAATTGCCCAGGGCACTTACATCCGCTGGGCTGACAGACATGATCGCCCATGTGAGCAATGTCCACATCTTGGGCGCAATTGGAGCACTTCACGGTCAGCCCCTCCAGCGAGAGAGACGATGTCACTTGCCCTTTCATGAGGTTGTATATCGATGGCAGTCAATGTGCGAATGCAAGTAAGAAGTATGAAAAAGAGTGAAGGAAAGAAAAGAAGGAAAAGTTTCAGGAACAGAAAAGAGCGTGTGGGAGAGAAGAAAAAAATGTTTCGATCAAATTATCCTCATCGGTCCTCCAGATCCTCCTGAGATTCAAATCGATCGCAATGATCGCATAAAATGGTTCGATGACATGTATCCGTTTGGCTTTCCAAAAAGAAAAGTCCAATGTCCACCGGCTAGAACATCAATTGATATGTTTGAGACCACTGCGACACGAAGAAACTGATACGATCTGGCGCAAGTGAACGAAGAGAAGAGAAAGGAATATACACCAGTGTAGAAAGGGATGATGAATATAGGGAGGGCAAAGCTTGGGTCTCAGGGGCTAGATAAAGCTGAAGCAAAGGAGGTAAGCGGCGTAGGCTAAGGGTGGTAGCACCATCAAATTTCGAGACAGCTTGCGACAAAGCCTTGAGGGATCAGGGTCTTATGAAGAACGAGCAGCAGCTTACACCGGACGTATGGTCACCGGTGCAAGGCAAAGAGTGTAAAAGTCTTCCAAGACTCAACGTGGTGATGTTCAACGAGGGACAAGGTGACACAAATGAAGGTGGTTTTCCAAGGAATGGCCGACGGATAGTTTGGATAAGAAATCCAAAAACAAAAAAGAGTAGAGAAGAAGGAAAGAAAAGAGGAAGAGGGGAGCGGTTCCGTAGACACAAATTCGGGTCTGGGTCAGGGGAACAGTCTGTGTCACTGTTATCGAGAGAGCGCATGAACATATAATTCCAAGCAAATGACGTTCTAATAAGAAGCGAATCCCTGTCCAATGCTTATACTCGGAGCGCAGAAAACAGAAGCGCAAAACGTCAGTCTCTAATCATGTCTTGATGACATCTAACCGATACAAAGGCACCGTTCAACGACAGTCTCCAAAAGGCATTCCCGCGCCGAGCGGTTATCGGGACACGAGAGAGTGAGGACAAGGAAGGCAAGGTGGAGGATGGCCTGAACGACAAGATCAACCAGGATGAGATCAATGGATGACGACTTTCTCCATAAGCTACTTGAGTGCGCAGGCCATTCATATCTGGGGGCCCGCTTGGAGACATTCCTTCAACGGTTCACTAAGCTGCGAATGGATGATCTGATCAACAACGTTAAGCCGTAAGGGGATTAGAGCCTCTCCGTTGGAGAAAGTTGTGCCGTAATGAAAACAAGAAGCTGTGAAGGTGAAGGTGCCGGTTTACATGACATGTTGTACACATGAAAATGAAGCTCCCTGGCCCGCGTCCGCGCGTCTGGTACGTCCCATGGTTGCAACCGGTGAAGATTGCGCAACATCGCGACAGGTGAAAGGCGATAGATGGCAGATGGCGATGATGTTTATTAGCGCGCCGCTTTAGCCCGGTCTTTCGAGGAAAAATGCGTCCGATTGTACATGCATTCTCTCTCAGGCCGTGTGAAAAAAAAACCAGCTTCGTCAATTCGCTTAGCGCATACCTATCGATGTGCACAGCGGGAAAAGACAACGGCCATGGTAAGAATGCCTGCTTTGCTTTGGTTATCACTAAGACAGCTTTGCGCCCATAACCTTATTTCCCCTTTTTTGGCCGGTTGTGGCATTGCGAAGCCAAAGAAGAGTGTGAACATTTCCTGTCGTTTTCTTTTTTTCTCGGGGTTGTTCATACCGTAGTGTGGCACGGACCAGCTATCATTGCTCACGCTCGTTGCGACGCCGTCAAGGGCCCCACAATGTCATATAGATAGAGAAAGGCAGACCCTGTGGGTGGTGGCGGCTATTCCGCATGGAAAGTTGGCCTTAACTTCCCGCGACAGCAGCGCTTTGACAGCCAATTCATTGAACCAAAGATGGTAGTTGATATCTTGCCCATAGTCTACACGCAATCCACAGGCCTCAATTATGACTATGATGCACGGTCTTTCATTCCAAGCTGTATCCCACAAGTAGCGATCTCGGGGGTGTGGTATAGAAAAAGGAACAACTCTTAACATCCACTGACCGGTGAGTACTCCCTTAACTATTTTGGATCAAGCCGTTGTGAACGGTGTGAGATAGAAATCCACGATCACGGTCATTAAAAGCGGCACCTCTGCGAGAATCCAACATATCAATATCCCTCGAAATGAAGGCGCCTGTATGCAACAGCCGACATCCATCATATTACTGGTCCATATTCTGATTCCGTTTTCCTATTGCTGTCCATCGCTTTCTGTCAAATTTGCTGCCTGCATGGACGGAACGTGATGCTGCAGAAGAGAAATGAGGGTGTATGGTGCTGGTGTCTCTCACCAGCGGGGCTGCAAGTGTCATATTCAATTTCCATAGAGAAGAAGAAACGATTTCATATGTTTTTGCTTTTCTTTTCCAATATCCTTTTTTACTCTGCCGAAGTGTATCAACTCACCGACAATCGCCAAATAATCAATCCCCATAAGGAGCCTTTAGGCTCACAGATAGAGGTCAACCCATTTGAGACAGATATATCGATTATCAGAACTCAACTCAGGTAATTTTAGCCGACTGATTCGTCTTGCCGAGAGAGGACTGGAGGCTCCACGAGACTGTGACCGAGCAGTGTTGTACGTATAGTACATATCTCCAGAATGATCGTCGTCATCTAGTTGCTGCTTGAAGGTTACAGTTGAACAGAGCACGGAATTGAGGTCCATGCGAGTCATGCTTATTCCCTCACATAGGTGCCGCCGTTTTTCCTGTCCTCAATGAAGTTCAACCACTTTCTTCAAACCCTGGTGGAAGATTACTCCTGCGCACCACAGATACTTTCTAGACTCTCTCGTACGTCTCACTCTCACATTGAAGGAATGAGGTAGCGCGTAGAAGCCTTGAGGTACCCTCTAAAAGACAAACCGAAGTTCCAACTCCATAGAGGCAGGTAAGGAGAAAGAGGAGCAAAAATCAGTGCTGACGAGGTAATCAACCCTAGCCCTTCCATCAATTGGAATTATGATCCATGTTATATTGAGGTCCTAGCCTGTTTCGAGAAGCAATCGTTAAAAAAGCAAGTGTGCCCTATGACAATGCACTGACAGGGAGTCACAGCATGGGAAGACGTCTCATAGTCTTTCCCACGGAGATAACACGTCAATAGAATGTTACACCTGTGACGTCGCGTGTCTTGGATGCAAAAGATAATCTCCAAATTTCTTCAGTGATATAGTCCTTGTTTGATATCATGCCAGTCGGTGATATCAAAAGAACGTAGAAGAATAGCAATCAATCACCTTCATACTTGACATGTAGAAAACCCCAACAGGGTCAGCTCTTCAAGATGATCATTTGCACGATCATTTGATAAAGCCACATGTCTTGAGTGAAGACGCTTGAAGGTGATGATCTCTGTAGCGTGATTGACTCCATAAGAGTAGCGCGCTTCGCTGTGTCATGCCCTCACACAGTCCTTTACCACGACTTGATAGCCACAAAGAAGGATTTTAGTGGCCATGGGGAGGACCTATTTATCAACAGCTTAGGCTTGTCAATCAGACGCGTCAAGAACAATTCGTGGAAATAGTCAAGCGTATGCAGCTATTTGATGGCTCTTTGACTGTTGTATGCTCAAACGATCCGATCGCCTGTACGCGCTATCTCTGCTGACTCCTTGGTTTGTTTCTGCGAAAGCCATTATCTTGATGAAAGATGGCGTTCATAGAAAAGCAATCAATGACACTCGATTGCCATACAGACTTCTCACGTAGTGAAGCACGAGCTCTGATAGGGATTATGCTTTTTATGCTCTAAATGCGATAGAAAGGTGAATGTTGGCTTGGAAGCGTACATCGGATCTCGCATCAACTTGTCTCGTTCATGTGTAGCTGAATTCCCTGATACTAAAACCCACCAATACAGGGTTGAAATGGTTTTCTCGACCAAAGTCACAAATATAGCCATGCTTCTATGAAAATCTGACCCGATTGGTAAACTGGGGAGTATGTTGGATTTGCTGTCATACGCAATGTTCATGTGGTTCCATTGGAGTTTTCATGCATGAAATTCACGAGAGATCGTCCAGCCAGTAAGCCTGAGTTCGTAACCAAATAGCATGATAGAAATAAAGTAAAAGACAGATACAAAAGAGCGATTGATATATATGCTAACATAGTCAACATGACTGAGAATGTCATCAAACATTGCACTATATCGTAGGCCGTTCAGGTTGAGCCGTAACGTAGGAATTGAGCCCTCGGAACTGGATGATAATATTCAACCAAAGGCCATTGACAAAACAAAATCATGAAGATTGTCCACGGGGGTCGTGAAACAAAATCGATCGCAAATGCTGGCTTCTTTTAACAGGCGGAAGACAATTTTGTTCAAAATGCCCTGCTAAACCATGCAGAGTACCGATTCCTGCCACCATGCCTGCTCGTAAATATACTCCATCGTTCTGTAACCCCTGAAATTAGCAATTGATTCACGATAGCCACAATCCTGTGGCAATCTAAAAAGAAGTAAAGAAGCAAAAAATACTCACTTCTGTGCTTCTGCTCTCTGATGCTGCCAATATCAATATTACCATCACAGAAGGGATTGTCCTCCTGTCCCACTCCCCTAATTCTGTTTCCATTGTCATCTGGCTCTTCCTGCTGCTGAGATCCAACAGGTATCTTCTCCTCCAACCCTAACCCAACGGGCTTCACCTCCCTCACTGAACTAAAAGCCCCTCCTAGCCCAATTGCTATACTCCTCCTCGCTCTCTGCATTCGACTTTCCCTTCCTCTTTCCCTCTTCCTCTCCTTCTTCACCCTTTTCTTTGCACCAAAAACAACCTCGCCCTCCTCATTCAAAACCTCCATCTGTCGTGGCGTCCGCAGTACTCTAGGTGTCGAAAATAGAGGCGAAGGGGATTGGCGAAGATAATCAATCACAGAGGAACGTTTAGTTCCAGGCGGGGTGATGTCAGAGATGCTATCCCCGTCAAAAAAATCGACGCCGCTTGAACGAGGATTGAGGTAACTTGGGGATATATTGGAGAGATCGCGGGTTGTGCGGCGCTTGATTCGTTCTTGACGGGCTGTGATTTGGGCGGAGAGAGTATGGTTTCTTGAGAGGCGGTTTGTAGAAGAGCGGAGGGGTGGGACTAGGCTTGACATTGTTGGGTCTTCTTCTTTCGTACTTTGATTTCTTCTTCTGGTGGTTTGGGTTTGTTGGTTGGATCGATCAACTGCACCTTTTATGCCTTTCCTCGAAGTGAGCAATTGTGCTATCGTAAATCGCACGATGATGATTGAAATATTGGATATATGATATTTGATCCTTTTCGCACCAGCACAAATTCAATCAGCATATATTCTTCTAGTGACGCTCAATCACAGCTGCTTTCCACCAGAAAAAAGAAAGAAAAAAAAGTTTGAAAGATGCAGAATGTCAGGGACCACGCTCACCTCATATAACAGAATAAACAAACCCAACTCACTCCCTCCCTCGATCCCTGTACACAATCCCTGCACAGCAAACTAAATCTTACTCGACATCGGCCATTTAGATGCTCTCACATTTCCTGTTTCTGAATTTGAGAGTCTTGCATGTAGGGGTAAAAGATGCATTGAAACAGATACCCCCTATCGACCTTCTGCTGTCGTACGCATCTGCATTCGGTGGGGGGATATCAATTTCCATAACGACTCAATCTCAACTGTGGCTGTATTCCTCGATGACAAAATCTGATAAATAAAGTTCCATTTGTAGTCTTCGTTCTTCTTTTCGATTTTCTTTCCTTCTGGCGCCTTTTCTCTTAACTCTGCTGTTAGGAAACTGGCTTGATCAGGCCTGATTTCGCTCGCCACTCCCGGTAATATAAAGCATGCGAGCGCAGCGCTCTTGACAGTCCAGGGGTTGACACGATGCCAGGAGACAGAAAATAAGTGCATGCTCTACATTTGGGAAAGATGGTCAATATTTCAACGATACAGTGGCTTACAGGAGATTAAATCTTGAGGATGAGTGAGAATGTGACAGACCGTGCTATAAGCTACAATAAATAACCATGTAGTCTCATTTAACCTTGATATTCTATGGCGTTTCTCAACTCATCTCTCCGTCTGTGAAAAGCCCCAATTTGCCAAAAACTTTTGACCAAATCACTACTCACAAAAGGTGCAGATAAGAGAAGACAGCCACCGCTCCTCCAGACCAAAAGAGACATGCAAGAAGAAGTGCAACCTTCTCCACACATCTATACCACGTCGGTCACACCAAGATTTGAAACAAGTTTCTTGTTTTCTGCAGATTCCTTGTATACAGCCATGCTCCAAAACAGCAATATATGCGTAAGAATAATGGCCTAAACTCATAACATATCAATTGCAATCATGTGTAAGGATGTCAGGGTATTATATGCATGCAGTTTCTCCCGAGAACATTCTTTCCTCTTTCACTTCTTTCGATTGAGCACATCACATATTGCAAGCCATTTACCCCCGTAACATAACCTCATTCGCCCAATAGGAAACAGTAGAAAACAGATCATTGCACTTCATCACCATCATTTAAGGAGCAGATAAAACAACCCTAACATCCTTCTTATACCACATCATCACCTATAATCTACTTCCTCTCGGGCGCGGTGTAGCGAGAAGACCCATCGTTCGACTGGTAGTAGGTGCTACCGTTCGCGTTGTTGTAATAGTACGATCCATCGCTGTTTATTTTTCTTGTCAAAATCATCCTCGACGACCTTCTTGTCTCTATTGATTGGAATGATCTGCGTTTAATTGAAGAAACTTACTTGTTAGAGTAATGGTAGGCGTTCTCACTGGGACCCGTGCCGTAGTCTCGCGAGGACCAGTTGTTGCCCTGAAAGAATTGAGATGAGGAATGATTAAAAGCGAGCTCGAAAGAGGTGATATCAAAAGATGAAAGCTACAATCCGCTTGCTTATGACATACCTGACTATTGGTCCCGGATCCAGTGGTAGTGTACTCCGAGGAGTTGTAGGTGGCACCGTCAGAGGTGGTGTAGTTTCTACCGCCGTTGTTGTTGGAAGACATGGTCGATAGCTTTGGAATGACTTGCTTATGAGGGCAGAGAATTGGGGAATATCAGAAGAGAAATCAGCAGATAGAGAAGATTCAATTGCTGATGTGGTTGTTGTTGTTG
>AZGZ01000013.1:364286-378563 GCA_001636715.1 Ascosphaera apis ARSEF 7405 | reverse complement strand
GTTAGAAATGAGGAAAAGGAGGTGGAGAAAGCGAGGATTCAAGGTGTCAAGGAAGTTGGAAAGTGGGGAGGAGAAAAAGCTACAAAAATAAAGATTAGATCGCATGTTGATCGTCCTCAATATTGACGAAGTCGATAACATTGGTACTTGATAGAAGCTCAAAAAATGTAATAGGTTAATGAATTTAAACCCATAATTTTCGCAGTTTTGCAGGCATGATAGTTCAACTACTATACTGACATCTCGAATCTTTACGGCCACTTTGATATCGTCTCCATGAGCTTCCATGCCCGTACTATACACAGAAAAAGTGTTCACATAAAACGAAAATGGGAATATGTGCACTCGTTGAAGATTAAACATTTCTATTGTGATTCTACCTTATTGAAGGACAAAATTGTTGTTGTCCATAAACCCCTTTCAATGCATCTCATGTTCACATATGATAACCGCCGAGTGCCTTACCTACATTTCCAATAACTACCGCTGTCCCTGCGCCCTTGTACGAACTATGAAGCACCCACATCGATGCCATCCATTTTACACGGAAGACTCCGAAGTTATTCATTTTGATTATTGTCAAATGTAGGTCATCTCACAATCGGTCGGCTGGTGGTGAGAGAAAATACAACATTATTCTCTTCGCTCAAATGCAGGAATGCATCCAGTGCCATAGAAGGAAAGATTTAGCAATTAATTTATGCCGGGCCGTCGTAAAGCAAATACCTTATATGTTGCTATGGCATGAATTATAGGCTTTTCATTACGCAGAGAGCAAAAGGGTAAGCTATAGCTCTAAGCATGTCTAGAGGGAAAAATAAATTCGATATACCCGCTTGATTCAGAGAGAATAGTTCACAAGCAACAAACACTACATAACACCTTGAGACAGACACGATGGTTAGCAGGAACACTCAGTACAGCCATTGTGATTTTTGCAATGTAATAAGATCATCCCAGAACAAGCACATAGCAAACGTCGACAATATGCCTTCTTCTAACAAAGATCGCATCAGCTCCCTAAACCTCCCATATGATCAAAGCTACCAACCATGGAAGCGATCTTCCTTCGGGCTCGCAAGGCTCTTAATGAACTGAATCGTAATGTTGGAATGGTACTAGCCCTTTCTCCTTTTCTTTTTTTCATTTACCCCTTCTCAATCTTACTGACTATTCTGCTTCCTATAGCTAGAAGAAATCAACTGGCCAACAATCTCAAATTCAGCACGTCAAATCCGCCTAACAGCGGCGCGGGAACTCTCTGCTATAGGCATAAACCTCGATCCAGATATTTTACATTTTGAATGGGATGCGAATCAGATCAGGGAGTTTGAGGCGTTGTTTTATTTGAGGGATCAGGGGAGGAATTTGTTGGATGATGCTTTGTACGATGATTTAGATGAGGCGGAGCCGGTGCATGCACAAGATGATGAGAGGGGAGTCGTGAATCAAGGTACTGTGATTGGTAATGGTAATGTGCATGAGATGGGAGAAGGAGAGGAAGAAGAGGCGTTCGAGGACCACTTTGTGGACGAAGACAACACGACTCTTGTCAACGTTGTGAACCAAGTTCTTGTTGGTCCGGAGGTGAATCCACTGCCTATGCTCCGACCAGATGCTCAGATCCGGCCAGAACCACCCGTTGCAAATGACAACCAAGCCGAAGCAGCAGGAGGAGAACAGGTGGAGGAAGAAGAACTATGTCAGTGCTGCTACAATGGCGTTCATCCAACCCACCTTCTCTCCTGCCCCATAGATCAATCCCACAAGGTCTGCACTACCTGCCTCACAGCATACGCATCCAACCAGCTCGGCCTCTTACGCCACCAACTGCGCTGCCTATGTGTCAACGACGATAAAAAGCAATGTGAGGGTATATACCCCTTACACACCCTCACCACCATCCTCACCGACAAGAAAATAATCCAAAAGCTACTCGATCTCGAACAAGCAGCATGCATCGCAGACGCTGAAATTGAAGGGTTGGAGAAGTGTGTGTTTTGTGGGTATATGGAGATATACCCTCCCATCAACGACACGGCTGATGAAAAAGGTGAGAAGGAGTTTCGGTGCATGCATCCCGATTGCGGGAAGGTTATGTGTCGCACCTGTCGTGCAGGAGCTCATCCTCCAACATTGAGTTGTGATGTCGTGAAGAAGATGGGTCGGCTTGGGGATGTCACTCGAGCTCGTTCAAAGTCGTTATCGAGACGGTATATTGAGGAAAGCATGACTGAGGCATTGGTGAGGAAGTGTCCGAATCAAAAATGTGGTGTGGAGATTATCAAGGAGGATGGGTGTAATTGCATGACTTGTTCGAGGTGTGGTTCAAAGTTGTGTTATCTGTGTGGGAAGGATATCACACAGGAGAATTATGGTCACTTTGGTGCGGCCACTGGTTGCGAGACGCATAGAGTCAGGGATGAGCAGGCGGATGTCGAGCAGGGGAAGATTAAGGGGTTGCAAGAGGCGGAGACATTCGTGAAGTATGTCGAGAAGATCTGAACGGCGTGAGCCTTTCTTTCTTCGTCAATGTCGTCTAATTCCCAAGGCCAATGGATGCATCTCTGACACCCAGCAAGTTGTTCTGACCAATACATCCATCAATTGACTCCTCCCCCTTTACCCCAAGCCCAACCCTCAAAACAATTCCAAAATCCGCACCAACCACGGAAAATACCCTTCGAACCCAGGAAGAACCGCCTCCTTGTCTTTCTCCGTCCCACCACCTTCTACAATTAAATCCCTTTGCACACCTACCCAGAACATCACACACATCAACGTCAACCCAAGCACCATCCCTATTCTTGCGCCCCGTCGTAGGATCTGGATCAGTGAGGACCATGCATTTGTAATGTAGGATTGGATGAAGAAGTAGCGGGGTGCACAGAAGGCGAAGATGATGTAGAAGCGGATAGCACGCCAGATGATATAGAGGATGAGTGGGATGGCGAAGACGAAGATCAGGAAGACAAGGAAGGCGGTAACGATGAGGAGTGTGATGCGTATATAAGGAATTAAAGGGGTAAAAATTGTGGGCTTTGCAGGGGGCATTGAGACGGCTGGGGCAATGGGGCACGGGGATCGTGAAGGTATAGAAGGGCGTGAATGAGGATAGTAATTAATTCTGGTTACTTTGATGATTTCTTCGATGGCCGTCATTTTGTCTACGATGTCGCTGTGAATTATTTGATGATGAGATATGTGAGGTTTAGACTCAATTGATATAAATGGCAAGTGCGAGTATAACTTAAGGTAAATCATCGCTTGCCCTTGACCTTATGTAAATACATAGAAATCTCCGTCCGTTTTGGAGACTTTGCTGCTCGAACTGTTCTGTGTCATTCTATTATTGACTCAATGTCATAGTCTCTTCTCTTTGATATCCCTTTCACGGCACAGACAGGCCAGTTTGTTAATCTCATTATTGATGGTCCAAGCCATTTACACACAGAAAACTTGCGATTTATTTAGAGCCCTGTTCTTCTTATCAGCTTCCAACTGAATGAGATAACCTTGGCAGTTTGATTATTCTATCGATTGGCCAAAAACCACATGTTCAAACGAACTATGGTTTCCCATTGTGTGTAAGGGAATACCCACAAGTACCCATCGCATGTTGGTAACCTGCAGTCTTCGGCGGACAGAACAAACATGCTTCTTGCCAGCACTATGCAATGAGAAGCATGGCTTAAACGAGTCGGTCGTATTTATGAATAGGCGGAAATATCTGCCATGCTGCGGTATAATAGTCACAAAACTTCCTAAGTGCAGACGATATAGGTGGAATTCCGGGTTATCTTCACTAGTTGTAATAATCAAAGTACATCGCTGATATTTTGCGAGCTATTCTTAATCTGGCACTGAATCCATCCTTTGTTGTTTCTTTCGTCTCTGATCTGGCGTTCATATGTTCCCGTTCATCCTGACTACCCCTAAATGTATTGTGAAATGGCAATTCATCCTCGTATAAAAAGGGACCTGCTAATGTACAACCCATAGCACCCGCTTTGCTCTATATGAAATGGAACAAAAATAAACAGATACCGTCTTTCTTTTCAACACTTGGTCACCTCATACTGTCCCCAAATTTTTCTCTCTTCGCCTTTAAGCCCCTTTTCATCCAGAACGTGCCTTTCTAGCCTCCATTATAACTCCAGGACCAAGACATACACGCCAACCGAGAATATCTATACCACTATTTGCACTATCTTAAGATGGGATGAATGAAAGAATTACAAAGCAGTGGAATGATGACGGTGCATGTATATCTATATCGACTTTGCGAAAATGCTTATAGCTCAATTGAACATGCGGCCTATCCGTTAATTAGAATTAACCAAAACTTCAACGTCTACCGCACATAAGTATACACACGATACAATGGTGTTGAATGATAAGTAGTAACAAATTCATACAGTCGCTGGAAGAATATACGAGAGACCGTGGTGTACTGCATACATCCTTCAAGTATCAACATCCATACCTGTGGAAGGACACCTACTCAGGTAGAGTATGTATACATTTAACCATAGCATAGTTTCAAGTGCCTCAAAGAACATATGAATAATAAGATATAATTTAGTAGCCAACGTACAAAGGAAAAAAATCATTATAGAAGAAAAATGCCAGACCAGGCCAAAGGAAATAAGAAGGAATGATGACCAAAATTAGTATCCAGCCGTCTTGTTCTATCACATCAATACATCAGCCTTGTTATGCGACAGAATGTAATGTGTACGTGGTCACAGCGGAAACGTTCGCGCGACGGTTCTCAAATCTAGCGGCCCATCCGAAGTACCATCGTAGAACACGAATTCACGATTGCTGCGGCGGTCAATGATGGTCACGGTTTGTCCACACAGGACATACATTGTCTTTCTCTTAAACCCAATAATCGGGGCCCGAGGATTAGCGGAACGATAAATGCCACCATTAGCTCCGCGCATGGCCTTGAGATACGGAAGCTCGTCCTCAGGGTCAGGACTGAGGAGGGCCTCAATGCAAGCATCGCAGATGGTGATAGTGCCGTCGATTGAACGGGCTTCAATTTCGCGATTGTGTTTGATCTTTCCACAATCAGAGCAAGACACTGGCTTGTTCTATTCAAAATTAGGAACGTCAGTTCAATTCCCGGCCTGCCTCAAATGGATATTCGAAAAGCTCTGTCTGCACCTGTGTTCTGGTGGAATAGGGAAACTAACTTACAGCGCGGTCTCTAGCTCGCCTATGTAAACCAACTCTGACCCCCTGATTATTTTCCTGGGCTGGTTCGGCAGCTTGCTGTACACGGCTTTGCGGCCGGTCGTTTGTCGAAGACATGTTGAAGAGAAGAGATAAAATCAGTCAATCGTTGGTATATATATGTATATATATTCGAGGCAGATCTTTGCTGATGTATACTCAATTCATCAAACCAATTTGCGAGCTTATATATCTTTTCGTCCAATGCGGCTATGCCATTCTGTTTGGGATGACTTGCAGGCTTCTGGCTATCTTCAGATACATTTACACCATTACCTGTCACATAACTCATGTAAAAACTTACTACTCATTCTTCAGAAACGTCTCCTCAACAAGTGACCGATGCTTGAAGAACCCAAGCGTAGTCCGACGTTCTGAGCGTCTTATGTGGACTGATGGTATATTTGGAGTGATTTTTTTGGCCTTGAACCATATGCAATATTGTCAGCGTATGCGAACCTCAATGCTCACTGCAGTTCGTCATGCATCCAAATTTTGGGTGCAGCCAGTCCGATTCAATCACAAATCTGCCCAGCAGCTTACAGAGTATATGAACATGTTGCAGACTAGAATGTAGCAACTACTTAGTACGATGGTTCATCATCGCATATTTCATCGTAGTAGTCGTGCGTCTATGGTAACCTGACAAACTTCGCGGTACGGTGTATGGTTCAGGGGTAAAGGGGCCACCAAAATTAGCCAGTGTACTCTGTACCGTTATGGGGGAAAATTGTTAAGTATAACGAGCGGGGATTTAGAACCCAAGATGATTTGACAATAAACGCTAAGATAAGAGCTATCATGAAGACTCCGTTGTTACAATTCAATGGAGATATATGTACAGTACTCAGACTATATTAAATAGAATACACGGTGAAGAACTGGGACGGATGTTCGTATTTTCAGCCAATACTTTGACGGTAGATTTCAATGACGCATCACATACGGTTGAAACAAAGTCGCCAATGACGCTCATGGCTTCTTGGTTAACACCCTCCGTCACGCACATCAGCTGTATCATCAATCAGCCTGGCCAGAGCAGAAATATCGGTGAAGTTATATATTTTCTTTCTATCGACAAAAACATATATCGTTATATATGGCGAAAGTTATCAATGAGCTGCGACGGTCTGTTTCTATTTTTGTTTGGTTTCAAGCATGCACTGCTTCCAGCTCAGATGCCGTCTTTGTTGAAACTTGCTGCCTCACATAATGACAGCACCGCAGGACATATTGGAATTTTTGTTCTCTGCTTCTTTCACCATTATTCAGGTCTGTATGGTGTTGGACGGCTGTTAAGAAGAGAAATGCACTCCTGGTACCATTCAAGCTGACCGGAGTGGTTCTCCAAGACTATCCGTTTGAGCATGCTCATTGCTATGTAAAGCACAAACATCCTCCCGTAGGGCTCTGCAATCAATAGCAACCTCTCTAGCTGGTCTCGGTTTGCGAGCAAGCTGACAACAAGGTTCATCAGGCGGACTATGAGATATAGACCGAGGAAATTGACAATCGGAATGAATATCAGCCACATGTGGAAACGTTTAATAGAAGCGTGCTAGATTGAGTTGCAACCGTTTCTGTTTCATCCGCCCTCGAACATCGGCATGTTTGTCTCTTTACATATGCACTTAGTCGTGGCCATGCGAAAGTATACAGGCAATATCATTCCCCGTGTGCACAAAACACGAGTGAATACTCATGTTAACAACCAGTAGCATCTTCAACGCAAGTTCTATATTCAATGTTATTTTTTGATGCAAAATTAACCCGTGTATATATTTGTTATTCTGTCAGAGACAGATGCCTTCGCAACTATTCGAGATATTGGCCTCCTGGAAAATTGGCACACGATACACCGTCACGGAACATGTCAAAAAGCTTAGTCGTGGTTTGAAATGCCATGAAGAACCCCCTCAGTCATATCTAATGTAGACACTGGACCACTGTAGGGATGAATTTGGGTTTCATCTCACATAATAGGGTTGACATAACAAGATAAATACTGTCGAGTTACTAATGGCTGAATGTGCATACGGCAAAATGTTAAGAAGCACTGGGGTCTCAACGATCCAAACGTCTTCACTGTGCTTCAAGACCAAGCAAATAAGCATAGCCAAAAAGATAATTCAAACAAAGAACAAGAAGTTTATGAAAATCCCATCGGGTTGTATACTTATCCACTGCAATGTTCTGAGAAGGCGCTCTGTGTGCTACAATGAGCCATTCACGGCAGTGTAGTAACGCTAATTCAACCAGGAGACTATGTGAACCATTTTGAGTTTCTTTTTGTTCTCTTTAGAGTCTCTTTACATTGAAATAAATTAAAAAAGTTTCTCTTGTTTGAAATAGAATGTGCGGACTGTTGTAGCGGTCAACAACGGAACCACAATGAATGCACAGATGGAATGAGGTCTAATCGATTTTTTGTCAAGATTGCAAGTATCCGCGAGCATTGTCAACTTCATATACTCTGCAATATCAGACGGCAAAAAATTCAGTCAGGACAAGTCATAACAAGTTACTTGAATGCTGTCTGAGTGAAGCTCATAATGAAGAGTCGTGGTATAGTGTACGAGCGAGAAATTTGGCCTGGTATTTCATGCGCAAGTCCGGAACGGTCGAGTAGGCATGGCTGGTTTGTATCTTTACGCAAAAGACGTCCTTTGAAAGCACGACCATCAACAAGTTGATCCTTTTGTCTCAATGGGTATTTGACAAAATCAATTACACTACAACTGGTTTTCTTGGTATCTTCACTTGATTTTTCTCCCGTCTATATCTTCCAATTTGAAAGAGGTTGCGATACTGTCAAATTCACCACCTCGTACTTCGTCCTTCTTACATGTGGGCTACCAAGAAAAGAAAAATAATTGACAACCAGCATACTCCCAATGCCTTGTGCTATTGTGGACAACATTGTCGTCAAATTCTTAAGCAGAATTTACGAACACATATACAACAAAAGAATCAAGGAATGGGCCAAATTTCGATGGTATCGGCATCACAATATAGATGTCAAAGGGGCAGAATTCCCAATCATGGTCATTGAAAGGTTATTTTCCATTGGTAGTGCATTTGTTCTCGCGGCAGCTGCCATACTTGCTGTTGCGGTCGGGTATATGATATGGGACGCCATCAACATTATTGCCCAGTGCATACCTCAGATTCACGAGCAAAATCCGTTAAGTGGGCTTTTGACGGATATTTTCGGTGCTTGGGCTATGATTAGGGCAATGCATGATCTTTTACGTTATTCCAAAACGTGGTTTGAGCCGGGGCAGACGAAGGAGAGACAAGACGATACTCATGAAGGAGGGGGTGGTGATAATAGTGACGGTGACAGCAAACCAGGTGGAAATGATACCGGCGATGATGATGGTAGCACCAGTTCTCCCCAGACTGAGTCACTGTCAAATCCAAAGTCAAAACCAGAGCCAACTGCAAGATCGCCGAGGGGGAGTAAACCGAGTCCTGGTCCAACTTCAGATCGAAGTTCACGATCCAGTTCAGTTCCCTCTCCCCCAGACTGCGATCCGCAATCTAGTTCAGGGACTCGACGGCAAGCCCCTGAGACGATTCCGAAGACGCCACCTCCTTTACGAAGAAGCACCAGATTAACAAAGGGGCGAAGGACAACAGTGAAATGAAAGATTCACCATGATTACAAACATCAACGCTTCCCTTACACTTCAAGTGATTTGACGTGCATGAGTGGTCTATGATGTTTCCAGTAAGCGCTTCTGGAATCGATGTTCTCGTTTATAATGATTCCAATATCCCCACAAACTTGACGAATATGCGTTTATAGATCTTAGATTTCTCCAATTGCTTTCTCTTTGGTCTTGCAATTTTTGTTTTCTCTCGTTGTTTTCTCTCGTTATACATTATCTTTTCACTTCTTTCAATTTGAGTCACCCTAACCGAGCGCCTCAAAGCCTTACGCATCGTGCTCAGCGTTCGCATTTACATAATATATATGAGAACGATCTGTCCCCATCTTCCTATATACTTCAAATACCAGGCTATTCTTTCACCGAAATATCTTTTGATCATATTCACAATTGTCTCCAAACCAAAGTCCACAAAATTCCTAAATATCTAATTACAATGTCAGAAAAGAGATACACAAGTTCAGACTACTACGAAGGTGCAGTTCCTTTCAAACTCCCTTACAAAGAGCCAAGCCAGCGCGAATCTATCATTTACTTCATTGTCGGTATATCAGCATTTACAATCGCAGTGCTATGCTGTTGCTTCGATTGGAAACAATTTCTCGACCTCGTGAGGACTTATCAGCCGGCCTATGGTATCTTCCATATGTGCACTACAACTGCACTTGGTTTGCACATTGCGTGGGTTTGCTGCCGTCGACTCTTACTCTCTTGATGAAGTGGAACTCTATGCCTCGCACGATGCATTATGTTACCTTCTGTTCTCCTCGTCCCCTTCGGCTCTTTTATCCACCACCAATGTAATATTCAAGGAATTTACTCGACGACTTCTACTTCATGGTGTAACTATGCGTCAAAAATTGCCCCACTAAAGATTGCCAACGCCATGCATACGACAAAATTGCTTTTATTATCACGGGATGATTGCTGTCATCGACGCTTGTCGTGGACGGGATGTTGCTTATCCAGCTGTCAGCAGCGTTTTTTGTCATCAGCGTCCAACCTCTTCAACAACTCACAACATCCCCAAAAACATAATATACTGAAAAGGATAACTCACTGCTCATGCGTCTTGAGTGATAAACCCAGCTATGAGCAATATACCACCTGCCTACACACCCCAAGGATTCGCTTTTGGAGGGAATGCGCCCAACCGATCAATTTCATCAATCCCAGGACTGTCCCCTTACGATCTGGAATCAAACCAGCCTTCTCGCAATCAAACTCGTCCAATAATGCCAACTTCACCTCGCAACGATCATATCCTGAATGACTCCTCTCGAGACTCAACGCCCGTGATCGTGCAAGCTGTTGTCTTCATATGCTGCATAGTCGGCGGTTGGCACATCCTCAGAGCATGTCTCTCCGGCTTCAGTGTGGTTGCGCCTAGTGCCTCAGAGTGGTTGTTGAAGGTGCATACACGATATCCTCAGATGTTTTTTGGGGTGTTTGCCTTCAATATCCTGCTTTCTCTGTGGTTGATGGCCAGAGGGTCGCGAGGGGGATCTCGAAGGGAGAATCGGGAAGGAGAAGGGCTTTTGGCGGCAGTGAGGAGAGGGTATCTCTATACTTAAGCTTGGGCGAGACTTTCTTTGTGCCTTGTTGCTGGTGGTTTGCGATCAATTGAAAACGGAGGATAAGGATTCAAGTCAATTAGCCCATCTTTTGTGCTACACGAAGCAAACGCTCCGCAAACAGCAAACAGAGACAAGAGAAATCAGAAAAGAATTCTCTTTTTCACATGAATATTCCTTCAGCAAGACAATCATAAAGATCTCAACAGCTCCCTCAAGTTTCGGAACGTCTACATAGTCCAAACAGATTAATTGATTCTCATCAACCACCATGTCCCTCTACAAATCAGTCAAAGAAACCTTCCGCTCCGTGATTTATACCTGGTTCCCAGCAGCGGTAGCCAAGGGACTGTCAACCTCCATTTACTTCTGCTCCGAACTGCTACTTGAATTTCACAAACGGGCCCCTCAGATATTTTTGTTGATTTTCTTGAGTACGGCGTCCATGGCTGTAACGGCTATCAAGATGGAGGAACGCATGCACCAGCTAGGACTATCATGTCGGTGCGTTTGTGGGAGACGGATTTAAAGATGTTTTGCCATCGAATGTTAGTTCCAATGATGAACCGGCCGCTGTTTTGTTTTTTTTTTTTTTTTCTTCTTTGTTCTGTTTCGTGAACTGATCTGTTTTATGCCAGACATTTGATGGCAGGCATCTTGAGGCATATAGGGTCCTTTCCTTTCTTCCTTGATAGTTGCGGATCAGCTGGCTGATTTTTCTTTAATTTTCTTTTGGAAAAAGAATGGAAAATGCCTTTCTGCCCATCGTTATGAATGCTTCCAAATTTACTGGTCAGCTCTGGGCCATGTAACCCCCACCAAAGAATTTATCAGTTGCTTCGATTGTTTTTCTTTACATTTTCGTATATGGCTCAGGGTGGGTGCGTGCGTTATTCACCTTCTGTTCTGAGAAAGACAATTTGACATGCGATTTTCACAGGTCAATGTTACAATTGGAGGTCCCAAATTTGAGAATGAATTCCTCTTTTTATTTTCTTTTTTCCAGTCATCAATCAAGCCGATGAAGGCAGTAAGACGAAAACTGTCTGGTCTTCCTTATTACGACAGTACATGGACCTTCTCCTGATAAATAGAATTCGCCCGTCATGGACTTATGGATAAGACACGATGTTCAGTGTCTTATCGGCATTACTCCAGCGCTCGGTGAACTCATTGACCTTCAGTTCCATCACTTTTTCCATTGAGACATCCCCGTCTAAAATTGTCATATACGTACCAAGAAGCACCTGTCAAGTCCGCCTACATAAGTAACAAGAGTGCAAGAAACGGAATACAAGTTCGATCAATATGCCCATCAACCCGAGATGAACTAGTATATAGCCAAGCCCGAACATCAAGGCTCGTGGTTTCTTCGTGGTAAGTTATGTTGACCTATCTTCAATGATGTCGATGATATGGCGACGAAAATTGAGACATGATACAACATTTTCAGATGTGAGAGAATCTGTCCTCGGCAAAGACTTATTGAAGTGTCCCGATAATCACGGTGGTTGCTGCGAGGTTTAGTGCTCATATACGCTCATCCGGACTCTGCCCGTGTCGAGACCATTAATCCAATTCCGCACCAACAAGTATCAGTCTAGTTTGAGGAAATGATGTCTGACTTATCTTTTTACAGACCACCTTCTAGCTCGCCCCTTGGGCTTACGTGACTGGTTCGTCGTTTACTTTTACTGTGGTATCACTATGCATGATCTTCTGTTTAGGTTGTTTCACGGTTCTGAATTCAACATTCATGCCTGTATGATATATTGTCCAGCCTTGCTTTATCTCCAATTGGAATTTTTCGTAGAGGAATGAACGAAAACGATGCTCCGATTGATAATCATCCTCTGATAGATGAGCAACTTGCCCGTACGCTCTAACATGCCCCTATTCCCCTACCCGCCTATCCCCCCATTTAGCCCCTGAACGATTCTGAACAATTGAACAGTCCACGCGCAGCACAATCAAGGCTCAATTTGATCGTATGAAGAAAGAGAGAGAAAGCAGAATACTTTGGAAGGAGCTGTGGAAAGTAAAGAACTGATCCTGCAGTGGAGTTGCCGTTCACATAGGAAAGATGGATATACAGACAGGGCAGGAGGGCCAGACAGTAGGATTATATACGAACAACATCGACGACTTCAATCACTTACTCACCTCCATATAACTGTTCAAGCCTGATCAATGCAAGACAATTGAGCCCATTGCACTTCAAATAAATAAAATCACTTTCAAAAACTGCTATCAGCTCCAACTCAACACTCTCTCCATTGCTATAAAACCCGCAGGCACAGGCACAGCACAATGGCGGCGAATCACCACCCAAGACCCGGACCCAGACCCAGACCCATACCTAGACCCCCACCACCCGCAGGAGAGCCAATCGAAGATGAAATTAAATATGTGGATGAAGATGAAAGTGAAGATTCAGGTGAAGATGCTCGTCAACGGGGACGTGAGCGTGAGGGTATACACCCTGCTCAACATCTCTTCTCCTTCCTCATGTTTTTGGTGGGGACGTACATGATTTGCAAGAAGTGAGCTTTGCCTTTTCTCCCTTTTTAGAACTTGTATTTTTTTTTCTTGATAATTGAGCATCACAAAACTAACAATATCCGTCAACTCGCGTGTTTTTTTCTGTTCTATACAGCTTTGAAAGTCATGTCGGCATGGCTTTTGGACTTATATTATCGGCGATTTTGTATTTCGGGTATCTTTGCTTCGTGTGAAGATGAAGACGGGATTATGCTGGTGAGTAGACCAACACTCTCTGGAGTCAATTTCTGGTTGACGTCGGTGCTGATGAAGTTGTTGTTGGTTAAGTTAAGCAGGAAAAAAAAAAAAAGAAATGGGGGAGACAGGATGAAATGAGTCTGAGTTTGTCAGAAAAGAATATCGATTTCCGTGTGAAAAAAGAAAAATCACCGCTGGTGATATGATCTGATGCAGATTGCGTTATTATTTATATCGAAAGTGGAAGCCCCCCTGTTTTGCTCGTTCTCTACATCGCATCAAGAGATGAGAATGCTGAAGGACCTCTTCCGCTTTTTCCTCTCTTCCTCCTTTTCTGTTGCCGATCCGTCTAATTAATTCAATTCAATCAACATTCATTAACCTCCTTATCTTCTCTACCCCTCCATCTCAACGTCCCCCTGTCCCTGCGGCTGCTCGATCTTCTGCTCAACCCTGCCACCAGCCTTCCATCTCCTCTCCGCACTCTCCCTAACAGCATCCACCACGACTCCCTTGCTAACTGCCCGCGCACACTCCACCGCGCCATCGATCAACGCTTCATGATCGTAACCCTCGATAGGTGGGATATTACCCTTAACCCAGACCTCAGTGAGTTCGTCGGAGGAAGACATGTATCCCACGACAGCTGTAGCGAGGATAGTAGATGTGTGCAAACTATGTTCCGTAGGTGCCGGGTCGAGAAGGAGTTTGAGGGTGCGTGGGGAGGTTGATGATGCGAGGGATGTAGCTATGGATGTTGTATCTTCTTCTCCTTGTCCTTCTTCTTGCTGTTGAGAGGTGGAATCCGGGTGTGTGGGTGTAGGAGCTGCGACTACAGCTGCTACACCACCACTTATCAATCCCAAACAATCAACGCCTGCATCGACAACAGCTGCACCTGCAACCGTGATAGCGTGTGAGAGGACATTCATCATACCCCATCCCTGACCCGCAGCATTGCTTCCAGCAGCAGCAAACCCACCACCCATAGCACTAACAGCCTCATCACCCCACCACCCATCCTCCTCCCCTTCAAGAACAACAAC